>CAKAIV010000001.1:704582-1284947 GCA_916610205.1 Griposia aprilina
TGTATAGTGTTTCGCGACCGGGATTGACTTCGGTATGTAGAACAACATTTTCTTTATATAAAATCACGTTTTTTCATCTTAAATTCATAATTTATTTCTGCACTTTCCTCCGATTACTTCCTTGTCTATCATTACGCAAGCAGGCATGGCTTTTAATACCTCGCGAGCTTGGCAAGCACTGAAAAGTCCAAAATAAAAGACTATCTTTATAATTTTCACTTCGTAAAAACACTACCTACAATCTCGATTTACTCGAAGCCTCTGCTTCTGAATTTTTTTGCTTATAGGAGATTTAATACTTACTGGCCATGCCTTCAGCCTGTTGAGTCTGTATAGTGTTTCGCGACCGGGATTGACTTCGGTATGTAGAACAACATTTTCTTTATATAAAATCACGTTTTTTCATCTTAAATTCATAATTTATTTCTGCACTTTCCTCCGATTACTTCCTTGTCGATCATTACGCAAGCAGGCATGGCTTTTAATACCTCGCACTCGTGGCAAGCACTGAAAAGTCCAAAATAAAAGACTATCTTTATAATTTTCACTTCGTTAAAACACTACATACAATCCCGATTTACTCGAAGCCTCTGCTTCTGAATTTTTTTGCTCATAGGAAATTTATTACTTACTGGCCACGCCTTCAGCAAGATGAGTCTGGATAGTGTTTCGCGACCGGGATTGACTTCGGTATGTAGAACAACATTTTCTTTATATAAAATCACGTTTTTTAATCTTAAATTCATAATTTATTTCTGCACTTACCTCCGATTACTTCCATGTCGATCAGTACGCAAGCAGGCACGGCTTTCAATACCTCGCACTCGTGGCAAGCTCTGAAAAAAACAAACTAAAATACTATCTTCGAAATTTTCACTTCGTGAAAACACTACCTACAATCTCGATTTACTTGAAGCGTCTGCTTCTGAATTTCTTTGCTTCTAGATATTTTTTTACTAACTGGTCACGCCTTCAGCCAGATGAGTCTGGATAGTGTTTCGCTACCAGGATTGACTTCGGTATGAAGAATAACATTTTCTTTATATAAAATCACGTTTTTTCATCTGAAATTCGTAATTTTGTTCTGCACTTACCTCCGATTACTTTATTGTTCGTCAGCGCGCATTAAGGCACGGCTTTTAACACCTCGCACGCTTGGCAAGCTCTGAAAAAATCAAAATAAATACTATCTTTATAATTTTCACTTCGTAAAAACACTACCTACAATCTCGATTTACTCGAAGCCTCTGCTTCTGAATTTTTTTGCTTATAGGAAATTTATTACTTATTGGCCATGCCTTCAGCCTGTTGAGTCTGTATAGTGTTTCGCGACCGGGATTGACTTCGGTATGTAGAACAACATTTTCTTTATATAAAATCACGTTTTTTCATCTTAAATTCATAATTTATTTCTGCACTTTCCTCCGATTACTTCCTTGTCGATCATTACGCAAGCAGGCATGGCTTTTAATACCTCGCGAGCTTGGCAAGCACTGAAAAGTCCAAAATAAAAGACTATCTTTATAATTTTCACTTCGTAAAAACACTACCTACAATCTCGATTTACTCGAAGCCTCTGCTTCTGAATTTTTTTGCTTATAGGAGATTTAATACTTACTGGCCATGCCTTCAGTCTGTTGAGTCTGTATAGTGTTTCGCGACCGGGATTGACTTCGGTATGTAGAACAACATTTTCTTTATATAAAATCACGTTTTTTCATCTTAAATTCATAATTTATTTCTGCACTTTCCTCCGATTACTTCCTTGTCGATCATTACGCAAGCAGGCATGGCTTTTAATACCTCGCACTCGTGGCAAGCACTGAAAAGTCCAAAATAAAAGACTATCTTTATAATTTTCACTTCGTTAAAACACTACCTACAATCCCGATTTACTCGAAGCCTCTGCTTCTGAATTTTTTTGCTCATAGGAAATTTATTACTTACTGGCCACGCCTTCAGCAAGATGAGTCTGGATAGTGTTTCGCTACCGGGATTGACTTCGGTATGAAGAATAACATTTTCTTTATATAAAATCACGTTTTTTCATCTGAAATTCGTAATTTTGTTCTGCACTTACCTCCGATTACTTTATTGTTCGTCAGCGCGCATTAAGGCACGGCTTTTAACACCTCGCACGCTTGGCAAGCTCTGAAAAAATCAAAATAAATACTATCTTTATAATTTTCACTTCGTAAAAACACTACCTACAATCTCGATTTACTCGAAGCCTCTGCTTCTGAATTTTTTTGCTTATAGGAAATTTATTACTTATTGGCCATGCCTTCAGCCTGTTGAGTCTGTATAGTGTTTCGCGACCGGGATTGACTTCGGTATGTAGAACAACATTTTCTTTATATAAAATCACGTTTTTTCATCTTAAATTCATAATTTATTTCTGCACTTTCCTCCGATTACTTCCTTGTCTATCATTACGCAAGCAGGCATGGCTTTTAATACCTCGCGAGCTTGGCAAGCACTGAAAAGTCCAAAATAAAAGACTATCTTTATAATTTTCACTTCGTAAAAACACTACCTACAATCTCGATTTACTCGAAGCCTCTGCTTCTGAATTTTTTTGCTTATAGGAGATTTAATACTTACTGGCCATGCCTTCAGCCTGTTGAGTCTGTATAGTGTTTCGCGACCGGGATTGACTTCGGTATGTAGAACAACATTTTCTTTATATAAAATCACGTTTTTTCATCTTAAATTCATAATTTATTTCTGCACTTTCCTCCGATTACTTCCTTGTCGATCATTACGCAAGCAGGCATGGCTTTTAATACCTCGCGAGCTTGGCAAGCACTGAAAAGTCCAAAATAAAAGACTATCTTTATTATTTTCACTTCGTAAAAACACTACCTACAATCTCGATTTACTCGAAGCCTCTGCTTCTGAATTTTTTTGCTTATAGGAGATTTAATACTTACTGGCCATGCCTTCAGCCTGTTGAGTCTGTATAGTGTTTCGCGACCGGGATTGACTTCGGTATGTAGAACAACATTTTCTTTATATAAAATCACGTTTTTTCATCTGAAATTCCTAATTTAGTTCTGCACTTACCTCCGATTACTTTATTGTCGGTCAACCCGCATTAAGGTGCGGCTTTTAACACCTCGCGAGCTTGGCAAGCTCTGAAAAAATCAAAATAAAATACTTTCTTTATAATTTTCACTTCGTAAAAACACTACCTACAATCTCGATTTACTCGAAGCCTCTGCTTCTGAATTTTTTTGCTTATAGGAGATTTAATACTTACTGGCCATGCCTTCAGCCTGTTGAGTCTGTATAGTGTTTCGCGACCGGGATTGACTTCGGTATGTAGAACAACATTTTCTTTATATAAAATCACGTTTTTTCATCTGAAATTCCTAATTTAGTTCTGCACTTACCTCCGATTACTTTATTGTCGGTCAACCCGCATTAAGGTGCGGCTTTTAACACCTCGCGAGCTTGGCAAGCTCTGAAAAAATCAAAATAAAATACTTTCTTTATAATTTTCACTTCGTAAAAACACTACCTACAATCTCGATTTACTCGAAGCCTCTGCTTCTGAATTTTTTTGCTTATAGGAGATTTAATACTTACTGGCCATGCCTTCAGCCTGTTGAGTCTGTATAGTGTTTCGCGACCGGGATTGACTTCGGTATGTAGAACAACATTTTCTTTATATAAAATCACGTTTTTTCATCTTAAATTCATAATTTATTTCTGCACTTTCCTCCGATTACTTCCTTGTCGATCATTACGCAAACAGGCATGGCTTTTAATACCTCGCGAGCTTGGCAAGCACTGAAAAGTCCAAAATAAAAGACTATCTTTATTATTTTCACTTCGTAAAAACACTACCTACAATCTCGATTTACTCGAAGCCTCTGCTTCTGAATTTTTTTGCTTATAGGAGATTTAATACTTACTGGCCATGCCTTCAGCCTGTTGAGTCTGTATAGTGTTTCGCGACCGGGATTGACTTCGGTATGTAGAACAACATTTTCTTTATATAAAATCACGTTTTTTCATCTTAAATTCATAATTTATTTCTGCACTTTCCTCCGATTACTTCCTTGTCGATCATTACGCAAGCTGGCATGGCTTTTAATACCTCACACTCGTGGCAAGCACTGAAAAGTCCAAAATAAAAGACTATCTTTATAATTTTCACTTCGTTAAAACACTACATACAATCCCGATTTACTCGAAGCCTCTGCTTCTGAATTTTTTTGCTCATAGGAAATTTATTACTCACTGGCCACGCCTTCAGCAAGATGAGTCTGGATAGTGTTTCGCGACCGGGATTGACTTCGGTATGTAGAACAACATTTTCTTTATATAAAATCACGTTTTTTAATCTTAAATTCATAATTTATTTCTGCACTTACCTCCGATTACTTCCATGTCGATCAGTACGCAAGCAGGCACGGCTTTCAATACCTATCACTCGTGGCAAGCTCTGAAAAAATCAAAATAAATACTATCTTTATAATTTTCACTTCGTAAAAACACTACCTACAATCTCGATTTACTCGAAGCCTCTGCTTCTGAATTTTTTTGCTTATAGGAGATTTAATACTTACTGGCCATGCCTTCAGCCTGTTGAGTCTGTATAGTGTTTCGCGACCGGGATTGACTTCGGTATGTAGAACAACATTTTCTTTATATAAAATCACGTTTTTTCATCTTAAATTCATAATTTATTTCTGCACTTTCCTCCGATTACTTCCTTGTCGATCATTACGCAAGCAGGCATGGCTTTTAATACCTCGCGAGCTTGGCAAGCACTGAAAAGTCCAAAATAAAAGACTATCTTTATTATTTTCACTTCGTAAAAACACTACCTACAATCTCGATTTACTCGAAGCCTCTGCTTCTGAATTTTTTTGCTTATAGGAGATTTAATACTTACTGGCCATGCCTTCAGCCTGTTGAGTCTGTATAGTGTTTCGCGACCGGGATTGACTTCGGTATGTAGAACAACATTTTCTTTATATAAAATCACGTTTTTTCATCTGAAATTCCTAATTTAGTTCTGCACTTACCTCCGATTACTTTATTGTCGGTCAACCCGCATTAAGGTGCGGCTTTTAACACCTCGCGAGCTTGGCAAGCTCTGAAAAAATCAAAATAAAATACTTTCTTTATAATTTTCACTTCGTAAAAACACTACCTACAATCTCGATTTACTCGAAGCCTCTGCTTCTGAATTTTTTTGCTTATAGGAGATTTAATACTTACTGGCCATGCCTTCAGCCTGTTGAGTCTGTATAGTGTTTCGCGACCGGGATTGACTTCGGTATGTAGAACAACATTTTCTTTATATAAAATCACGTTTTTTCATCTTAAATTCATAATTTATTTCTGCACTTTCCTCCGATTACTTCCTTGTCGATCATTACGCAAGCAGGCATGGCTTTTAATACCTCGCGAGCTTGGCAAGCACTGAAAAGTCCAAAATAAAAGACTATCTTTATTATTTTCACTTCGTAAAAACACTACCTACAATCTCGATTTACTCGAAGCCTCTGCTTCTGAATTTTTTTGCTTATAGGAGAATTAATACTTACTGGCCATGCCTTCAGCCTGTTGAGTCTGTATAGTGTTTCGCGACCGGGATTGACTTCGGTATGTAGAACAACATTTTCTTTATATAAAATCACGTTTTTTCATCTTAAATTCATAATTTATTTCTGCACTTTCCTCCGATTACTTCCTTGTCGATCATTACGCAAGCAGGCATGGCTTTTAATACCTCGCACTCGTGGCAAGCACTGAAAAGTCCAAAATAAAAGACTATCTTTATAATTTTCACTTCGTTAATACACTACATACAATCCCGATTTACTCGAAGCCTCTGCTTCTGAATTTTTTTGCTTATAGGAAATTTATTACTTACTGGCCACGCCTTCAGCAAGATGAGTCTGGATAGTGTTTCGCGACCGGGATTGACTTCGGTATGTAGAACAACATTTTCTTTATATAAAATCACGTTTTTTAATCTTAAATTCATAACCACTCACGCGCCCCAATGCAAAAATTAGTAAATTTTGAAATCCGTGAAACGCCCCCATCTTCATTATTTCACCACTTCAAACTGTCAGCGGACAGCACGTTTGTTTTTTATTTTTTTGAATTTTATGCGTGGACCCACCCCTTCTGTTTCATGTTTTTTGGAAAGGTGGTTAAATTTTGAATTTTTGTTTCGAAAGCCATGTGTGTGTATCGGACGTAAGAATAAAATTATCTGTGGTTGAAAATAAGTTTGCGAAGTGTACTGTGGGCTGTCAATCTGCCATTTCGTCATCGCGGATTTTATGATACACAATTAAACGTTAAGTAATGATTATAATCAACATTATATACCATTTTGTTCGTGATTTAACGCTCTTTCGAGTTATCTATACTACATTTGAATTTCGAGTTTTAAAATCGTTCCTATAGGAACGATTTTCAGACAACAATGAAACATATTTCTAATTATAATTAGAAATATGTTTCATTGTTGTCTGAAAAATTCTTAGCTCTTGAAAAACGTAATAAAAACGAATCTATTACTACTTTTTACGTAAATTAATGTGTATTAACCATGTAGCCTGGTTAATTACGAACAGTTTGGTACCAATATTATATCATTTCGTTGTGATTTCAAAGTACAAAATCTAATTGCAAAAACCAATAGCCAATTTTTTTCGAAGCACGCGGCGTGGCGTAGTTCATTGACACGGATTAAAGAAACCTATTCATGATAAATTGTGGTTATTCTTCTCTCTTGAAACCTTTGAGTTCTGATTTGTGATAATTACTCAAAAAAAAAAAACAATCTCGATTTTTGCCATATTTTTCAGAAAAAATGCAAAATGGATAATATTATTCAAGGACAGGGTGGCAGGCGAGGCTCAGCAGGTCGCAGGCGCTCGCGAGGGCGAGGGCGATGCCTATTTGGAGAGAGGTATAGTGTATAATGTATATCAAATACATAAGTACCTGTTTGAAAAGAGGTATAGTAGCTGTATAAAAAGTATATATCTAATACATTTCTCTCTCAAAGAGAGGAGCCCTGTGTCCCAGCAGTGGGAACTTGATAGGCTAGTTACACATACCATCGAACTGATTACCTAACTTAACGGGATCAACTTTGAAATCAAATTGTTCTCTCAACTTCTTAACTCAAATTGTATATAATATAATACATTTCCCTCTCAAAGAGAGGAGCCCTGTGTCCCAGCAGTGAGAACATTATAGGCTTATTACACTACATAGCATCGAACTGAAAAACTTAACGGGATCAACTTCAAAATCAAATTGTTCTATCAACTTGTTATCTCAAATTGTATATAATCTAATACATTTCCCTCTCAAAGAGAGGAGCCCTGTGTCCCAGCAGTGGGAACATTCTAGGCTGATTACGCTACATAGCATCGAACTGAAAAACTTAACGGGATCAACTTCGAAATCAAATTGTTCTCTCAACTTCTTAACTCATATTGTTTTTTTTTCAGTACACCTGCAGGGCCAGCGCCAGAGGCAGAGCCAGCGCCAGGGCCTTCTGAGCTCTGTCCCGCAGCACCCAGTCCCGCAACACCCAGCCCCGCAGCACCCATGCTGACCCCGGCTGAAGAGTATGTGTTCATATCTTTATTTGCATTTCATAATGTTTGAAGATCTTACAATGGGCTTAAAGCTAAGGCACAATTATGGACCCTGTAGGGCACAGCAAAAAGTATAAAATTAATGTTTTAAATAGAATTAATACTTAATTAATTATGGATTTTCTGTAGTTTCTGCCTACCCCCATGGGAAGAAGGCGTGAGTTTATTTATGTATGTATGTTTTGAAACATGTCCTTAGTATTAAATAACTAAATTATTACATTTATTATTCTTGTTTAAATTAAAACTTATTTGATAATAAAATGTACTAGAATATTTATGTATGTAGGTATGAATGTGAATGTATAGTTTTGAATGTATGGGGATTTTGTGTCCTGTAAACATTATATAATATTTACATAACATCACATAACGTAACATCACGCCTGTATTCCCCGAAGGGTTAGGCAGAGGTGTACCTATAGAACACCCACATTTCGCCAGTTATGTTTAAGTCCCATGTAATAGGGGGCGAGCCTATTGCCATCAACCAGGCACAAATCCAGACTTCGGGTTGCTACCGAGAAATTCCAGATGGAAAAACCCAATAGCACTTTGCCCGACCTGGGAATCGAACCCAGGACCTCATGCTCAGCAGTAGCGCTTGCGACCACTAGACCAACGAGGCATTTCATAATAATTAATATAAATATTGATGTTTATACTTATTACAGACTTATGAAGCAGAAAAAAAATATAGGTACTCCAGGCAGAAACCCGACGTGTAGCTCCTTCCCAGCTTTCGCCATTTGTACTCTTGTTGCCAGTCTGCCGGCTGTCTGGCTGGGTTTGATTGGAGGCGCACACTTGTATTTGTCCGTGTTTATGTTAACTTGCATGTAATTGTGTAGCCTATGTTGGTGATCCAATGATAAACAAATAAATGACTACTTGTGAAATAAAAGTTATAATTACGTTGTACATTTTTTATTTTTTATCCTTAATTATACCCCAATACACTTAATACTGGCCGATACTCGACAATTAATTGCATACATGCAATATTTAAAGTTACAATATTAAAATTACACACATTTTCAGTAAATTTCAAACAAACAAACTATACACATAACCCTTTCTTGGTAGTCAGGTAAAAATAATAAACATCCGTGAATAGCGCGCTTTATTCTCACGCTCAAAATTGCCGCCATGACTCATTCTCGAGAGTATATTCCCGCGATGTTATTATTCTTTGTATTTCAAAACTTTGGAGAAAATAGTAAATATTATGATGGCATTGTGTAGTTAATGAATGGGACTTCATTTTTTGTAAAAAAAAACATAGGGTCAACGCTTTAGTTAGTGAAATAAAACAGATTTTATTATTTATTTGCGAATAAAAAAAAAACTACGTCATATATAGTTCTAAAACAAAATGTATAATCAAGCCTGGTCTGTCCACTATATGAAACAGTCATTAGTTTACTATCAGTTCATAGAAATATTTCGTGTAGAAGTCGTGTATAAGTGGCTAGGCGCACGGCGCGCGCCGACAAAAAATGTTCGCGGGCATTTCGGCCTACGTCACGCGTAAGTACAAGCGCGTGAGTGGATAATTTATTTCTGCACTTACCTCCGATTACTTCCATGTCGATCAGTACGCAAGCAGGCACGGCTTTCAATACCTATCACTCGTGGCAAGCTCTGAAAAAATCAAAATAAATACTATCTTTATAATTTTCACTTCGTAAAAACACTACCTACAATCTCGATTTACTCGAAGCCTCTGCTTCTGAATTTTTTTGCTCATAGGAAATTTATTACTTACTGGCCACGCCTTCAGCAAGATGAGTCTGTATAGTGTTTCGCGACCGGGATTGACTTCGGTATGTAGAATAACATTTTCTTTATATAAAATCACGTTTTTTCATCTTAAATTCATAATTTATTTCTGCACTTACCTCCGATTACTTCCATGTCAATCAGTACGCAAGCAGGCATGGCTTTTAATACCTCGCACTCGTGACAAACTCTGAAAAAAACAAAGTAAAATACTATCTTCGAAATTTTCACTTCGTGAAAACACTACATACAATCTCGATTTACTTGAAGCGTCTGCTTTTGAATTTCTTTGCTTCTAGATATTTTTTTACTAACTGGTCACGCCTTCAGCCAGATGAGTCTGGATAGTGTTTCGCTACCGGGATTGACTTCGGTATGATGAATAACATTTTCTTTATATAAAATCACGTATTTTCATCTGAAATTCGTAATTTTATTCTGCAATTACCTCCGATTACTTTATTGTCGGTCAGCCCGCATTAAGGCGCGGCTTTTAACACCTCGCACGCTTGGCAAGCTCTGAAAAAATCAAAATAAAATAGTATCTTTATAATTTTCACTTCGTAAAAACACTACCTACAATCTCGATTTACTCGAAGCCTCTGCTTCTGAATTTTTTTGCTTATAGGAAATTTATTACTTACTGGCCATGCCTTCAGCCTGTTGAGTCTGTATAGTGTTTCGCGACCGGGATTGACTTCGGTATGTAGAACAACATTTTCTTTATATAAAATCACGTTTTTTCATCTGAAATTCCTAATTTAGTTCTGCACTTACCTCCGATTACTTTATTGTCGGTCAACCCGCATTAAGGTGCGGCTTTTAACACCTCGCGAGCTTGGCAAGCTCTGAAAAAATCTAAATAAAATACTTTCTTTATAATTTTCACTTCGTAAAAACACTACCTACAATCTCGATTTACTCGAAGCCTCTGCTTCTGAGATTTTTTGCTTATAGGAGATTTAATACTTACTGGCCATGCCTTCAGCCTGTTGAGTCTGTATAGTGTTTCGCGACCGGGATTGACTTCGGTATGTAGAACAACATTTTCTTTATATAAAATCACGTTTTTTCATCTTAAATTCATAATTTATTTCTGCACTTTCCTCCGATTACTTCCTTGTCGATCATTACGCAAGCAGGCATGGCTTTTAATACCTCGCGAGCTTGGCAAGCACTGAAAAGTCCAAAATAAAAGACTATCTTTATAATTTTCACTTCGTTAAAACACTACATACAATCCCGATTTACTCGAAGCCTCTGCTTCTGAATTTTTTTGCTTATAGGAAATTTATTACTTACTGGCCATGCCTTCAGCCTGTTGAGTCTGTATAGTGTTTCGCGACCGGGATTGACTTCGGTATGTAGAACAACATTTTCTTTATATAAAATCACGTTTTTTCATCTTAAATTCATAATTTATTTCTGCACTTTCCTCCGATTACTTCCTCGTCGATCATTACGCAAGCAGGCATGGCTTTTAATACCTCGCACTCGTGGCAAGCACTGAAAAGTCCAAAATAAAATACTATCTTTATAATTTTCACTTCGTAAAAACACTACGTACAATCCCGATTTACTCGAAGCCTCTGCTTCTGAATTTTTTTGCTCATAGGAAATTTATTACTTACTGGCCACGCCTTCAGCAAGATGAGTCTGGATAGTGTTTCGCGACCGGGATTGACTTCGGTATGTAGAACAACATTTTCTTTATATAAAATCACGTTTTTTCATCTTAAATTCATAATTTATTTCTGCACTTTCCTCCGATTACTTCCTTGTCGATCATTACGCAAGCAGGCATGGCTTTTAATACCTCGCGAGCTTGGCAAGCACTGAAAAGTCCAAAATAAAAGACTATCTTTATTATTTTCACTTCGTAAAAACACTACCTACAATCTCGATTTACTCGAAGCCTCTGCTTCTGAATTTTTTTGCTTATAGGAGATTTAATACTTATTGGCCATGCCTTCAGCCTGTTGAGTCTGTATAGTGTTTCGCGACCGGGATTGACTTCGGTATGTAGAACAACATTTTCTTTATATAAAATCACGTTTTTTCATCTTAAATTCATAATTTATTTCTGCACTTTCCTCCGATTACTTCCTTGTCGATCATTACGCAAGCTGGCATGGCTTTTAATACCTCACACTCGTGGCAAGCACTGAAAAGTCCAAAATAAAAGACTATCTTTATAATTTTCACTTCGTTAAAACACTACATACAATCCCGATTTACTCGAAGCCTCTGCTTCTGAATTTTTTTGCTCATAGGAAATTTATTACTCACTGGCCACGCCTTCAGCAAGATGAGTCTGGATAGTGTTTCGCGACCGGGATTGACTTCGGTATGTAGAACAACATTTTCTTTATATAAAATCACGTTTTTTAATCTTAAATTCATAATTTATTTCTGCACTTACCTCCGATTACTTCCATGTCGATCAGTACGCAAGCAGGCACGGCTTTCAATACCTATCACTCGTGGCAAGCTCTGAAAAAATCAAAATAAATACTATCTTTATAATTTTCACTTCGTAAAAACACTACCTACAATCTCGATTTACTCGAAGCCTCTGCTTCTGAATTTTTTTGCTTATAGGAGATTTAATACTTACTGGCCATGCCTTCAGCCTGTTGAGTCTGTATAGTGTTTCGCGACCGGGATTGACTTCGGTATGTAGAACAACATTTTCTTTATATAAAATCACGTTTTTTCATCTTAAATTCATAATTTATTTCTGCACTTTCCTCCGATTACTTCCTTGTCGATCATTACGCAAGCAGGCATGGCTTTTAATACCTCGCGAGCTTGGCAAGCACTGAAAAGTCCAAAATAAAAGACTATCTTTATTATTTTCACTTCGTAAAAACACTACCTACAATCTCGATTTACTCGAAGCCTCTGCTTCTGAATTTTTTTGCTTATAGGAGATTTAATACTTACTGGCCATGCCTTCAGCCTGTTGAGTCTGTATAGTGTTTCGCGACCGGGATTGACTTCGGTATGTAGAACAACATTTTCTTTATATAAAATCACGTTTTTTCATCTGAAATTCCTAATTTAGTTCTGCACTTACCTCCGATTACTTTATTGTCGGTCAACCCGCATTAAGGTGCGGCTTTTAACACCTCGCGAGCTTGGCAAGCTCTGAAAAAATCTAAATAAAATACTTTCTTTAAAATTTTCACTTCGTAAAAACACTACCTACAATCTCGATTTACTCGAAGCCTCTGCTTCTGAGATTTTTTGCTTATAGGAGATTTAATACTTACTGGCCATGCCTTCAGCCTGTTGAGTCTGTATAGTGTTTCGCGACCGGGATTGACTTCGGTATGTAGAACAACATTTTCTTTATATAAAATCACGTTTTTTCATCTTAAATTCATAATTTATTTCTGCACTTTCCTCCGATTACTTCCTTGTCGATCATTACGCAAGCAGGCATGGCTTTTAATACCTCGCGAGCTTGGCAAGCACTGAAAAGTCCAAAATAAAAGACTATCTTTATAATTTTCACTTCGTTAAAACACTACATACAATCCCGATTTACTCGAAGCCTCTGCTTCTGAATTTTTTTGCTTATAGGAAATTTATTACTTACTGGCCATGCCTTCAGCCTGTTGAGTCTGTATAGTGTTTCGCGACCGGGATTGACTTCGGTATGTAGAACAACATTTTCTTTATATAAAATCACGTTTTTTCATCTTAAATTCATAATTTATTTCTGCACTTTCCTCCGATTACTTCCTCGTCGATCATTACGCAAGCAGGCATGGCTTTTAATACCTCGCGAGCTTGGCAAGCACTGAAAAGTCCAAAATAAAAGACTATCTTTATTATTTTCACTTCGTAAAAACACTACCTACAATCTCGATTTACTCGAAGCCTCTGCTTCTGAATTTTTTTGCTTATAGGAGATTTAATACTTATTGGCCATGCCTTCAGCCTGTTGAGTCTGTATAGTGTTTCGCGACCGGGATTGACTTCGGTATGTAGAACAACATTTTCTTTATATAAAATCACGTTTTTTCATCTTAAATTCATAATTTATTTCTGCACTTTCCTCCGATTACTTCCTTGTCGATCATTACGCAAGCTGGCATGGCTTTTAATACCTCACACTCGTGGCAAGCACTGAAAAGTCCAAAATAAAAGACTATCTTTATAATTTTCACTTCGTTAAAACACTACATACAATCCCGATTTACTCGAAGCCTCTGCTTCTGAATTTTTTTGCTCATAGGAAATTTATTACTTACTGGCCACGCCTTCAGCAAGATGAGTCTGGATAGTGTTTCGCGACCGGGATTGACTTCGGTATGTAGAACAACATTTTCTTTATATAAAATCACGTTTTTTAATCTTAAATTCATAATTTATTTCTGCACTTACCTCCGATTACTTCCATGTCGATCAGTACGCAAGCAGGCACGGCTTTTAATACCTCGCACTCGTGGCAAGCTCTGAAAAAATCAAAATAAATACTATCTTTATAATTTTCACTTCGTAAAAACACTACCTACAATCTCGATTTACTCGAAGCCTCTGCTTCTGAATTTTTTTGCTTATAGGAGATTTAATACTTACTGGCCATGCCTTCAGCCTGTTGAGTCTGTATAGTGTTTCGCGACCGGGATTGACTTCGGTATGTAGAACAACATTTTCTTTATATAAAATCACGTTTTTTCATCTTAAATTCATAATTTATTTCTGCACTTTCCTCCGATTACTTCCTTGTCGATCATTACGCAAGCAGGCATGGCTTTTAATACCTCGCGAGCTTGGCAAGCACTGAAAAGTCCAAAATAAAAGACTATCTTTATAATTTTCACTTCGTAAAAACACTACCTACAATCTCGATTTACTCGAAGCCTCTGCTTCTGAATTTTTTTGCTTATAGGAGATTTAATACTTACTGGCCATGCCTTCAGCCTGTTGAGTCTGTATAGTGTTTCGCGACCGGGATTGACTTCGGTATGTAGAACAACATTTTCTTTATATAAAATCACGTTTTTTCATCTGAAATTCCTAATTTAGTTCTGCACTTACCTCCGATTACTTTATTGTCGGTCAACCCGCATTAAGGTGCGGCTTTTAACACCTCGCGAGCTTGGCAAGCTCTGAAAAAATCAAAATAAAATACTTTCTTTATAATTTTCACTTCGTAAAAACACTACCTACAATCTCGATTTACTCGAAGCCTCTGCTTCTGAATTTTTTTGCTTATAGGAGATTTAATACTTACTGGCCATGCCTTCAGCCTGTTGAGTCTGTATAGTGTTTCGCGACCGGGATTGACTTCGGTATGTAGAACAACATTTTCTTTATATAAAATCACGTTTTTTCATCTTAAATTCATAATTTATTTCTGCGCTTTCCTCCGATTACTTCCTTGTCGATCATTACGCAAGCAGGCATGGCTTTTAATACCTCGCGAGCTTGGCAAGCACTGAAAAGTCCAAAATAAAAGACTATCTTTATTATTTTCACTTCGTAAAAACACTACCTACAATCTCGATTTACTCGAAGCCTCTGCTTCTGAATTTTTTTGCTTATAGGAGATTTAATACTTACTGGCCATGCCTTCAGCCTGTTGAGTCTGTATAGTGTTTCGCGACCGGGATTGACTTCGGTATGTAGAACAACATTTTCTTTATATAAAATCACGTTTTTTAATCTTAAATTCATAATTTATTTCTGCACTTACCTCCGATTACTTCCATGTCGATCAGTACGCAAGCAGGCACGGCTTTCAATACCTATCACTCGTGGCAAGCTCTGAAAAAATCAAAATAAATACTATCTTTATAATTTTCACTTCGTAAAAACACTACCTACAATCTCGATTTACTCGAAGCCTCTGCTTCTGAATTTTTTTGCTTATAGGAAATTTATTACTTATTGGCCATGCCTTCAGCCTGTTGAGTCTGTATAGTGTTTCGCGACCGGGATTGACTTCGGTATGTAGAATAACATTTTCTTTATATAAAATCACGTTTTTTCATCTTAAATTCATAATTTATTTCTGCACTTACCTCCGATTACTTCCATGTCAATCAGTACGCAAGCAGGCATGGCTTTTAATACCTCGCACTCGTGACAAACTCTGAAAAAAACAAAGTAAAATACTATCTTTGAAATTTTCACTTCGTGAAAACACTACCTACAATCTCGATTTACTTGAAGCGTCTGCTTTTGAATTTCTTTGCCTCTAGATATTTTTTTACTAACTGGTCACGCCTTCAGCCAGATGAGTCTGGATAGTGTTTCGCTACCGGGATTGACTTCGGTATGATGAATAACATTTTCTTTATATAAAATCACGTTTTTTCATCTGAAATTCGTAATTTTATTCTGCAATTACCTCCGATTACTTTATTGTCGGTCAGCCCGCATTAAGGCGCGGCTTTTAACACCTCGCACGCTTGGCAAGCTCTGAAAAAATCAAAATAAAATAGTATCTTTATAATTTTCACTTCGTAAAAACACTACCTACAATCTCGATTTACTCGAAGCCTCTGCTTCTGAATTTTTTTGCTTATAGGAAATTTATTACTTACTGGCCATGCCTTCAGCCTGTTGAGTCTGTATAGTGTTTCGCGACCGGGATTGACTTCGGTATGTAGAACAACATTTTCTTTATATGAAATCACGTTTTTTCATCTTAAATTCATAATTTATTTCTGCACTTACCTCCGATTACTTCCATGTCAATCAGTACGCAAGCAGGCATGGCTTTTAATACCTCGCACTCGTGACAAACTCTGAAAAAAACAAAGTAAAATACTATCTTCGAAATTTTCACTTCGTGAAAACACTACCTACAATCTCGATTTACTTGAAGCGTCTGCTTCTGAATTTCTTTGCCTCTAGATATTTTTTTACTAACTGGTCACGCCTTCAGCCAGATGAGTCTGGATAGTGTTTCGCTACCGGGATTGACTTCGGTATGATGAATAACATTTTCTTTATATAAAATCACGTTTTTTCATCTGAAATTCGTAATTTTATTCTGCAATTACCTCCGATTACTTTATTGTCGGTCAGCCCGCATTAAGGCGCGGCTTTTAACACCTCGCACGCTTGGCAAGCTCTGAAAAAATCAAAATAAAATAGTATCTTTATAATTTTCACTTCGTAAAAACACTACCTACAATCTCGATTTACTCGAAGCCTCTGCTTCTGAATTTTTTTGCTTATAGGAAATTTATTACTTACTGGCCATGCCTTCAGCCTGTTGAGTCTGTATAGTGTTTCGCGACCGGGATTGACTTCGGTATGTAGAACAACATTTTCTTTATATAAAATCACGTTTTTTCATCTGAAATTCCTAATTTAGTTCTGCACTTACCTCCGATTACTTTATTGTCGGTCAACCCGCATTAAGGTGCGGCTTTTAACACCTCGCGAGCTTGGCAAGCTCTGAAAAAATCAAAATAAAATACTTTCTTTATAATTTTCACTTTGTAAAAACACTACCTACAATCTCGATTTACTCGAAGCCTCTGCTTCTGAATTTTTTTGCTTATAGGAGATTTAATACTTACTGGCCATGCCTTCAGCCTGTTGAGTCTGTATAGTGTTTCGCGACCGGGATTGACTTCGGTATGTAGAACAACATTTTCTTTATATAAAATCACGTTTTTTCATCTTAAATTCATAATTTATTTCTGCACTTTCCTCCGATTACTTCCTTGTCGATCATTACGCAAGCAGGCATGGCTTTTTATACCTCGCGAGCTTGGCAAGCACTGAAAAGTCCAAAATAAAAGACTATCTTTATAATTTTCACTTCGTTAAAACACTACATACAATCCCGATTTACTCGAAGCCTCTGCTTCTGAATTTTTTTGCTTATAGGAAATTTATTACTTACTGGCCATGCCTTCAGCCTGTTGAGTCTGTATAGTGTTTCGCGACCGGGATTGACTTCGGTATGTAGAACAACATTTTCTTTATATAAAATCACGTTTTTTCATCTTAAATTCATAATTTATTTCTGCACTTTCCTCCGATTACTTCCTCGTCGATCATTACGCAAGCAGGCACGGCTTTTAATACCTCGCACTCGTGGCAAGCACTGAAAAGTCCAAAATAAAATACTATCTTTATAATTTTCACTTCGTAAAAACACTACGTACAATCCCGATTTACTCGAAGCCTCTGCTTCTGAATTTTTTTGCTCATAGGAAATTTATTACTTACTGGCCACGCCTTCAGCAAGATGAGTCTGGATAGTGTTTCGCGACCGGGATTGACTTCGGTATGTAGAACAACATTTTCTTTATATAAAATCACGTTTTTTAATCTTAAATTCATAATTTATTTCTGCACTTACCTCCGATTACTTCCATGTCGATCAGTACGCAAGCAGGCACGGCTTTCAATACCTCGCACTCGTGGCAAGCTCTGAAAAAAACAAAGTAAAATACTATCTTCGAAATTTTCACTTCGTGAAAACACTACCTACAATCTCGATTTACTTGAAGCGTCTGCTTCTGAATTTCTTTGCTTCTAGATATTTTTTTACTAACTGGTCACGCCTTCAGCCAGATGAGTCTGGATGGTGTTTCGCTACCGGGATTGACTTCGGTATGTAGAACAACATTTTCTTTATATAAAATCACGTTTTTTCATCTTAAATTCATAATTTATTTCTGCACTTTCCTCCGATTACTTCCTTGTCGATTATTACGCAAGCAGGCATGGCTTTTAATACCTCGCACTCGTGGCAAGCACTGAAAAGTCCAAAATAGAAGACTATCTTTATAATTTTCACTTCGTTAAAACACTACATACAATCCCGATTTACTCGAAGCCTCTGCTTCTGAATTTTTTTGCTCATAGGAAATTTATTACTTACTGGCCACGCCTTCAGCAAGATGAGTCTGGATAGTGTTTCGCGACCGGGATTGACTTCGGTATGTAGAACAACATTTTCTTTATATAAAATAACGTTTTTTAATCTTAAATTCATAATTTATTTCTGCACTTACCTCCGATTACTTCCATGTCGATCAGTACGCAAGCAGGCACGGCTTTCAATACCTCGCACTCGTGGCAAGCTCTGAAAAAAACAAAGTAAAATACTATCTTCGAAATTTTCACTTCGTGAAAACACTACCTACAATCTCGATTTACTTGAAGCGTCTGCTTCTGAATTTCTTTGCTTCTAGATATTTTTTTACTAACTGTTCACGCCTTCAGCCAGATGAGTCTGGATAGTGTTTCGCTACCAGGATTGACTTCGGTATGAAGAATAACATTTTCTTTATATAAAATCACGTTTTTTCATCTGAAATTCGTAATTTTGTTCTGCACTTACCTCCGATTACTTTATTGTTCGTCAGCCCGCATTAAGGCACGGCTTTTAACACCTCGCACGCTTGGCAAGCTCTGAAAAAATCAAAATAAATACTATCTTTATAATTTTCACTTCGTAAAAACACTACCTACAATCTCGATTTACTCGAAGCCTCTGCTTCTGAATTTTTTTGCTTATAGGAAATTTATTACTTACTGGCCATGCCTTCAGCCTGTTGAGTCTGTATAGTGTTTCGCGACCGGGATTGACTTCGGTATGTAGAACAACATTTTCTTTATATAAAATCACGTTTTTTCATCTGAAATTCCTAATTTAGTTCTGCACTTACCTCCGATTACTTTATTGTCGGTCAACCCGCATTAAGGTGCGGCTTTTAACACCTCGCGAGCTTGGCAAGCTCTGAAAAAATCAAAATAAAATACTTTCTTTATAATTTTCACTTCGTAAAAACACTACCTACAATCTCGATTTACTCGAAGCCTCTGCTTCTGAATTTTTTTGCTTATAGGAAATTTAATACTTACTGGCCATGCCTTCAGCCTGTTGAGTCTGTATAGTGTTTCGCGACCGGGATTGACTTCGGTATGTAGAACAACATTTTCTTTATATAAAATCACGTTTTTTCATCTTAAATTCATAATTTATTTCTGCACTTTCCTCCGATTACTTCCTTGTCGATCATTACGCCAGCAGGCATGGCTTTTAATACCTCGCGAGCTTGGCAAGCACTGAAAAGTCCAAAATAAAAGACTATCTTTATAATTTTCACTTCGTTAAAACACTACATACAATCCCGATTTACTCGAAGCCTCTGCTTCTGAATTTTTTTGCTTATAGGAAATTTATTACTTACTGGCCATGCCTTCAGCCTGTTGAGTCTGTATAGTGTTTCGCGACCGGGATTGACTTCGGTATGTAGAACAACATTTTCTTTATATAAAATCACGTTTTTTCATCTTAAATTCATAATTTATTTCTGCACTTTCCTCCGATTACTTCCTCGTCGATCATTACGCAAGCAGGCATGGCTTTTAATACCTCGCACTCGTGGCAAGCACTGAAAAGTCCAAAATAAAATACTATCTTTATAATTTTCACTTCGTAAAAACACTACGTACAATCCCGATTTACTCGAAGCCTCTGCTTCTGAATTTTTTTGCTCATAGGAAATTTATTACTTACTGGCCACGCCTTCAGCAAGATGAGTCTGGATAGTGTTTCGCGACCGGGATTGACTTCGGTATGTAGAACAACATTTTCTTTATATAAAATCACGTTTTTTAATCTTAAATTCATAATTTATTTCTGCACTTACCTCCGATTACTTCCATGTCGATCAGTACGCAAGCAGGCACGGCTTTCAATACCTCGCACTCGTGGCAAGCTCTGAAAAAAACAAAGTAAAATACTATCTTCGAAATTTTCACTTCGTGAAAACACTACCTACAATCTCGATTTACTTGAAGCGTCTGCTTCTGAATTTCTTTGCTTCTAGATATTTTTTTACTAACTGGTCACGCCTTCAGCCAGATGAGTCTGGATAGTGTTTCGCTACCGGGATTGACTTCGGTATGTAGAACAACATTTTCTTTATATAAAATCACGTTTTTTCATCTTAAATTCATAATTTATTTCTGCACTTTCCTCCGATTACTTCCTTGTCGATTATTACGCAAGCAGGCATGGCTTTTAATACCTCGCACTCGTGGCAAGCACTGAAAAGTCCAAAATAGAAGACTATCTTTATAATTTTCACTTCGTTAAAACACTACATACAATCCCGATTTACTCGAAGCCTCTGCTTCTGAATTTTTTTGCTCATAGGAAATTTATTACTTACTGGCCACGCCTTCAGCAAGATGAGTCTGGATAGTGTTTCGCGACCGGGATTGACTTCGGTATGTAGAACAACATTTTCTTTATATAAAATCACGTTTTTTAATCTTAAATTCATAATTTATTTCTGCACTTACCTCCGATTACTTCCATGTCGATCAGTACGCAAGCAGGCACGGCTTTCAATACCTCGCACTCGTGGCAAGCTCTGAAAAAAACAAAGTAAAATACTATCTTCGAAATTTTCACTTCGTGAAAACACTACCTACAATCTCGATTTACTTGAAGCGTCTGCTTCTGAATTTCTTTGCTTCTAGATATTTTTTTACTAACTGTTCACGCCTTCAGCCAGATGAGTCTGGATAGTGTTTCGCTACCAGGATTGACTTCGGTATGAAGAATAACATTTTCTTTATATAAAATCACGTTTTTTCATCTGAAATTCGTAATTTTGTTCTGCACTTACCTCCGATTACTTTATTGTTCGTCAGCCCGCATTAAGGCACGGCTTTTAACACCTCGCACGCTTGGCAAGCTCTGAAAAAATCAAAATAAATACTATCTTTATAATTTTCACTTCGTAAAAACACTACCTACAATCTCGATTTACTCGAAGCCTCTGCTTCTGAATTTTTTTGCTTATAGGAAATTTATTACTTATTGGACATGCCTTCAGCCTGTTGAGTCTGTATAGTGTTTCGCGACCGGGATTGACTTCGGTATGTAGAACAACATTTTCTTTATATAAAATCACGTTTTTTCATCTTAAATTCATAATTTATTTCTGCACTTACCTCCGATTACTTCCATGTCAATCAGTACGCAAGCAGGCACGGCTTTTAATACCTCGCACTCGTGGCAAACTCTGAAAAAAACAAAGTAAAATACTATCTTCGAAATTTTCACTTCGTGAAAACACTACCTACAATCTCGATTTACTTGAAGCGTCTGCTTCTGAATTTCTTTGCTTCTAGATATTTTTTTACTCACTGGTCACGCCTTCAGCCAGATGAGTCTGGATAGTGTTTCGCTACCGGGATTGACTTCGGTATGAAGAATAACATTTTCTTTATATAAAATCACGTTTTTTCATCTGAAATTCGTAATTTTGTTCTGCACTTACCTCCGATTACTTCCATGTCGATCAGTACGCAAGCAGGCACGGCTTTTAATACCTCGCACTCGTGGCAAGCTCTGAAAAAAACAAAGTAAAATACTATCTTCGAAATTTTCACTTCGTGAAAACACTACCTACAATCTCGATTTACTTGAAGCGTCTGCTTCTGAATTTCTTTGCTTCTAGATATTTTTTTACTAACTGGTCACGCCTTCAGCCAGATGAGTCTGGATGGTGTTTCGCTACCGGGATTGACTTCGGTATGTAGAACAACATTTTCTTTATATAAAATCACGTTTTTTCATCTTAAATTCATAATTTATTTCTGCACTTTCCTCCGATTACTTCCTTGTCGATTATTACGCAAGCAGGCATGGCTTTTAATACCTCGCACTCGTGGCAAGCACTGAAAAGTCCAAAATAGAAGACTATCTTTATAATTTTCACTTCGTTAAAACACTACATACAATCCCGATTTACTCGAAGCCTCTGCTTCTGAATTTTTTTGCTCATAGGAAATTTATTACTTACTGGCCACGCCTTCAGCAAGATGAGTCTGGATAGTGTTTCGCGACCGGGATTGACTTCGGTATGTAGAACAACATTTTCTTTATATAAAATAACGTTTTTTAATCTTAAATTCATAATTTATTTCTGCACTTACCTCCGATTACTTCCATGTCGATCAGTACGCAAGCAGGCACGGCTTTCAATACCTCGCACTCGTGGCAAGCTCTGAAAAAAACAAAGTAAAATACTATCTTCGAAATTTTCACTTCGTGAAAACACTACCTACAATCTCGATTTACTTGAAGCGTCTGCTTCTGAATTTCTTTGCTTCTAGATATTTTTTTACTAACTGTTCACGCCTTCAGCCAGATGAGTCTGGATAGTGTTTCGCTACCAGGATTGACTTCGGTATGAAGAATAACATTTTCTTTATATAAAATCACGTTTTTTCATCTGAAATTCGTAATTTTGTTCTGCACTTACCTCCGATTACTTTATTGTTCGTCAGCCCGCATTAAGGCACGGCTTTTAACACCTCGCACGCTTGGCAAGCTCTGAAAAAATCAAAATAAATACTATCTTTATAATTTTCACTTCGTAAAAACACTACCTACAATCTCGATTTACTCGAAGCCTCTGCTTCTGAATTTTTTTGCTTATAGGAAATTTATTACTTACTGGCCATGCCTTCAGCCTGTTGAGTCTGTATAGTGTTTCGCGACCGGGATTGACTTCGGTATGTAGAACAACATTTTCTTTATATAAAATCACGTTTTTTCATCTGAAATTCCTAATTTAGTTCTGCACTTACCTCCGATTACTTTATTGTCGGTCAACCCGCATTAAGGTGCGGCTTTTAACACCTCGCGAGCTTGGCAAGCTCTGAAAAAATCAAAATAAAATACTTTCTTTATAATTTTCACTTCGTAAAAACACTACCTACAATCTCGATTTACTCGAAGCCTCTGCTTCTGAATTTTTTTGCTTATAGGAGATTTAATACTTACTGGCCATGCCTTCAGCCTGTTGAGTCTGTATAGTGTTTCGCTACCGGGATTGACTTCGGTATGTAGAACAACATTTTCTTTATATAAAATCACGTTTTTTCATCTTAAATTCATAATTTATTTCTGCACTTTCCTCCGATTACTTCCTTGTCGATCATTACGCAAGCAGGCATGGCTTTTAATACCTCGCGAGCTTGGCAAGCACTGAAAAGTCCAAAATAAAAGACTATCTTTATAATTTTCACTTCGTAAAAACACTACATACAATCCCGATTTACTCGAAGCCTCTGCTTCTGAATTTTTTTGCTTATAGGAAATTTATTACTTACTGGCCATGCCTTCAGCCTGTTGAGTCTGTATAGTGTTTCGCGACCGGGATTGACTTCGGTATGTAGAACAACATTTTCTTTATATAAAATCACGTTTTTTCATCTTAAATTCATAATTTATTTCTGCACTTTCCTCCGATTACTTCCTCGTCGATCATTACGCAAGCAGGCATGGCTTTTAATACCTCGCACTCGTGGCAAGCACTGAAAAGTCCAAAATAAAATACTATCTTTATAATTTTCACTTCGTAAAAACACTACGTACAATCCCGATTTACTCGAAGCCTCTGCTTCTGAATTTTTTTGCTCATAGGAAATTTATTACTTACTGGCCACGCCTTCAGCAAGATGAGTCTGGATAGTGTTTCGCGACCGGGATTGACTTCGGTATGTAGAACAACATTTTCTTTATATAAAATCACGTTTTTTAATCTTAAATTCATAATTTATTTCTGCACTTACCTCCGATTACTTCCATGTCGATCAGTACGCAAGCAGGCACGGCTTTCAATACCTCGCACTCGTGGCAAACTCTGAAAAAAACAAAGTAAAATACTATCTTCGAAATTTTCACTTCGTGAAAACACTACCTACAATCTCGATTTACTTGAAGCGTCTGCTTCTGAATTTCTTTGCTTCTAGATATTTTTTTACTAACTGGTCACGCCTTCAGCCAGATGAGTCTGGATGGTGTTTCGCTACCGGGATTGACTTCGGTATGTAGAACAACATTTTCTTTATATAAAATCACGTTTTTTCATCTTAAATTCATAATTTATTTCTGCACTTTCCTCCGATTACTTCCTTGTCGATTATTACGCAAGCAGGCATGGCTTTTAATACCTCGCACTCGTGGCAAGCACTGAAAAGTCCAAAATAGAAGACTATCTTTATAATTTTCACTTCGTTAAAACACTACATACAATCCCGATTTACTCGAAGCCTCTGCTTCTGAATTTTTTTGCTCATAGGAAATTTATTACTTACTGGCCACGCCTTCAGCAAGATGAGTCTGGATAGTGTTTCGCGACCGGGATTGACTTCGGTATGTAGAACAACATTTTCTTTATATAAAATCACGTTTTTTAATCTTAAATTCATAATTTATTTCTGCACTTACCTCCGATTACTTCCATGTCGATCAGTACGCAAGCAGGCACGGCTTTCAATACCTCGCACTCGTGGCAAGCTCTGAAAAAAACAAAGTAAAATACTATCTTCGAAATTTTCACTTCGTGAAAACACTACCTACAATCTCGATGTACTTGAAGCGTCTGCTTCTGAATTTCTTTGCTTCTAGATATTTTTTTACTAACTGTTCACGCCTTCAGCCAGATGAGTCTGGATAGTGTTTCGCTACCAGGATTGACTTCGGTATGAAGAATAACATTTTCTTTATATAAAATCACGTTTTTTCATCTGAAATTCGTAATTTTGTTCTGCACTTACCTCCGATTACTTTATTGTTCGTCAGCCCGCATTAAGGCACGGCTTTTAACACCTCGCACGCTTGGCAAGCTCTGAAAAAATCAAAATAAATACTATCTTTATAATTTTCACTTCGTAAAAACACTACCTACAATCTCGATTTACTCGAAGCCTCTGCTTCTGAATTTTTTTGCTTATAGGAAATTTATTACTTACTGGACATGCCTTCAGCCTGTTGAGTCTGTATAGTGTTTCGCGACCGGGATTGACTTCGGTATGTAGAACAACATTTTCTTTATATAAAATCACGTTTTTTCATCTTAAATTCATAATTTATTTCTGCACTTACCTCCGATTACTTCCATGTCAATCAGTACGCAAGCAGGCACGGCTTTTAATACCTCGCACTCGTGGCAAACTCTGAAAAAAACAAAGTAAAATACTATCTTCGAAATTTTCACTTCGTGAAAACACTACCTACAATCTCGATTTACTTGAAGCGTCTGCTTCTGAATTTCTTTGATTCTAGATATTTTTTTACTCACTGGTCACGCCTTCAGCCAGATGAGTCTGGATAGTGTTTTGCTACCGGGATTGACTTCGGTATGAAGAATAACATTTTCTTTATATAAAATCACGTTTTTTCATCTGAAATTCGTAATTTTGTTCTGCACTTACCTCCGATTACTTCCATGTCGATCAGTACGCAAGCAGGCACGGCTTTTAATACCTCGCACTCGTGGCAAGCTCTGAAAAAAACAAAGTAAAATACTATCTTCGAAATTTTCACTTCGTGAAAACACTACCTACAATCTCGATTTACTTGAAGCGTCTGCTTCTGAATTTCTTTGCTTCTAGATATTTTTTTACTAACTGGTCACGCCTTCAGCCAGATGAGTCTGGATAGTGTTTCGCTACCGGGATTGACTTCGGTATGTAGAACAACATTTTCTTTATATAAAATCACGTTTTTTCATCTTAAATTCATAATTTATTTCTGCACTTTCCTCCGATTACTTCCTTGTCGATTATTACGCAAGCAGGCATGGCTTTTAATACCTCGCACTCGTGGCAAGCACTGAAAAGTCCAAAATAGAATACTATCTTTATAATTTTCACTTCGTTAAAACACTACATACAATCCCGATTTACTCGAAGCCTCTGCTTCTGAATTTTTTTGCTCATAGGAAATTTATTACTTACTGGCCACGCCTTCAGCAAGATGAGTCTGGATAGTGTTTCGCGACCGGGATTGACTTCGGTATGTAGAACAACATTTTCTTTATATAAAATAACGTTTTTTCATCTTAAATTCATAATTTATTTCTGCACTTACCTCCGATTACTTCCATGTCGATCAGTACGCAAGCAGGCACGGCTTTCAATACCTCGCACTCGTGGCAAGCTCTGAAAAAAACAAAGTATAATACTATCTTCGAAATTTTCACTTCGTGAAAACACTACCTACAATCTCGATTTACTTGAAGCGTCTGCTTCTGAATTTCTTTGCTTCTAGATATTTTTTTACTAACTGTTCACGCCTTCAGCCAGATGAGTCTGGATAGTGTTTCGCTACCAGGATTGACTTCGGTATGAAGAATAACATTTTCTTTATATAAAATCACGTTTTTTCATCTGAAATTCGTAATTTTGTTCTGCACTTACCTCCGATTACTTTATTGTTCGTCAGCCCGCATTAAGGCACGGCTTTTAACACCTCGCACGCTTGGCAAGCTCTGAAAAAATCAAAATAAATACTATCTTTATAATTTTCACTTCGTAAAAACACTACCTACAATCTCGATTTACTCGAAGCCTCTGCTTCTGAATTTTTTTGCTTATAGGAAATTTATTACTTACTGGCCATGCCTTCAGCCTGTTGAGTCTGTATAGTGTTTCGCGACCGGGATTGACTTCGGTATGTAGAACAACATTTTCTTTATATAAAATCACGTTTTTTCATCTGAAATTCCTAATTTAGTTCTGCACTTACCTCCGATTACTTTATTGTCGGTCAACCCGCATTAAGGTGCGGCTTTTAACACCTCGCGAGCTTGGCAAGCTCTGAAAAAATCAAAATAAAATACTTTCTTTATAATTTTCACTTCGTAAAAACACTACCTACAATCTCGATTTACTCGAAGCCTCTGCTTCTGATTTTTTTTGCTTATAGGAGATTTAATACTTACTGGCCATGCCTTCAGCCTGTTGAGTCTGTATAGTGTTTCGCGACCGGGATTGACTTCGGTATGTAGAACAACATTTTCTTTATATAAAATCACGTTTTTTCATCTTAAATTCATAATTTATTTCTGCACTTTCCTCCGATTACTTCCTTGTCGATCATTACGCAAGCAGGCATGGCTTTTAATACCTCGCGAGCTTGGCAAGCACTGAAAAGTCCAAAATAAAAGACTATCTTTATAATTTTCACTTCGTAAAAACACTACATACAATCCCGATTTACTCGAAGCCTCTGCTTCTGAATTTTTTTGCTTATAGGAAATTTATTACTTACTGGCCATGCCTTCAGCCTGTTGAGTCTGTATAGTGTTTCGCGACCGGGATTGACTTCGGTATGTAGAACAACATTTTCTTTATATAAAATCACGTTTTTTCATCTTAAATTCATAATTTATTTCTGCACTTTCCTCCGATTACTTCCTCGTCGATCATTACGCAAGCAGGCATGGCTTTTAATACCTCGCACTCGTGGCAAGCACTGAAAAGTCCAAAATAAAATACTATCTTTATAATTTTCACTTCGTAAAAACACTACGTACAATCCCGATTTACTCGAAGCCTCTGCTTCTGAATTTTTTTGCTCATAGGAAATTTATTACTTACTGGCCACGCCTTCAGCAAGATGAGTCTGGATAGTGTTTCGCGACCGGGATTGACTTCGGTATGTAGAACAACATTTTCTTTATATAAAATCACGTTTTTTAATCTTAAATTCATAATTTATTTCTGCACTTACCTCCGATTACCTTCATGTCGATCAGTACGCAAGCAGGCACGGCTTTCAATACCTCGCACTCGTGGCAAGCTCTGAAAAAAACAAAGTAAAATACTATCTTCGAAATTTTCACTTCGTGAAAACACTACCTACAATCTCGATTTACTTGAAGCGTCTGCTTCTGAATTTCTTTGCTTCTAGATATTTTTTTACTAACTGGTCACGCCTTCAGCCAGATGAGTCTGGATGGTGTTTCGCTACCGGGATTGACTTCGGTATGTAGAACAACATTTTCTTTATATAAAATCACGTTTTTTCATCTTAAATTCATAATTTATTTCTGCACTTTCCTCCGATTACTTCCTTGTCGATTATTACGCAAGCAGGCATGGCTTTTAATACCTCGCACTCGTGGCAAGCACTGAAAAGTCCAAAATAGAAGACTATCTTTATAATTTTCACTTCGTTAAAACACTACATACAATCCCGATTTACTCGAAGCCTCTGCTTCTGAATTTTTTTGCTCATAGGAAATTTATTACTTACTGGCCACGCCTTCAGCAAGATGAGTCTGGATAGTGTTTCGCGACCGGGATTGACTTCGGTATGTAGAACAACATTTTCTTTATATAAAATCACGTTTTTTAATCTTAAATTCATAATTTATTTCTGCACTTACCTCCGATTACTTCCATGTCGATCAGTACGCAAGCAGGCACGGCTTTCAATACCTCGCACTCGTGGCAAGCTCTGAAAAAAACAAAGTAAAATACTATCTTCGAAATTTTCACTTCGTGAAAACACTACCTACAATCTCGATTTACTTGAAGCGTCTGCTTCTGAATTTCTTTGCTTCTAGATATTTTTTTACTAACTGTTCACGCCTTCAGCCAGATGAGTCTGGATAGTGTTTCGCTACCAGGATTGACTTCGGTATGAAGAATAACATTTTCTTTATATAAAATCACGTTTTTTCATCTGAAATTCGTAATTTTGTTCTGCACTTACCTCCGATTACTTTATTGTTCGTCAGCCCGCATTAAGGCACGGCTTTTAACACCTCGCACGCTTGGCAAGCTCTGAAAAAATCAAAATAAATACTATCTTTATAATTTTCACTTCGTAAAAACACTACCTACAATCTCGATTTACTCGAAGCCTCTGCTTCTGAATTTTTTTGCATATAGGAAATTTATTACTTATTGGACATGCCTTCAGCCTGTTGAGTCTGTATAGTGTTTCGCGACCGGGATTGACTTCGGTATGTAGAACAACATTTTCTTTATATAAAATCACGTTTTTTCATCTTAAATTCATAATTTATTTCTGCACTTACCTCCGATTACTTCCATGTCAATCAGTACGCAAGCAGGCACGGCTTTTAATACCTCGCACTCGTGGCAAACTCTGAAAAAAACAAAGTAAAATACTATCTTCGAAATTTTCACTTCGTGAAAACACTACCTACAATCTCGATTTACTTGAAGCGTCTGCTTCTGAATTTCTTTGATTCTAGATATTTTTTTACTTACTGGTCACGCCTTCAGCCAGATGAGTCTGGATAGTGTTTTGCTACCGGGATTGACTTCGGTATGAAGAATAACATTTTCTTTATATAAAATCACGTTTTTTCATCTGAAATTCGTAATTTTGTTCTGCACTTACCTCCGATTACTTTATTGTCGGTCAGCCCGTATAAAGGCATGGCTTTTAACACCTCGCACGCTTGGCAAGCTCTGAAAAAATCAAAATAAAATACTATCTTTATAATTTTCACTTTGTAAAAACACTACCTACAATCTCGATTTACTCGAAGCCTCTGCTTCTGAATTTTTTTGCTTATAGGAAATTTAATACTTACTGGCCATGCCTTCAGCCTGTTGAGTCTGTATAGTGTTTCGCGACCGGGATTGACTTCGGTATGTAGAACAACATTTTCTTTATATAAAATCACGTTTTTTCATCTTAAATCCATAATTTATTTCTGCACTTACCTCCGATTACTTCCTTGTCGATCATTACGCAAGCAGGCACGGCTTTTAATACCTCGCACTCGTGGCAAGCACTGAAAAGTCCAAAATAAAATACTATCTTTATAATTTTCACTTCGTAAAAACACTACGTACAATCCCGATTTACTCGAAGCCTCTGCTTCTGAATTTTTTTGCTCATAGGAAATTTATTACTTACTGGCCACGCCTTCAGCAAGATGAGTCTGGATAGTGTTTCGCGACCGGGATTGACTTCGGTATGTAGAACAACATTTTCTTTATATAAAATCACGTTTTTTAATCTTAAATTCATAATTTATTTCTGCACTTACCTCCGATTACTTCCATGTCGATCAGTACGCAAGCAGGCACGGCTTTCAATACCTCGCACTCGTGGCAAGCTCTGAAAAAAACAAAGTAAAATACTATCTTCGAAATTTTCACTTCGTGAAAACACTACCTACAATCTCGATTTACTTGAAGCGTCTGCTTCTGAATTTCTTTGCTTCTAGATATTTTTTTACTAACTGGTCACGCCTTCAGCCAGATGAGTCTGGATGGTGTTTCGCTACCGGGATTGACTTCGGTATGTAGAACAACATTTTCTTTATATAAAATCACGTTTTTTCATCTTAAATTCATAATTTATTTCTGCACTTTCCTCCGATTACTTCCTTGTCGATCATTACGCAAGCAGGCATGGCTTTTAATACCTCGCACTCGTGGCAAGCACTGAAAAGTCCAAAATAGAAGACTATCTTTATAATTTTCACTTCGTTAAAACACTACATACAATCCCGATTTACTCGAAGCCTCTGCTTCTGAATTTTTTTGCTCATAGGAAATTTATTACTTACTGGCCACGCCTTCAGCAAGATGAGTCTGGATAGTGTTTCGCGACCGGGATTGACTTCGGTATGTAGAACAACATTTTCTTTATATAAAATCACGTTTTTTAATCTTAAATTCATAATTTATTTCTGCACTTACCTCCGATTACTTCCATGTCGATCAGTACGCAAGCAGGCACGGCTTTCAATACCTCGCACTCGTGGCAAGCTCTGAAAAAAACAAAGTAAAATACTATCTTCGAAATTTTCACTTCGTGAAAACACTACCTACAATCTCGATTTACTTGAAGCGTCTGCTTCTGAATTTCTTTGCTTCTAGATATTTTTTTACTAACTGGTTACGCCTTCAGCCAGATGAGTCTGGATAGTGTTTCGCTACCAGGATTGACTTCGGTATGAAGAATAACATTTTCTTTATATAAAATCACGTTTTTTCATCTGAAATTCGTAATTTTGTTCTGCACTTACCTCCGATTACTTTATTGTTCGTCAGCCCGCATTAAGGCACGGCTTTTAACACCTCGCACGCTTGGCAAGCTCTGAAAAAATCAAAATAAATACTATCTTTATAATTTTCACTTCGTAAAAACACTACCTACAATCTCGATTTACTCGAAGCCTCTGCTTCTGAATTTTTTTGCTTATAGGAAATTTATTACTTATTGGACATGCCTTCAGCCTGTTGAGTCTGTATAGTGTTTCGCGACCGGGATTGACTTCGGTATGTAGAACAACATTTTCTTTATATAAAATCACGTTTTTTCATCTTAAATTCATAATTTATTTCTGCACTTACCTCCGATTACTTCCATGTCAATCAGTACGCAAGCAGGCACGGCTTTTAATACCTCGCACTCGTGGCAAACTCTGAAAAAAACAAAGTAAAATACTATCTTCGAAATTTTCACTTCGTGAAAACACTACCTACAATCTCGATTTACTTGAAGCGTCTGCTTCTGAATTTCTTTGATTCTAGATATTTTTTTACTTACTGGTCACGCCTTCAGCCAGATGAGTCTGGATAGTGTTTTGCTACCGGGATTGACTTCGGTATGAAGAATAACATTTTCTTTATATAAAATCACGTTTTTTCATCTGAAATTCGTAATTTTGTTCTGCACTTACCTCCGATTACTTTATTGTCGGTCAGCCCGTATTAAGGCATGGCTTTTAACACCTCGCACGCTTGGCAAGCTCTGAAAAAATCAAAATAAAATACTATCTTTATAATTTTCACTTTGTAAAAACACTACCTACAATCTCGATTTACTCGAAGCCTCTGCTTCTGAATTTTTTTGCTTATAGGAAATTTAATACTTACTGGCCATGCTTTCAGCCTGTTGAGTCTGTATAGTGTTTCGCGACCGGGATTGACTTCGGTATGTAGAACAACATTTTCTGTATATAAAATCACGTTTTTTCATCTTAAATCCATAATTTATTTCTGCACTTACCTCCGATTACTTCCTTGTCGATCATTACGCAAGCAGGCACGGCTTTTAATACCTCGCACTCGTGGCAAGCACTGAAAAGTCCAAAATAAAATACTATCTTTATAATTTTCACTTCGTAAAAACACTACATACAATCCCGATTTACTCGAAGCCTCTGCTTCTGAATTTTTTTGCTCATAGGAAATTTATTACTTACTGGCCACGCCTTCAGCAAGATGAGTCTGGATAGTGTTTCGCGACCGGGATTGACTTCGGTATGTAGAACAACATTTTCTTTATATAAAATCACGTTTTTTCATCTTAAATTCATAATTTATTTCAGCACTTACCTCCGATTACTTCCATGTCGATCAGTACGCAAGCAGGCACGGCTTTTAATACCTCGCACTCGTGGCAAGCTCTGAAGAAAACAAAGTAAAATACTATCTTCGAAATTTTCACTTCGTGAAAACACTGTAGCGACCAAAACCGCTACGGTATCCGCTGTCGCTTATGAGCGGTGAAACCTCGTCACAATATCACGCCACCACTACGTCACATCGGATGATGTTTGTTTACGTCGCGGCGAGCAAGATGACCGACAGTTCGCCTTTGTTTGATGGTCGTCGGCCATGATGTGGGTGGAGCCTATGTCTCAGTATAAATACCGCGTACTAGTATTGTATAGCTGATTCCGCTTTAGCTTAGCTTTGCTCACGCGCTGTATTATTCTTGCCGCTTGCTTTTGTAATTAATCATAGTTTTGTTAGTAAGGTTTATTAGTAATAAATAGTTTTCACCGGTGCCTTCTGCTTAGTTTATTTAAATCAGCAACTCCTACGAAGTAACCTACATTTGAGGTGGCCTAGGTTAACCTACACGCCTGGGCCTCTTCACTGGTGACCCCGACAGAAAATGGGCAACGACTCGGAGGAGGCGAAGGAGTTGGCAGCAGAAACGTACAGAGTTGGTGTACGAGTGCCACCATTCAATCCGGATGACCCAACCCTATGGTTTGCCCAGATCAAAGGTCAGTTCGTGTTATCTAATATAGTGCGTGATGAGACCAAATATTATTATGTGTTGGCTCAACTAGAACCTCAGTACTCCTCTGAAGTGCGGGACTTAATAGTTACCCCACCAGAGACAGGTAAATACGCCAAGCTGAAGGTGGAACTAATTTAGCGGTTGTCAGCATCACAGGAGAGGAAGACAAAGCAACTCTTGATGCACGAAGAGCTCGGTGACAGAAAGCCGTCGCAGTTCTTAAGGCACCTACAACGCTTGGCTGGACCTAATGTCCCTACTGATTTTATCCGCACAATCTGGGCAAACAGGCTACCAACTAACCTTCAAACCATTCTGGCATCACAGGTCAACATGAGCTTGGAAGACGTAGCGGAGCTGGCGGACCGTATCAACGATATCGTGCCTGCATCAAACCAGGTGGCGAGTACATCGGCAACTTCGGCTGCGGTCGCAGGTACAAGCGATAGCGATTTAACATTGCAAGTAGCGGAGTTAACACGAAAGATTGAGGCGATGTCTACGGAGCTATATAGACGTTCCAGACGCGATTCAAGGGGTCGAGACTCCTTCAGGAACCGCAGTCGCTCCCGGTCACGTTCGCGCCCCCATGAGCACCCACACTGCTGGTATCACTATCGTTTTAAGGAACGAGCGCGGAAGTGCATTAAACCCTGTAGTTACAAGCCGGAAAACAACCAAGGCAGCCGACAATAGCGGTAAACGACTGCCCCAGTATTTCGAACCGCCTGTTCATTACTGACCGCAACACAAAGATCCAGTTTTTGGTCGACACGGGTTCAGACTTGTGTGTGTATCCTAGGTCATCTGTAAGGGAAGCGCGTCCGAAAACTAATTATAATCTGTTCGCAGCCAATGGAACACCTATAGCTACATATGGCTATACACAGCTGGAGTTGAATTTAGGTCTACGTCGTGCATTCAGTTGGCGCTTTGTTTTGGCTGACGTGTCCAAGCCCATCATCGGTGTCGATTTTTTAAGTTTCTACAACTTGCTTGTCGACTGCCGTAATCAACGGATCATAGATGGAGTAACTTCACTTACCGTTCCGGCACCTCGTCAACAGTCAGCGGATAGCATTTCATCCGTACGTACGACCTGTGCAGCCCCGGATGAAGATCCCTTCCATCGTCTACTGCAGGAGTTTCCCGAGATCACACGACCTGCCGGTAAGCCTAACTCACCTAAACATAGCACGGTGCACCAAATCAGGACTACGCCTGGACCGCCTGTGTTCAGTCGACCTCGCCGCCTAGATCCAGAACGGTTGCGTATAGCAAAGCAGGAATTTGATACGATGTTGCAGAATGGAACAGCCCGAAGGTCGGAGAGCGCTTGGTCATCATCCCTTCACCTTGTTCGTAAGAAGACTGATGGATGGCGGCCTTGTGGTGACTACCGAGCTCTTAACGCTCGTACAGTTCCGGATCGATATCCAATCAGGCATATTCAGGATTTTGCGCAGCAACTAGCAGGTAGCACTATATTTTCCACAATTGACCTGGTGAAAGCATATCACCAAATTCCGGTCCTGGAGGAAGATATCCCTAAAACGGCCATCACTACACCATTTGGCTTGTACCCGCTCTAGCGTCAGACCCCCCGAGTGTGACCGAAAATATTTTCCGGTCTAACGTCAAACCCCCGATCGTTGCCGAAAATATTTTCCGGTCTAACGTCAGACCCCCCGATCGTGACCGATTCGGTTTGCTGCGTTCAAATCGATTTAAATACCACTGGCACACTGTACTGTTGCAAAAAAATTCCGCCGGGTGGCGCCCTATTAGTTTCCGCGTACAATATTATGCTATAATCTGTGGCGACCATAAATATTTTTTGCAAAATAAAAGTTTTAAGTCAGCGCTCCGCCATTTTGGATGACGAACGATGCGCGCTCCGTACATATTATGTGTTGATGGCGTAGTTAATAACCCAATGTATTAGTGTTATATATCATAAAAATCCTCATTAATCAAGGTTTACGAATATCTATATGTGTCATAGGTTTTGAATCAGTTTTTATGTGTTAAACTCGTTGTGAAAAATTGAGGCCGTAGCGACACGCTACGCGCCGGCATTTTCGTGTTAAATTACGTGTGTTTTACTAAATAATTTACTAAAGTAATGCTTGTAATATGGACATAAGTTAATTATTAGTATTTTAAAACGCTCAGAACGTTTTAATACTATGAAGATAGTTCAAGATCACGAATAATCTAATTCGTTCCGCAGTACAATTTGTAATCAGCAACAGTTGAGGCGTGGACGTTTTAACACGTTCACGAATTTAACAGATAAGGGTTCAGACGAATGTTTAACCGCGCATACGCTTCGTTGTTTTTCCAATTCTTTTGGTATGCCGGTACTGAATTGTTGTAAAGTATATATAATTATTGCATACAAATGATTGCCTATCATTTCAAATATAATTACACAAAAATCATGTAAAATAAATTAAATCCTATTTATAAAAACACGTTTCGCAGAACCCTTATGGGGGCATGAAATTGTTGCGGGAATGGGGTGTTTGTTTTAGTGTATTGTGCTACTCTGAGCAAACCAAGTACGGACATATGGGTATCAAAAAAAAGCTTAGATAGTCTAGTTTAATAATTAATAGGTTTTATTGACACAAACTACAAACTAATGTACAAAATTTCAGTAAGAACAAATATTTTACGGAAATTCAACACATATTTTTAGTTTAATTTTTTTTTACAGTTCTTTCGACTATGAAGTTGTATGGTAGTTTTAACACTTATTGATTCTGTATGGTTTCAGCTACACACACGATTTTTTATTAGGGTATAAGTTCGGTAGTTTTCAAGTTATTACACTTTATGTTAGAAATGACCGGTGCGCGGTGCCGTGGCCGGGCGACTATAGTGACCTCGTCGTATGACACTCCTGCAGGCGTTTGACGTTTGCGTATGACACTCCTGCAGGCGTTTGACGTTTACGTTTGAGCGGGTACGAATTTCCATTCATGACTTTTGGACTTCGTAACGCCGCACAAACTTTCCATCGGTTTATTGATGAAGTGCTGCGTGGGCTGGATTTTAGCTACAGCTATTTAGATGATATTTTAATATCCAGCAGGAGCAGCCAGGAGCATGAGGTCCACTTGAAGCAACTTTTCGAACGTATAGCAGAATACGGCGTCCTTATAAATATTTCTAAGTGTCATTTAGGTAAATCCGAAGTTACTTTCTTGGGTTATGCAGTATCCGCAGCAGGCGTGCGGCCGTTGCAAACAAAGGTCCAGGCCATTCAAGACTTTCCTGAACCTAAGACTATAAAGGAGCTAAAAAGATTTCTCGGTATGCTGAATTTTTACCGTCGCTTCATACCAGGTGCAGCAAGCGTACAGGCGCCTCTCAACTCCTTGTTGGCCGGACCCAAGATTAAAGGAGCAGTGCCAGTTACATGGACACCGCAGTTATTGGACGCATTTAACGCAAGTAAAAGAAGTCTATCACAGGCTACACTGTTGGTGCATCCAGATCCTAATGCTGAGCTGACGATCCAGACCGACGCATCTGATACGGCAATTGGCGCAGTTTTACAGCAACGTAAAGGAAAGGAATGGCAACCGCTCGCGTTCTTTTCCAGGAAGTTGTCTCCGGCACAAAAGAAATATAGCCTATATGATCGCGAACTGTTGGCTATTTACGAAGCTATTCGTTACTTCCAGTATATGGTGGAGGCAAGGACATTCAGCATATTGACAGACCACAAGCCGCTAACCTTCGCTTTTTCTACTAACAGGGATAACTGCTCGCCACGCCAGTTTCGATATTTGGATTTTATTAGCCAATTTACAACTGACATCCAATTCATCTCTGGCAAGGACAACATCGTTGCAGATACCTTATCACGCATTAACGAACTTTCTTTGCCCATAGATTACCAGTCCTTAGCGCTCGCTCAAGACTCTGATGAGGAGCTTAAAAGTCTACTGAAGAGCGACTCCTCCTTGAAGCTGGAGAAAAGGAGGTTACCTGAGAGCACCACACAGGTATACTGCGACGTCTCAACAGAAAGTGTGAGGCCGTACGTTACCCCCACACACCGCCAACAGGTATTTAATGCATTGCATAATTTAAGCCATCCAGGAGTTAAGACCACCGTACGCTTAATCACAAACAGATTTGTGTGGCCAGGAATTAGAAAAGACTGTCGACAATGGGCTCAGCGGTGCCAGCAATGCCAACGGTGCAAAATATCAAGATATACGTCAGCACCTACAGCTGCATATACAGCACCATCTGCCCGATTTCGACATATTCACTTAGACATAGTAGGTCCTCTAACTTTATGTTCTGGTAACAGGTACTGTCTCACTATCGTCGACCGCTTCACCAGGTGGCCTGAGGCGCTGCCACTACAGGACATCACCGCCGAGACCTGCGTCACCGCCCTGGTGTCCGGGTGGATCGCTCGGTTCGGCTGCCCCGAGCATATCACGACTGACCGCGGGCGACAATTTGAGTCGCGCACCTTCAAGGAAGTCGCCAAGCTGGTGGGTGCCAACCACCACACCACCACCTCTTACCATCCTGCAGCAAATGGTCTCGTTGAAAGGCTACACCGTCAATTGAAAGCAGCCATCGCTTGCCACTCCAACTCCAACTGGACCGAGGTTCTCCCGTGGGTGCTGCTAGGCATCCGCAGCGCCTGGAAAAGCGACCTCCGAACTTCCACGGCAGAAATTGTCTACGGCGAGCCACTGCGGCTGCCTGAGCAATTCTTCACGACCAACTCGGACGAAACGGTGGAACCGAGCGACCTGCTTGTCGATTCTGTAAAAAAATCTCACCGTGATCACTTGCGTGGAGTGAGCTGTCAGTGTCATCCCACTGATGCTAGGGACTGACCAAGCATAACATTTACAATCATAATCGAGATTATAATAATATTTTATAAGCTAAATCTATTGATCATTTTATATTAAGTAGGTACTTATTTCATAGCTAATATATAAGTGTCTAAACATTAGGTACTATTTTGGAGGGTATTAAAATAAAAAAGTACCTACTTAGAACAGAAATTCGGTGAGAAACTCAATGTGGTTTTTTTGCCTAGATTAGGCGCCTGAGGCGCGAGCGCGGCACGCACGTACAATAAACAAACAAAATATAACACACGTTTAAGACAGCTACTGAAGAAAATGCGCATCGACATTGTTTGTTATTTTACTATAAACCCAATGTGGAATGATTAGGTAAGTAAACGCAATGCCATGACCCAATCGCGATGTCATGTGGTTTGAAGAAGCGATTGTGGATCGAGTCGAGTAAAGCCTGTGCGACGTTGTTCAGCGTTGTTATTATCCCAAATCTATTCAATTCAAGAGTTCAAATGACACTCGCGGATCGCGCTCGCTTCAGCTAGTCGAGGTAACGCTACGGCAATCGGGTGAAGTGATAAGATCACGCCGCGCTTGCGCGTTAGGCACTGTCGTTATCAAATTGAGTTTATTTTTTTACTTTTTATATTATGTAAGTATGAACCTTAATGTCAGCCGATGACTTAAATGCAATCCGATACCTAGCGTGATGAGATGCGCTACCACCTATAAGTACGATTTGTGTAATTAATTATGTGTACATAACTAGTCGTTGCCAATAATAGGTACAAGAATATTCATCAAATGAACGTCATCAATACCTACCTACCTACTATGACAATATTCAACGGTTAAACTTTACTGCAACTTGCGCAGCGCACCTTGCGCCGAAGTGGTGTCGCTATGGCAACCGCCGCGTGATTTCTATAGCTAACGAGAATCGGGTGATGTGAGCCGAGCACGCGACTGCGCAGAAGACACTATCATTCATCAACAGTAATTTTATTAATACATGTACCTACGATGGGTGTAATTAGGTACCAAATCATTAAAATAAAAAAAGACGTGCGTAATGTTTACCTACATAATTATCTAGTCGTTGCCAATAATAAAAGAATATTCATCAAATGATCATCATCAATACCTACCTACCTACTATGACAATATTCAACGGTTAAACTTTACTGCAACTTGCGCAGCGCACCTTGCGCCGAAGTGGTGTCGCTATGGCAACCGCCGCGTGATTTCTATAGCTAACGAGAATCGCGTGATGTGAGCCGAGCACGCGCGACTGCGCAGAAGACACTGTCATTCATCAACAGTAATTTTATTAGTACCTACTTGCCTACCTATTCATTTTAATGCTTTTAGATATTTTGTACCTACATTTAAAACGTAGGTTCAGTGCCAACCTATATTTTATTTGCAATAATTATACTGATTTCCTTTATTAACTAAGTACTTACCAACCACTTATTTAACATGCAAAGCCTCACGCATGCGCAGTAAGAACCTTTTGCAAATGCAATACCTACCAATGTCTGTTAAGTACAGCTGCCTAGGTAGGTACCTACTACAAAGTATCTTCTCGTAGTCTAAGCATAGGTAGGTACCTACTTACCTACATAGTTTGATAACATTAAATATGATCATAATGTCAGCCGATAGCGTGATGAGATGCGCTACTACCTATATGTACGATTGGTGTAAATAAGTACTAAAACATTAAAATAAAAAAGATGTGCGTGATGTTTACCTACATATCTAGTCGTTGCCAATAATAAAAGAATATTCATCAAAATCATCATTATCAATACCTACCTACTTTGACAATATTCAACATTAATGCTACTTGCGCAGCGCAGCAGCGCGCCGAAGTGGTGTCGCTATGGCAACCGCCGCGTGATTTCTATAGGTACATACCTAACGAGAATCGGGTGACGTGAGCTGAGCACGCGACTGCGCAGAAGACTCTGTCATTCTCATCACATTCGAGTTTATTTTTCAATTTTCAGCCTTTGAATGTCATCTCTACAAGCATTGACGTATTCGGGCTTATAGGCAAATAAGTATGTACTTACCTATTTATTTCAATGCTTCTAGGTTATCAATTCAAACCATTTTTATTAATTTTAAATGTCAGTTTAGTAATTAGTACCTACATTTAGTTTACAACAAATGGATATTACTTGACAGGTGAGATTGAGCAACTTCATAAAATAGTGATAAGCAAGTATTCAGTGATTGGTGTATTGTTCGTTTACATAATACGTAAAAAGCACATAAGTATTTTTTTAATACCCCGTCATCTAGATAAAACGCAGTACAAGATACAATCCCTATTACAACATAAATATTTAGGCATATCAATAATCTAGGTATGGGTGCTGTTAAGACACACACAAATTGCTTTTCTCTTGCTATCAAGAAATTTAAATTATTCTATTTATTCATGTATTTGTTTCTATATTAGGTCTGTATTATTATTATTCTAAGCATGTTTACTTTAATCTGATAGAATAATGTAAGTATGTGTAGGTCGCTAATACGATAATACGTCTACGCTTCGCTCCTGTCGCAGGTCTGCTGGAAGAAATTTCTAATGATATAGGTAAGCAGATGTTACTTTTTTCTATTCAATCTTTATGTATTTTACTTTATTAAGTGTTTAGTGTGTACATAAATAAATGAAATTTATTCATTTGTATCACATCAAAAAAAGTTGGCTAATAATGGTTTTTTCTACTGAGCTTCTTCTGCTGCTTCTCGGGGTTCAACTTCTTGATGCCGCGAGGATCGGAGGGTCGTGTGATGTGTCGGCTGCATTAGCTGTAAACCATGGTAATTATTTATTACTAAGTATTTGATGTAAGTACTTCATTTCTACACTCATTCTAGTATATTTTTTTAAATCAATTGAACCACCTAGTATAAAATTGACATTATCATCAGAACCACACGCAGAATCACCTGCAGATAATTTTGTACTTTTAATAAGTATAGCGGTATGATTTATTCTTAATACAATAAAAGATCAGCATCTGACTCAACAAAATCAATCACATGGGCCATTATTATTCCTTTATTTTGAGTACAATGAGTTGCTATATTTCTTAATTCCATGCTCCATGCCTGTCATGTCCCAACTTATTTGCTTATGTTTATCAAAAATAGTCTGTGAAATATTAATACAATACCTCAGACGGCCACGATTGACAGACAGCCAGGATTGATGAGATCAAATCAAGTAGAGGTGGTGTTCCTTTATTGTCTTCAGTTTCTTTAGTACTTTGGCAACCGCAGGGTTGAATAGGTTCATCAGCTGAGAGGTAGAATAATATATCAGATTAATAAAATTTACTTGCATCTTTTTTTTACTGAACCTATGTTGTCCCACAGCTGGGCAAAGGTCTCCCACATAATTTTCCTTTTGCTGTGCCTTACTCCGCCCAATCGGTCAGGAACGAGTCCAAATCGTCATGGCGCTAACAAATGGTATATCATTAATTCTTTGTATGGCTTCTTGCCAAAAACGATGGTATGGTGAACCTGTTGTACAGGATGCGCGATAGTAAAAAAAATATACTGTTTCAGTCAGTGTATTTTCGTTGAGGTTGGAGTTAACTCCTCTCTCATCAGCATGTTGAGCTGGAACAAATGACACTCGAATTAAACTTGGTCTAAGTACTATGGAAAGTTAATTGAAAAAAAAGGACTTTGTTAAAGAGTTAAAAGTTTGAGTTTCAGAAAAATATATGGGGAATATTACTTAAAATTATAATAATGAGATGAACTTATCTAGTATAAATGAATAATAACAAGAATTACTTGATTTATTATAATTATTTTGACTGGTCCAAATGCTAGTAAATGACAACTCTAACATTCCTATTTTAAGTGAACCGGGAATTATATAGAAAAAAATATATTATTACTACTAATATCACACAAATACCCATAAGTCAGACAGCCAAATTAAATTTGCCAATAGCTCACACCTGGTATGGTCTGACAGACTCTTAGAAGCTCAACTATGTAAAAAGCAATGCTGGCAAAGAAACTTGAGTGGATTGGACTGAAATATTTATTAAACAATATTAGCAGGTACTTAGTTATTGATAACGTACGGACCTTTGTAAACTTTTGCGACTATTCTTATGGTAATTTCCTCGGCCGAAAACAATGAAGGATAAGACTAACTTGGCGCCAATACTTTTCAAATCTCATAGATGTATCTTTTCAAAGTGTATCTTGCACACACATAGCTTGTGAAGATCTCCCATAAGACGACCCAATGACCCGCTTAAGCACTGTTAATGCTCAGAAGCCACTTTTTGCGTCCGATCTCACTAACAGGAAACGTTTGCATTTTCATCGTTTCGTAAGACAACTATGTTCGATAAAACACTTGCATCTTGCACTGCCAATGCAAAATAATACACTTTAAAATCACTGAGCAGCTATGAATGGAAATTAATCAACGGAAACTTTATTCGACCAGCCACAAAACAAGAAAACAAAACTTTTCATGAAAAAATCACAAACAAACTTCGAACGAAAACCGCCTAAATTTGACATTGACAGTCAAAAGAACAGTTTTCCAGCCATAAAGTAACGGTTGTGTTGTAATTAAGTTTCGTTTCCTGTGGAAACGAGAAAAAAATTATGTCCAATTAGTGACGGATTGTGTTATTCTATCTGATTTCATTTGTTTTTTTATAGCGGTAGATAATTTTTGGAACTATTTACAAAATTATGTTTTTTTTTTTAGTGGAACGTTCCAGTGACTCCGTTTCCCCATAAATCGTGAAGTTTAGTAATCTTTATGCTTGGTTATGGATGATTTGAAAATTAATAATTAATTACCTTTATTGTCACTGACAAACATAATCAAAGTAGATACATACTAAATTCAAACAATCAATAATTTATTTAGAGCTTAAATTGCAGATATATTTGGAACTTGGACCGTTGTGACGCGAGCCACCAGTGTTACCAACAAGAATTTTAAATTCTGTTTTTCGAAACACCGGAACTTTATCTCTAAGATATGATTAATCACAGATTAGTCAAAACTTAAGTGGGATGCGCTACGGTAACCCGCGAAATTCAAATTTACTTATGTTTTTTGCAATTTGCAGTGCAATGTCCGGTTGTATGTTGATTAAAATATGATTCATGATTGTAACAAGTATGGCCTTACATAATTATAATAATAATTCGCAAGAATAACAGCATACCATTAGTGTTACTATTTGTAAAATAAGCATAAGCTAAGTACCACCCTATCGCTTTGGGATATCCTGTTATGATAGAAGTGTTGTGTAAATAAATAAATAATCATTAGAATCAGCAATACTACTCCTTAAGTTAGAATTGGCCTCAAATGTCATGATTTCATGAAATAGACATTCAATAGGGTAATATGTACTTAGTGCGATGTATTGATGATTTTTATTATCATAATTCTTTAAACAAATATTTGATAAGATCGCGAATCATGTTTAGATCATCATGCAACCTTATACTGACCTGCAAATTGCGAAAAACGTAGAAAAAAATGAATTTCGCGGGCTACCTTGGCGTATCCCCATTATAAGGCCATGGTCGGCGTTATCGCAAGATGGCGCATGTCATGACGTCATCTATGACGATTCACGGGACAACGTTATCGCGCTCACGCTAATTCGGAACAGGTGTAAGCACTGAGTGAATTACACTGTAATCGATTTGAGTGCTTATGACTCAAATCGATTACAATGCAATTCGGAACGCACCAATAGGAATGTTACTATCTGTCAAATTTAGGCGGTTTTCGTTCGAAGTTTGTTTGTGATTTTTTCATGAAAAGTTTTGTTTTCTTGTTTTGTGGCTGGTCGAATAAAGTTTCCGTTGATTAATTTCCATTCATAGCTGCTCAGTGATTTTAAAGTGTATTATTTTGCATTGGCAGTGCAAGATGCAAGTGTTTTATCGAACATAGTTGTCTTACGAAACGATGAAAATGCAAACGTTTCCTGTTAGTGAGATCGGACGCAAAAAGTGGCTTCTGAGCATTAACAGTGCTTAAGCGGGTCATTGGGTCGTCTTATGGGAGATCTTCACAAGCTATGTGTGTGCAAGATACACTTTGAAAAGATACATCTATGAGATTTGAAAAGTATTGGCGCCAAGTTAGTCTTATCCTTCATTGTTTTCGGCCGAGGAAATTACCATAAGAATAGTCGCAAAAGTTTACAAAGGTCCGTACGTTATCAATAACTAAGTACCTGCTAATATTGTTTAATAAATATTTCAGTCCAATCCACTCAAGTTTCTTTGCCAGCATTGCTTTTTACATAGTTGAGCTTCTAAGAGTCTGTCAGACCATACCAGGTGTGAGCTATTGGCAAATTTAATTTGGCTGTCTGACTTATGGGTATTTGTGTGATATTAGTAGTAATAATATATTTTTTTCTATATAATTCCCGGTTCACTTAAAATAGGAATGTTAGAGTTGTCATTTACTAGCATTTGGACCAGTCAAAATAATTATAATAAATCAAGTAATTCTTGTTATTATTCATTTATACTAGATAAGTTCATCTCATTATTATAATTTTAAGTAATATTCCCCATATATTTTTCTGAAACTCAAACTTTTAACTCTTTAACAAAGTCCTTTTTTTTCAATTAACTTTCCATAGTACTTAGACCAAGTTTAATTCGAGTGTCATTTGTTCCAGCTCAACATGCTGATGAGAGAGGAGTTAACTCCAACCTCAACGAAAATACACTGACTGAAACAGTATATTTTTTTTACTATCGCGCATCCTGTACAACAGGTTCACCATACCATCGTTTTTGGCAAGAAGCCATACAAAGAATTAATGATATACCATTTGTTAGCGCCATGACGATTTGGACTCGTTCCTGACCGATTGGGCGGAGTAAGGCACAGCAAAAGGAAAATTATGTGGGAGACCTTTGCCCAGCTGTGGGACAACATAGGTTCAGTAAAAAAAAGATGCAAGTAAATTTTATTAATCTGATATATTATTCTACCTCTCAGCTGATGAACCTATTCAACCCTGCGGTTGCCAAAGTACTAAAGAAACTGAAGACAATAAAGGAACACCACCTCTACTTGATTTGATCTCATCAATCCTGGCTGTCTGTCAATCGTGGCCGTCTGAGGTATTGTATTAATATTTCACAGACTATTTTTGATAAACATAAGCAAATAAGTTGGGACATGACAGGCATGGAGCATGGAATTAAGAAATATAGCAACTCATTGTACTCAAAATAAAGGAATAATAATGGCCCATGTGATTGATTTTGTTGAGTCAGATGCTGATCTTTTATTGTATTAAGAATAAATCATACCGCTATACTTATTAAAAGTACAAAATTATCTGCAGGTGATTCTGCGTGTGGTTCTGATGATAATGTCAATTTTATACTAGGTGGTTCAATTGATTTAAAAAAATATACTAGAATGAGTGTAGAAATGAAGTACTTACATCAAATACTTAGTAATAAATAATTACCATGGTTTACAGCTAATGCAGCCGACACATCACACGACCCTCCGATCCTCGCGGCATCAAGAAGTTGAACCCCGAGAAGCAGCAGAAGAAGCTCAGTAGAAAAAACCATTATTAGCCAACTTTTTTTGATGTGATACAAATGAATAAATTTCATTTATTTATGTACACACTAAACACTTAATAAAGTAAAATACATAAAGATTGAATAAAAAAAAGTAACATCTGCTTACCTATATCATTAGAAATTTCTTCCAGCAGACCTGCGACAGGAGCGAAGCGTAGACGTATTATCGTATTAGCGACCTACACATACTTACATTATTCTATCAGATTAAAGTAAACATGCCTATAATAATAATAATACAGACCTAATATAGAAACAAATACATGAATAAATAGAATAATTTAAATTTCTTGATAGCAAGAGAAAAGCAATTTGTGTGTGTCTTAACAGCACCCATACCTAGATTATTGATATGCCTAAATATTTATGTTGTAATAGGGATTGTATCTTGTACTGCGTTTTATCTAGATGACGGGGTATTAAAAAAATACTTATGTGCTTTTTACGTATTATGTAAACGAACAATACACCAATCACTGAATACTTTCCTATCACTATTTTATGAAGTTGCTCAATCTCACCTGTCAAGTAATATCCATTTGTTGTAAACTAAATGTAGGTACTAATTACTAAACTGACATTTAAAATTAATAAAAATGGTTTGAATTGATAACCTAGAAGCATTGAAATAAATAGGTAAGTACATACTTATTTGCCTATAAGCCCGAATACGTCAATGCTTGTAGAGAGAACATTCAAAGGCTGAAAATTGAAAAATAAACTCGAATGTGATGAGAATGACAGAGTCTTCTGCGCAGTCGCGTGCTCAGCTCACGTCACCCGATTCTCGTTAGGTACCTAAAGAAATCACGCGGTGGTTGCCATAGCGACACCACTTCGGCGCGCTGCTGCGCTGCGCAAGTAGCATTAATGTTGAATATTGTCAAAGTAGGTAGGTATTGATAATGATGATTTTGATGAATATTCTTTTATTATCGGCAACGACTAGATATGTAGGTAAACATCACGCACATCTTTTTTATTTTAATGTTTTAGGACTTATTTACACCAATCGTACATATAGGTAGTAGCGCATCTCATCACGCTATCGGCTGACATTATGATCATACTTAATGTTATCAAACTATGTAGGTAAGTAGGTACCTACCTATGCTTAGACTACGAGAAGATACTTTGTAGTAGGTTCCTACCTAGGCAGCTGTACTTAACAGACATTGGTAGGTATTGCATTTGCAAAAGGTTCTTACTGCGCATGCGTGAGGCGTTGCATGTTAAATAAGTGGTTGTTAAGTACCTACTTAGTTAATAAAGGAAATCAGTATAATTATTGCAAATAAAATATAGGTTGACACTGAACCTACGTTTTAAATGTAGGTACAAAATATCTAAAAGCATTAAAATGAATAGGTAGGCAAGTAGGTACTAATAAAATTACTGTTGATGAATGACAGTGTCTTCTGCGCAGTCGCGTGCTCGGCTCACATCACGCGATTCTCGTGAGCTATAGAAATCACGCGGCGGTTGCCATAGCGACACCACTTCGGCGCAAGGTGCGCTGCGCAAGTTGCAGTAAAGTTTAACCGTTGAATATTGTCATAGTAGGTAGGTAGGTATTGATGATGATCATTTGATGAATATTCTTTTATTATTGGCAACGACTAGATAATTATGTAGGTAAACATCACGCACGTCTTTTTTTATTTTAATGATTTGGTACCTAATTACACCCATCGTACATGTATTAATAAAATTACTGTTGATGAATGACAGTGTCTTCTGCGCAGTCGCGTGCTCGGCTCACATCACCCGATTCTCGTTAGCTATAGAAATCACGCGGCGGTTGCCATAGCGACACCACTTCGGCGCAAGGTGCGCTGCGCAAGTTGCAGTAAAGTTTAACCGTTGAATATTGTCCTAGTAGGTAGGTAGGTATTGATGATGATCATTTGATGAATATTCTTTTATTATTGGCAACGACTTGATAATTATGTAGGTAAACATCACGCACGTCTTTTTTTATTTTAATGATTTGGTACCTAATTACACCCATCGTAGGTACATGTATTAATAAAATTACTGTTGATGAATGATAGTGTCTTCTGCGCAGTCGCGTGCTCGGCTCACATCACCCGATTCTCGTTAGCTATAGAAATCACGCGGCGGTTGCCATAGCGACACCACTTCGGCGCAAGGTGCGCTGCGCAAGTTGCAGTAAAGTTTAACCGTTGAATATTGTCATAGTAGGTAGGTAGGTATTGATGATGATCATTTGATGAATATTCTTTTATTATTGGCAACGACTAGATAATTATGTAGGTAAACATCACACACGTCTTTTTTATTTTAATGATTTGGTAGGTACCTAATTACACCAATCGTACATGTATTAAACTATGTAGGTAAGTACATACCTATGCTCAGACTACAAGAAGATGCTTTGTAGTACCTACCTACCTAGGCAGCTGTACTTAACATACATTGGTAGGTATAGCATTTGCATAAGGCTCCTACTGCGCATGCGTGACGTATTGCATGTTAAATAAGTGGTTGGTAAGTACTTAGTTAATAAAGGAAATCTTTATAATTATTGCAAACAAAATATAGGTTGGCACTGAACCTACGTTTTAAATGTAGGTACAAAATATCTAAAAGCATTAAAATGAATAAGTAGGCAAGTAGGTACTAATAAAATTACTGTCTCGGAACTCGAATACGAACAGGCTTAGGGACATGGACTTCGGTAGCGGAGAGTAAAAAAAAAAAACAATGTGATGAGAATGACAGCGTCTTCTGTCTTCTGCGCAGTCGCGTGCTCAGCTCACATCACCCGATTCTCGTTAGCTATAGAAATCACGCGGTGGTTGCCATAGCGACACCACTTCGGCGCAAGGTGCGCTGCGCAAGTTGCAGTAAAGTTTAACCGTTGAATATTGTCATAGTAGGTAGGTAGGTATTGATGACGTTCATTTGATGAATATTCTTGTACCTATTATTGGCAACGACTAGTTATGTACACATAATTAATTACACAAATCGTACTTATAGGTAGTAGCGCATCTCATCACGCTAGATATCGGATTGCATTTAAGGCATCGGCTGACATTAAGGTTCATACTTACATAATATAAAAAAGTAAAAAAATAAACTCAATTTGATAACGACAGTGCCTAACGCGCAAGCGCGGCGTGATCTTATCACTTCACCCGATTGCCGTAGCATTACCTCGACTAGCTGAAGCGAGCGCGATCCGCGAGTGTCATTTGAACTCTTGAATTGAATAGATTTCGGATAATAACAACGCTGAACAACGTCGCACAGGCTTTACTCGACTCGATCCACAATCGCTTCTTCAAACCACATGACATCGCGATTGGGTCATGGCATTGCGTTTACTTACCTAATCATTCCACATTGGGTTTATAGTAAAAAATAAAAATAATGGTTAAATGGTTAAATAAATAAAATAACAAACAATGTCGATGCGCATTTTCTTCAGTAACTGTCTTAAACGTGTGTTATATTTTGTTTGTTTACTGTACGTGCGTGCCGCGCTCGCGCCTCAGGCGCCTAATCTAGGCAAAAACACCATATTGAGTTTCTCACCGAATTTCTGTTCTAAGTAGGTACTTTTTTATTTTAATACCCCCTAAAATAGTACCTAATGTTTAGACACTTAAATATTAGCTATGAAATAAGTACCTACTTAATATAAAATGATCAATAGATTTAGCTTATAAAATATTATTAAAATCTCGATTATGATTGTAAATGTTATGCTTGGTCAGTCCCTAGCATGAGTGGGATGACACTGACAGCTCAGTCCGCGCTCACTTCACATACGTGTTCACGGTGAGATTGTTACAGAATAGCACAGCTGGTCAGCAGACTCCGGGCCCACATGAGCAAACTGGTCCCTCAACCAACTTCGTGGCATACCATTTTTTTTTTTTTTTTTTTTGATCCGGGGTGGAAAATCCTCATGGATGTCCCCCGCCCTGGGGGGGCGGAGGGGTCTGTCAGACTCTTACTGACTAAAAACCACCCCGGTGTTCCATCTCACACCTGCGTCGGGGGTCGCGGGAACGTACGAATCTTCCGCAACCCCCGACTGGTGCCGGCCCGCCTCTGCGGGCCCCGTCCGGTTGAGCGGGGGGAGTGAGGTGTTTGACTCCCCCCGCGACATCTAAGAGGGGCGCGCGTGGAACACTACGCGCCGCCGCCTCGGGTCCTGATGTATGGGGGGCGACGGACGTCCCCAAGTCCGTCGTCCCTGGACCCATTTAGGGGGGCTGGAAGAGGGCGTTGTCCGCCCTCCGCCGACGCCCGGTGCGCCTGCTGCGGGCCGGGTGAGAGGATGAGATCTCTCGCTCCCTTTCCGCAGCCTCCTTCTGCGAGATAACTGTTTCGCAGAAGGATACCACCGCGTCCCAGGACTCGTCGCCGCCGACCATAGCATTCACTACGGCCGGCAGCGACAGGTCACTGCCTACTCCTGAGATGAGGGCACGGCGCGGCTCCTCCCAAGCGGCACACTCTGCCAGCGTATGCCGCGTCGTGTCCTCCCGACAGTCGACGCAGTGGTGACACCGGGCGTCTGGCTCCCTGTTTATGCTACACAGGTACTTCCCGAAGCAACCATGCCCCGAGAGCACCTGCGTCACCCGAAACGACAGGGAGCCGTGCCTCCTCCCGAGCCAGAGGTCGAGCACCGGCCGGACCGCCTCGATGGTGACGAGGCCGGCGGTAGGGCGTGAGAGCCTGTCCCGCCATTCCGCCACCAGGACCTCGCGGAGCTGCGACCGACGCTGCTCCATATGTCGCTGCATCGGTCGCTCGCCCCGCGCTCGCCATTCCTCGCGCCACTGGTACAGTGACGCGAGCACCTTCGCCTCCAGGTCCCAGGGCGGGGATCCGGCCAGTGCACAAGCCGCCTCGTAGGAGATCGTGCGGTACCCCCTTATGACTCTGACGGCCATCGCTCTCTGCGGCATTCGCAGAACAGCAATGCTGCCGGCCGTCAGGTCAGCCGCCCAGATCGGGGCCCCGTAAAGGGCCATCGATCGCACGATCCATACGTAGAGCCGCCTACAAGCGGCGCTCGGGCCCCCCAGATTGGGAAGCAGCGTTGACAGCGCCCCAGCCGCGCCCAACAACTTGGGCGCCAGCCGCCGGAAGTGGGGGCCGAAATCCCACCGACTGTCGAGCACCAAGCCCAGGTACTTCATGGTGGGCTCGACAGCGATTCGTACCCCCCCCACCACAATGTGGTATCCGGACGGTGGCGCCCGCCGGGGACCATGAAACACCATGGCCTCCGACTTGTTGAGGGCCACCTCCAGGCCGAGGCGCCGTATGCGGCTCACCGTCTGTGAAACCGCAGCCGTCGCCAGCAACGCTGCCTCCCTGTGCGAACTCCCCCGGGCCGTGACCAGCGTGTCGTCCGCGTAGCCACCACCACCAGCTCCAGCAAGACATTTCACGTGCCTAAGGACTTAGGCACGGCGAGCCACGTCTTCATCCGTCAGGGTCCAGCACGAAGGCCCTTGCAAGCAGCATACCTTGGGCCATACGAGGTATTACGACGTGGGCTGAAGACATTTGACATCGGAGTGGCAGGCAAGAGGCAGACAGTCACCATAGACCGTCTAAAACCGGCATATATCGCCAGGGAAGAGTCTTCAGTTCCAGAACTGCAGCAGGTACCAGCGGCTGTCAAAAAGACAAAGAGTGGGCGGATAGTCAAATTCCCGGATTACTATCGCCCGTAGTCACGGTCTCAGCGGGGGAGTAGTGTAGCGACCAAAACCGCTACGGTATCCGCTGTCGCTTATGAGCGGTGAAACCTCGTCACAATATCACGCCACCACTACGTCACATCGGATGATGTTTGTTTACGTCGCGGCGAGCAAGATGACCGACAGTTCGCCTTTGTTTGATGGTCGTCGGCCATGATGTGGGTGGAGCCTATGTCTCAGTATAAATACCGCGTACTAGTATTGTATAGCTGATTCCGCTTTAGCTTAGCTTTGCTCACGCGCTGTATTATTCTTGCCGCTTGCTTTTGTAATTAATCATAGTTTTGTTAGTAAGGTTTATTAGTAATAAATAGTTTTCACCGGTGCCTTCTGCTTAGTTTATTTAAATCAGCAACTCCTACGAAGTAACCTACATTTGAGGTGGCCTAGGTTAACCTACACGCCTGGGCCTCTTCAACACTACCTACAATCTCGATTTACTTGAAGCGTCTGCTTCTGAATTTCTTTGCTTCTAGATATTTTTTTACTAACTGGTCACGCCTTCAGCCAGATGAGTCTGGATAGTGTTTCGCTACCGGGATTGACTTTTGTATGAAGAATAACATTTTCTTTATATAAAATCACGTTTTTTCATCTGAAATTCGTAATTTTGTTCTGCACTTATCTCCGATTACTTTATTGTCGGTCAGCCCACATTAAGGCACGGCTTTTAACACCTCGCACGCTTGGCAAGCTCTGAAAAAATAAAAATAAAATACTATCTTTATAATTTTCACTTCGTAAAAACACTACCTACAATCTCGATTTACTCGAAGCCTCTGCTTCTGATTTTTTTTGCTTATAGGAGATTTAATTTTTACTGGCCATGCCTTCAGCCTGTTGAGTCTGTATAGTGTTTCGCGACCGGGATTGACTTCGGTATGTAGAACAACATTTTCTTTATATAAAATCACGTTTTTTCATCTTAAATTCATAATTTATTTCTGCACTTACCTCCGATTACTTCCTTGTCGATCATTACGATAGCAGGCACGGCTTTTAATACCTCGCACTCGTGGCAAGCACTGAAAAGTCCAAAATAAAATACTATCTTTATAATTTGCACTTCGTAAAAACACTATCTACAATCTCGATTTACTTGAAGCCTCTGCTTCTGAATTTTTTTGTTCATAGGAAATTTATTACTTACTGGCCACGACTTCAGCAAGATGAGTCTGGATAGTGTTTCGCGACTGGGATTGACTTCGGTATGTAGAACAACATTTTCTTTATATAAAATCACGTTTTTTCATCTTAAATTCATAATTTATTTCTGCACTTACCTCCGATTACTTCCATGTCGATCAGTACGCAAGCAGGCACGGCTTTTAATACCTCGCACTCGTGGCAAGCTCTGAAAAAAACAAAGTAAAATACTATCTTCGAAATTTTCACTTCGTGAAAACACTACCTACAATCTCGATTTACTTGAAGCGTCTGCTTCTGAATTTCTTTGCCTCTAGATATTTTTTTACTAACTGGTCACGCCTTCAGCCAGATGAGTCTGGATAGTGTTTCGCTACCGGGATTGACTTCGGTATGAAGAATAACATTTTCTTTATATAAAATCACGTTTTTTCATCTGAAATTCGTAATTTTGTTCTGCACTTACCTCCGATTACTTTATTGTCGGTCAGCCCGCATTAAGGCGCGGCTTTTAACACCTCGCACGCTTGGCAAGCTCTGAAAAAATCAAAATAAATACTATCTTTATAATTTTCACTTCGTAAAAACACTACCTACAATCTCGATTTACTCGAAGCCTCTGCTTCTGAATTTTTTTGCTCATAGGAAATTTATTACTTACTGGCCACGCCTTCAGCAAGATGAGTCTGGATAGTGTTTCGCGACCGGGATTGACTTCGGTATGTAGAACAACATTTTCTTTATATAAAATCACGTTTTTTCATCTGAAATTCGTAATTTTGTTCTGCACTTACCTCCGATTACTTTATTGTCGGTCAGCCCACATTAAGGCACGGCTTTTAACACCTCGCACGCTTGGCAAGCTCTGAAAAAAATAAAAAATAATACTATCTTTATAATTTTCACTTCGTAAAAACACTACCTACAATCTCGATTTACTCGAAGCCTCTGCTTCTGAATTTTTTTGCTTATAGGAGATTTAATACTTACTGGCCATGCCTTCAGCCTGTTGAGTCTGTATAGTGTTTCGCGACCGGGATTGACTTCGGTATGTAGAACAACATTTTCTTTATATAAAATCACGTTTTTTCATCTTAAATTCATAATTTATTTCTGCACTTACCTCCGATTACTTCCTTGTCGATCATTACGCAAGCAGGCACGGCTTTTAATACCTCGCACGCTTGGCAAGCTCTGAAAAAATCAAAATAAATACTATCTTTATAATTTTCACTTCGTAAAAACACTACCTACAATCTCGATTTACTCGAAGCCTCTGCTTCTGAATTTTTTTGCTCATAGGAAATTTATTACTTACTGGCCACGCCTTCAGCAAGATGAGTCTGGATAGTGTTTCGCGACCGGGATTGACTTCGGTATGTAGAACAACATTTTCTTTATATAAAATCACGTTTTTTCATCTGAAATTCGTAATTTTGTTCTGCACTTACCTCCGATTACTTTATTGTCGGTCAGCCCGCATTAAGGCGCGGCTTTTAACACCTCGCACGCTTGGCAAGCTCTGAAAAAATCAAAATAAATACTATCTTTATAATTTTCACTTCGTAAAAACACTACCTACAATCTCGATTTACTCGAAGCCTCTGCTTCTGAATTTTTTTGCTCATAGGAAATTTATTACTTACTGGCCACGCCTTCAGCAAGATGAGTCTGGATAGTGTTTCGCGACCGGGATTGACTTCGGTATGTAGAACAACATTTTCTTTATATAAAATCACGTTTTTTCATCTTAAATTCATAATTTATTTCTGCATTTACCTCCGATTACTTCCATGTCGATCAGTACGCAAGCAGGCACGGCTTTTAATACCTCGCACTCGTGGCAAGCTCTGAAAAAAACAAAGTAAAATACTATCTTCGAAATTTTCACTTCGTGAAAACACTACCTACAATCTCGATTTACTTGAAGCGTCTGCTTCTGAATTTCTTTGCCTCTAGATATTTTTTTACTAACTGGTCACGCCTTCAGCCAGATGAGTCTGGATAGTGTTTCGCTACCGGGATTGACTTCGGTATGAAGAATAACATTTTCTTTATATAAAATCACGTTTTTTCATCTGAAATTCGTAATTTTGTTCTGCACTTACCTCCGATTACTTTATTGTCGGTCAGCCCGCATTAAGGCGCGGCTTTTAACACCTCGCACGCTTGGCAAGCTCTGAAAAAATCAGAATAAATACTATCTTTATAATTTTCACTTCGTAAAAACACTACCTACAATCTCGATTTACTCGAAGCCTCTGCTTCTGAATTTTTTTGCTCATGGGAAATTTATTACTTACTGGCCACGCCTTCAGCAAGATGAGTCTGGATAGTGTTTCGCGACCGGGATTGACTTCGGTATGTAGAACAACATTTTCTTTATATAAAATCACGTTTTTTCATCTGAAATTCGTAATTTTGTTCTGCACTTACCTCCGATTACTTTATTGTCGGTCAGCCCGCATTAAGGCGCGGCTTTTAACACCTCGCACGCTTGGCAAGCTCTGAAAAAATCAAAATAAATACTATCTTTATAATTTTCACTTCGTAAAAACACTACCTACAATCTCGATTTACTCGAAGCCTCTGCTTCTGAATTTTTTTGCTCATAGGAAATTTATTACTTACTGGCCACGCCTTCAGCAAGATGAGTCTGGATAGTGTTTCGCGACCGGGATTGACTTCGGTATGTAGAACAACATTTTCTTTATATAAAATCACGTTTTTTCATCTTAAATTCATAATTTATTTCTGCACTTACCTCCGATTACTTCCTTGTCGATCATTACGCAAGCAGGCACGGCTTTTAATACCTCGCACGCTTGGCAAGCTCTGAAAAAATCAAAATAAATACTATCTTTATAATTTTCACTTCGTAAAAACACTACCTACAATCTCGATTTACTCGAAGCCTCTGCTTCTGAATTTTTTTGCTCATAGGAAATTTATTACTTACTGGCCACGCCTTCAGCAAGATGAGTCTGGATAGTGTTTCGCGACCGGGATTGACTTCGGTATGTAGAACAACATTTTCTTTATATAAAATCACGTTTTTTCATCTGAAATTCGTAATTTTGTTCTGCACTTACCTCCGATTACTTTATTGTCGGTCAGCCCGCATTAAGGCGCGGCTTTTAACACCTCGCACGCTTGGCAAGCTCTGAAAAAATCAAAATAAATACTATCTTTATAATTTTCACTTCGTAAAAACACTACCTACAATCTCGATTTACTCGAAGCCTCTGCTTCTGAATTTTTTTGCTCATAGGAAATTTATTACTTACTGGCCACGCCTTCAGCAAGATGAGTCTGGATAGTGTTTCGCGACCGGGATTGACTTCGGTATGTAGAACAACATTTTCTTTATATAAAATCACGTTTTTTCATCTGAAATTCGTAATTTTGTTCTGCACTTACCTCCGATTACTTTATTGTCGGTCAGCCCGCATTAAGGCGCGGCTTTTAACACCTCGCACGCTTGGCAAGCTCTGAAAAAATCAAAATAAATACTATCTTTATAATTTTCACTTCGTAAAAACACTACCTACAATCTCGATTTACTCGAAGCCTCTGCTTCTGAATTTTTTTGCTCATAGGAAATTTATTACTTACTGGCCACGCCTTCAGCAAGATGAGTCTGGATAGTGTTTCGCGACCGGGATTGACTTCGGTATGTAGAACAACATTTTCTTTATATAAAATCACGTTTTTTCATCTGAAATTCGTAATTTTGTTCTGCACTTACCTCCGATTACTTTATTGTCGGTCAGCCCACATTAAGGCACGGCTTTTAACACCTCGCACGCTTGGCAAGCTCTGAAAAAATAAAAATAAAATACTATCTTTATAATTTTCACTTCGTAAAAACACTACCTACAATCTCGATTTACTCGAAGCCTCTGCTTCTGATTTTTTTTGCTTATAGGAGATTTAATTTTTACTGGCCATGCCTTCAGCCTGTTGAGTCTGTATAGTGTTTCGCGACCGGGATTGACTTCGGTATGTAGAACAACATTTTCTTTATATAAAATCACGTTTTTTCATCTTAAATTCATAATTTATTTCTGCACTTACCTCCGATTACTTCCTTGTCGATCATTACGATAGCAGGCACGGCTTTTAATACCTCGCACTCGTGGCAAGCACTGAAAAGTCCAAAATAAAATACTATCTTTATAATTTGCACTTCGTAAAAACACTATCTACAATCTCGATTTACTTGAAGCCTCTGCTTCTGAATTTTTTTGTTCATAGGAAATTTATTACTTACTGGCCACGACTTCAGCAAGATGAGTCTGGATAGTGTTTCGCGACTGGGATTGACTTCGGTATGTAGAACAATATTTTCTTTATATAAAATCACGTTTTTTCATCTTAAATTCATAATTTATTTCTGCACTTACCTCCGATTACTTCCATGTCGATCAGTACGCAAGCAGGCACGGCTTTTAATACCTCGCACTCGTGGCAAGCTCTGAAAAAAACAAAGTAAAATACTATCTTCGAAATTTTCACTTCGTTAAAACACTACCTACAATCTCGATTTACTTGAAGCGTCTGCTTCTGAATTTCTTTGCCTCTAGATATTTTTTTACTAACTGGTCACGCCTTCAGCCAGATGAGTCTGGATAGTGTTTCGCTACCGGGATTGACTTCGGTATGAAGAATAACATTTTCTTTATATAAAATCACGTTTTTTCATCTGAAATTCGTAATTTTGTTCTGCACTTACCTCCGATTACTTTATTGTCGGTCAGCCCGCATTAAGGCGCGGCTTTTAACACCTCGCACGCTTGGCAAGCTCTGAAAAAATCAAAATAAATACTATCTTTATAATTTTCACTTCGTAAAAACACTACCTACAATCTCGATTTACTCGAAGCCTCTGCTTCTGAATTTTTTTGCTCATAGGAAATTTATTACTTACTGGCCACGCCTTCAGCAAGATGAGTCTGGATAGTGTTTCGCGACCGGGATTGACTTCGGTATGTAGAACAACATTTTCTTTATATAAAATCACGTTTTTTCATCTGAAATTCGTAATTTTGTTCTGCACTTACCTCCGATTACTTTATTGTCGGTCAGCCCACATTAAGGCACGGCTTTTAACACCTCGCACGCTTGGCAAGCTCTGAAAAAAATAAAAAATAATACTATCTTTATAATTTTCACTTCGTAAAAACACTACCTACAATCTCGATTTACTCGAAGCCTCTGCTTCTGATTTTTTTTGCTTATAGGAGATTTAATACTTACTGGCCATGCCTTCAGCCTGTTGAGTCTGTATAGTGTTTCGCGACCGGGATTGACTTCGGTATGTAGAACAACATTTTCTTTATATAAAATCACGTTTTTTCATCTTAAATTCATAATTTATTTCTGCACTTACCTCCGATTACTTCCTTGTCGATCATTACGCAAGCAGGCACGGCTTTTAATACCTCGCACTCTTGGCAAGCACTGAAAAGTCCAAAATAAAATACTATCTTTATAATTTTCACTTCGTAAAAACACTACCTACAATCTCGATTTACTCGAAGCCTCTGCTTCTGAATTTTTTTGTTCATAGGAAATTTATTACGTACTGGCCACGACTTCAGCAAGATGAGTCTGGATAGTGTTTCGCGACTGGGATTGACTTCGGTATGTAGAACAACATTTTCTTTATATAAAATCACGTTTTTTCATCTTAAATCCATAATTTATTTCTGCACTTACCTCCGATTACTTCCATGTCGATCAGTACGCAAGCAGGCATGGCTTTTAATACCTCGCACTCGTGGCAAGCTCTGAAAAAAACAAAGTAAAATACTATCTTCGAAATTTTCACTTCATGAAAACACTACCTACAATCTCGATTTACTTGAAGCGTCTGCTTCTGAATTTCTTTGCCTCTAGATATTTTTTTACTAACTGGTCACGCCTTCAGCCAGATGAGTCTGGATAGTGTTTCGCTACCGGGATTGACTTCGGTATGAAGAATAACATTTTCTTTATATAAAATCACGTTTTTTCATCTGAAATTCGTAATTTTGTTCTGCACTTACCTCCGATTACTTTATTGTCGGTCAGCCCGCATTAAGGCGCGGCTTTTAACACCTCGCACGCTTGGCAAGCTCTAAAAAATCAAAATAAATACTATCTTTATAATTTTCACTTCGTAAAAACACTACCTACAATCTCGATTTACTCGAAGCCTCTGCTTCTGAATTTTTTTGCTCATAGGAAATTTATTACTTACTGGCCACGCCTTCAGCAAGATGAGTCTGGATAGTGTTTCGCGACCGGGATTGACTTCGGTATGTAGAACAACATTTTCTTTATATAAAATCACGTTTTTTCATCTTAAATTCATAATTTATTTCTGCATTTACCTCCGATTACTTCCATGTCGATCAGTACGCAAGCAGGCACGGCTTTTAATACCTCGCACTCGTGGCAAGCTCTGAAAAAAACAAAGTAAAATACTATCTTCGAAAGTTTCACTTCGTGAAAACACTACCTACAATCTCGGTTTACTTGAAGCGTCTGCTTCTGAATTTCTTTGCTTCTAGATATTTTTTTACTAACTGGTCACGCCTTCAGCCAGATGAGTCTGGATAGTGTTTCGCTACCGGGATTGACTTTTGTATGAAGAATAACATTTTCTTTATATAAAATCACGTTTTTTCATCTGAAATTCGTAATTTTGTTCTGCACTTACCTCCGATTACTTTATTGTCGGTCAGCCCACATTAAGGCACGGCTTTTAACACCTCGCACGCTTGGCAAGCTCTGAAAAAATAAAAATAAAATACTATCTTTATAATTTTCACTTCGTAAAAACACTACCTACAATCTCGATTTACTCGAAGCCTGTGCTTCTGTTTTTTTTTGCTTATAGGAGATTTAATACTTACTGGCCATGCCTTCAGCCTGTTGAGTCTGTATAGTGTTTCGCGACCGGGATTGACTTCGGTATGTAGAACAACATTTTCTTTATATAAAATCACGTTTTTTCATCTTAAATTCATAATTTATTTCTGCACTTACCTCCGATTACTTCCTTGTCGATCATTACGCAAGCAGGCACGGCTTTTAATACCTCGCACTCGTGGCAAGCACTGAAAAGTCCAAAATAAAATACTATCTTTATAATTTTCACTTCGTAAAAACACTACATACAATCCCGATTTACTCGAAGCCTCTGCTTCTGAATTTCTTTGCTTCTAGATATTTTTTTACTAACTGGTTACGCCTTCAGCCAGAAGAGTCTGGATAGTGTTTCGCTACCGGGATTGACTTTTGTATGAAGAATAACCTTTTCTTTATATAAAATCACGTTTTTTCATCTAAAATTCGTAATTTTGTTCTGCACTTACCTCCGATTACTTTATTGTCGGTCAGCCCACATTAAGGCACGGCTTTTAACATCTCGCACGCTTGGTAAGCTCTGAAAAAATAAAAATAAAATACTATCTTCATAATTTTCACTTCGTAAAAACACTACCTACAATCTCGATTTACTCGAAGCCTCTGCTTCTGAATTTTTTTGTTCATAGGAAATTTATTACTTACTGGCCACGACTTCAGCAAGATGAGTCTGGATAGTGTTTCGCGACTGGGATTGACTTCGGTATGTAGAACAACATTTTCTTTAAATAAAATCACGTTTTTTCATCTTAAATTCATAATTTATTTCTGCACTTACCTCCGATTACTTCCATGTCGATCAGTACGCAAGCAGGCACGGCTTTTAATACCTCGCACTCGTGGCAAGCTCTGAAAAAAACAAAGTAAAATACTATCTTCGAAATTTTCACTTCGTGAAAACACTACCTACAATCTCGATTTACTTGAAGCGTCTGCTTCTGAATTTCTTTGCTTCTAGATATTTTTTTACTAACTGGTCACGCCTTCAGCCAGATGAGTCTGGATAGTGTTTCGCTACCGGGATTGACTTTTGTATGAAGAATAACATTTTCTTTATATAAAATCACGTTTTTTCATCTGAAATTCGTAATTTTGTTCTGCACTTACCTCCGATTACTTTATTGTCGGTCAGCCCACATTAAGGCACGGCTTTTAACACCTCGCACGCTTGGCAAGCTCTGAAAAAATCAAAATAAATACTATCTTTATAATTTTCACTTCGTAAAAACACTACCTACAATCTCGATTTACTCGAAGCCTCTGCTTCTGAATTTTTTTGCTCATAGGAAATTTATTACTTACTGGCCACGCCTTCAGCAAGATGAGTCTGGATAGTGTTTCGCGACCGGGATTGACTTCGGTATGTAGAACAACATTTTCTTTATATAAAATCACGTTTTTTCATCTTAAATTCATAATTTATTTCTGCATTTACCTCCGATTACTTCCATGTCGATCAGTACGCAAGCAGGCACGGCTTTTAATACCTCGCACTCGTGGCAAGCTCTGAAAAAAACAAAGTAAAATACTATCTTCGAAATTTTCACTTCGTGAAAACACTACCTACAATCTCGATTTACTTGAAGCGTCTGCTTCTGAATTTCTTTGCTTCTAGATATTTTTTTACTAACTGGTCACGCCTTCAGCCAGATGAGTCTGGATAGTGTTTCGCTACCGGGATTGACTTTTGTATGAAGAATAACATTTTCTTTATATAAAATCACGTTTTTTCATCTGAAATTCGTAATTTTGTTCTGCACTTACCTCCGATTACTTTATTGTCGGTCAGCCCGCATTAAGGCGCGGCTTTTAACACCTCGCACGCTTGGCAAGCTCTGAAAAAATCAAAATAAATACTATCTTTATAATTTTCACTTCGTAAAAACACTACCTACAATCTCGATTTACTCGAAGCCTCTGCTTCTGAATTTTTTTGCTCATAGGAAATTTATTACTTACTGGCCACGCCTTCAGCAAGATGAGTCTGGATAGTGTTTCGCGACCGGGATTGACTTCGGTATGTAGAACAACATTTTCTTTATATAAAATCACGTTTTTTCATCTTAAATTCATAATTTATTTCTGCATTTACCTCCGATTACTTCCATGTCGATCAGTACGCAAGCAGGCACGGCTTTTAATACCTCGCACTCGTGGCAAGCTCTGAAAAAAACAAAGTAAAATACTATCTTCGAAAGTTTCACTTCGTGAAAACACTACCTACAATCTCGGTTTACTTGAAGCGTCTGCTTCTGAATTTCTTTGCTTCTAGATATTTTTTTACTAACTGGTCACGCCTTCAGCCAGATGAGTCTGGATAGTGTTTCGCTACCGGGATTGACTTTTGTATGAAGAATAACATTTTCTTTATATAAAATCACGTTTTTTCATCTGAAATTCGTAATTTTGTTCTGCACTTACCTCCAATTACTTTATTGTCGGTCAGCCCACATTAAGGCACGGCTTTTAACACCTCGCACGCTTGGCAAGCTCTGAAAAAATAAAAATAAAATACTATCTTTATAATTTTCACTTCGTAAAAACACTACCGACAATCTCGATTTACTCGAAGCCTCTGCTTCTGATTTTTTTTGCTTATAGGAGATTTAATACTTACTGGCCATGCCTTCAGCCTGTTGAGTCTGTATAGTGTTTCGCGACCGGGATTGACTTCGGTATGTAGAACAACATTTTCTTTATATAAAATCACGTTTTTTCATCTTAAATTCATAATTTATTTCTGCACTTACCTCCGATTACTTCCTTGTCGATCATTACGCAAGCAGGCACGGCTTTTAATACCTCGCACTCGTGGCAAGCACTGAAAAGTCCAAAATAAAATACTATCTTTATAATTTTCACTTCGTAAAAACACTACATACAATCCCGATTTACTCGAAGCCTCTGCTTCTGAATTTCTTTGCTTCTAGATATTTTTTTACTAACTGGTTACGCCTTCAGCCAGAAGAGTCTGGATAGTGTTTCGCTACCGGGATTGACTTTTGTATGAAGAATAACCTTTTCTTTATATAAAATCACGTTTTTTCATCTGAAATTCGTAATTTTGTTCTGCACTTACCTCCGATTACTTTATTGTCGGTCAGCCCACATTAAGGCACGGCTTTTAACATCTCGCACGCTTGGTAAGCTCTGAAAAAATAAAAATAAAATACTATCTTCATAATTTTCACTTCGTAAAAACACTACCTACAATCTCGATTTACTCGAAGCCTCTGCTTCTGAATTTTTTTGCTCATAGGAAATTTATTACTTACTGGCCACGCCTTCAGCAAGATGAGTCTGGATAGTGTTTCGCGACCGGGATTGACTTCGGTATGTAGAACAACATTTTCTTTATATAAAATCACGTTTTTTCATCTTAAATTCATAATTTATTTCTGCATTTACCTCCGATTACTTCCATGTCGATCAGTACGCAAGCAGGCACGGCTTTTAATACCTCGTACTCGTGGCAAGCTCTGAAAAAAACAAAGTAAAATACTATCTTCGAAATTTTCACTTCGTGAAAACACTACCTACAATCTCGATTTACTTGAAGCGTCTGCTTCTGAATTTCTTTGCTTCTAGATATTTTTTTACTAACTGGTCACGCCTTCAGCCAGATGAGTCTGGATAGTGTTTCGCTACCGGGATTGACTTTTGTATGAAGAATAACATTTTCTTTATATAAAATCACGTTTTTTCATCTGAAATTCGTAATTTTGTTCTGCACTTACCTCCGATTACTTTATTGTCGGTCAGCCCGCATTAAGGCGCGGCTTTTAACACCTCGCACGCTTGGCAAGCTCTGAAAAAATCAAAATAAATACTATCTTTATAATTTTCACTTCGTAAAAACACTACCTACAATCTCGATTTACTCGAAGCCTCTGCTTCTGAATTTTTTTGCTCATAGGAAATTTATTACTTACTGGCCACGCCTTCAGCAAGATGAGTCTGGATAGTGTTTCGCGACCGGGATTGACTTCGGTATGTAGAACAACATTTTCTTTATATAAAATCACGTTTTTTCATCTTAAATTCATAATTTATTTCTGCATTTACCTCCGATTACTTCCATGTCGATCAGAACGCAAGCAGGCACGGCTTTTAATACCTCGCACTCGTGGCAAGCTCTGAAAAAAACAAAGTAAAATACTATCTTCGAAAGTTTCACTTCGTGAAAACACTACCTACAATCTCGGTTTACTTGAAGCGTCTGCTTCTGAATTTCTTTGCTTCTAGATATTTTTTTACTAACTGGTCACGCCTTCAGCCAGATGAGTCTGGATAGTGTTTCGCTACCGGGATTGACTTTTGTATGAAGAATAACATTTTCTTTATATAAAATCACGTTTTTTCATCTGAAATTCGTAATTTTGTTCTGCACTTACCTCCGATTACTTTATTGTCGGTCAGCCCACATTAAGGCACGGCTTTTAACACCTCGCACGCTTGGCAAGCTCTGAAAAAATAAAAATAAAATACTATCTTTATAATTTTCACTTCGTAAAAACACTACCTACAATCTCGATTTACTCGAAGCCTCTGCTTCTGATTTTTTTTGCTTATAGGAGATTTAATACTTACTGGCCATGCCTTCAGCCTGTTGAGTCTGTATAGTGTTTCGCGACCGGGATTGACTTCGGTATGTAGAACAACATTTTCTTTATATAAAATCACGTTTTTTCATCTTAAATTCATAATTTATTTCTGCACTTACCTCCGATTACTTCCTTGTCGATCATTACGCAAGCAGGCACGGCTTTTAATACCTCGCACTCGTGGCAAGCACTGAAAAGTCCAAAATAAAATACTATCTTTATAATTTTCACTTCGTAAAAACACTACATACAATCCCGATTTACTCGAAGCCTCTGCTTCTGAATTTCTTTGCTTCTAGATATTTTTTTACTAACTGGTTACGCCTTCAGCCAGAAGAGTCTGGATAGTGTTTCGCTACCGGGATTGACTTTTGTATGAAGAATAACCTTTTCTTTATATAAAATCACGTTTTTTCATCTGAAATTCGTAATTTTGTTCTGCACTTACCTCCGATTACTTTATTGTCGGTCAGCCCACATTAAGGCACGGCTTTTAACATCTCGCACGCTTGGTAAGCTCTGAAAAAATAAAAATAAAATACTATCTTCATAATTTTCACTTCGTAAAAACACTACCTACAATCTCGATTTACTCGAAGCCTCTGCTTCTGAATTTTTTTGTTCATAGGAAATTTATTACTTACTGGCCACGACTTCAGCAAGATGAGTCTGGATAGTGTTTCGCGACTGGGATTGACTTCGGTATGTAGAACAACATTTTCTTTAAATAAAATCACGTTTTTTCATCTTAAATTCATAATTTATTTCTGCACTTACCTCCGATTACTTCCATGTCGATCAGTACGCAAGCAGGCACGGCTTTTAATACCTCGCACTCGTGGCAAGCTCTGAAAAAAACAAAGTAAAATACTATCTTCGAAATTTTCACTTCGTGAAAACACTACCTACAATCTCGATTTACTTGAAGCGTCTGCTTCTGAATTTCTTTGCTTCTAGATATTTTTTTACTAACTGGTCACGCCTTCAGCCAGATGAGTCTGGATAGTGTTTCGCTACCGGGATTGACTTTTGTATGAAGAATAACATTTTCTTTATATAAAATCACGTTTTTTCATCTGAAATTCGTAATTTTGTTCTGCACTTACCTCCGATTACTTTATTGTCGGTCAGCCCACATTAAGGCACGGCTTTTAACATCTCGCACGCTTGGCAAGCTCTGAAAAAATAAAAATAAAATACTATCTTTATAATTTTCACTTCGTAAAAACACTACCTACAATCTCGATTTACTCGAAGCCTCTGCTTCTGATTTTTTTTGCTTATAGGAGATTTAATTTTTACTGGCCATGCCTTCAGCCTGTTGAGTCTGTATAGTGTTTCGCGACCGGGATTGACTTCGGTATGTAGAACAACATTTTCTTTATATAAAATCACGTTTTTTCATCTTAAATTCATAATTTATTTCTGCACTTACCTCCGATTACTTCCTTGTCGATAATTACGCAAGCAGGCACGGCTTTTAATACCTCGCACTCGTGGCAAGCACTGAAAAGTCCAAAATAAAATACTATCTTTATAATTTGCACTTCGTAAAAACACTACCTACAATCTCGATTTACTTGAAGCCTCTGCTTCTGAATTTTTTTGTTCATAGGAAATTTATTACTTACTGGCCACGACTTCAGCAAGATGAGTCTGGATAGTGTTTCGCGACTGGGATTGACTTCGGTATGTAGAACAACATTTTCTTTATATAAAATCACGTTTTTTCATCTTAAATTCATAATTTATTTCTGCACTTACCTCCGATTACTTCCATGTCGATCAGTACGCAAGCAGGCACGGCTTTTAATACCTCGCACTCGTGGCAAGCTCTGAAAAAAACAAAGTAAAATACTATCTTCGAAATTTTCACTTCGTGAAAACACTACCTACAATCTCGATTTACTTGAAGCGTCTGCTTCTGAATTTCTTTGCCTCTAGATATTTTTTTACTAACTGGTCACGCCTTCAGCCAGATGAGTCTGGATAGTGTTTCGCTACCGGGATTGACTTCGGTATGAAGAATAACATTTTCTTTATATAAAATCACGTTTTTTCATCTGAAATTCGTAATTTTGTTCTGCACTTACCTCCGATTACTTTATTGTCGGTCAGCCCGCATTAAGGCGCGGCTTTTAACACCTCGCACGCTTGGCAAGCTCTGAAAAAATCAAAATAAATACTATCTTTATAATTTTCACTTCGTAAAAACACTACCTACAATCTCGATTTACTCGAAGCCTCTGCTTCTGAATTTTTTTGCTCATAGGAAATTTATTACTTACTGGCCACGCCTTCAGCAAGATGAGTCTGGATAGTGTTTCGCGACCGGGATTGACTTCGGTATGTAGAACAACATTTTCTTTATATAAAATCACGTTTTTTCATCTGAAATTCGTAATTTTGTTCTGCACTTACCTCCGATTACTTTATTTTCGGTCAGCCCACATTAAGGCACGGCTTTTAACACCTCGCACGCTTGGCAAGCTCTGAAAAAAATAAAAAATAATACTATCTTTATTATTTTCACTTCGTAAAAACACTACCTACAATCTCGATTTACTCGAAGCCTCTGCTTCTGAATTTTTTTGCTTATAGGAGATTTAATACTTACTGGCCATGCCTTCAGCCTGTTGAGTCTGTATAGTGTTTCGCAACCGGGATTGACTTCGGTATGTAGAACAACATTTTCTTTATATAAAATCACGTTTTTTCATCTTAAATTCATAATTTATTTCTGCACTTACCTCCGATTACTTTATTGTCGGTCAGCCCGCATTAAGGCGCGGCTTTTAACACCTCGCACGCTTGGCAAGCTCTGAAAAAATCAAAATAAATACTATCTTTATAATTTTCACTTCGTAAAAACACTACCTACAATCCCGATTTACTCGAAGCCTCTGCTTCTGAATTTCTTTGCTTCTAGATATTTTTTTACTTACTGGTCACGCCTTCAGCCAGATGAGTCTGGATAGTGTTTCGCTACCGGGATTGACTTTTGTATGAAGAATAACCTTTTCTTTATATAAAATCACGTTTTTTCATCTGAAATTCGTAATTTTGTTCTGCACTTACCTCCGATTACTTTATTGTCGGTCAGCCCACATTAAGGCACAGCTTTTAACACTTCGCACGCTTGGCAAGCTCTGAAAAAATCAAAATAAAATACTATCTTTATAATTTGCACTTCGTAAAAACACTACCTACAATCTCGATTTACTCGAAGCCTCTGCTTCTGAATTTTTTTGCATATAGGAAATTTATTACTTACTGGCCATGCCTTCAGCCTGTTGAGTCTGTATAGTGTTTCGCGACCGGGATTGACTTCGGTATGTAGAACAACATTTTCTTTATATAAAATCACGTTTTTTCATCTGAAATTCCTGATTTTGTTCTGCACTTACCTCCGATTACTTTATTGTCGGTCAGCCCGCATTAAGGCGCGGCTTTTAACACCTCGCACGCTTGGCAAGCTCTGAAAAAATCAAAATAAATACTATCTTTATAATTTTCACTTCGTAAAAACACTACCTACAATCTCGATTTACTCGAAGCCTCTGCTTCTGAATTTTTTTGCTCATAGGAAATTTATTACTTACTGGCCACGCCTTCAGCAAGATGAGTCTGGATAGTGTTTCGCGACCGGGATTGACTTCGGTATGTAGAACAACATTTTCTTTATATAAAATCACGTTTTTTCATCTTAAATTCATAATTTATTTCTGCACTTACCTCCGATTACTTCCATGTCGATCAGTACGCAAGCAGGCACGGCTTTTAATACCTCGCACTCGTGGCAAGCTCTGAAAAAAACAAAGTAAAATACTATCTTCGAAAGTTTCACTTCGTGAAAACACTACCTACAATCTCGATTTACTTGAAGCGTCTGCTTCTGAATTTCTTTGCCTCTAGATATTTTTTTACTAACTGGTCACGCCTTCAGCCAGATGAGTCTGGATAGTGTTTCGCTACCGGGATTGACTTCGGTATGAAGAATAACATTTTCTTTATATAAAATCACGTTTTTTCATCTGAAATTCGTAATTTTGTTCTGCACTTACCTCCGATTACTTTATTGTCGGTCAGCCCGCATTAAGGCGCGGCTTTTAACACCTCGCACGCTTGGCAAGCTCTGAAAAAAAAAAAAAATAATACTATCTTTATAATTTTCACTTCGTAAAAACACTACCTACAATCTCGATTTACTCGAAGCCTCTGCTTCTGAATTTTTTTGCTCATAGGAAATTTATTACTTACTGGCCACGCCTTCAGCAAGATGAGTCTGGATAGTGTTTCGCGACCGGGATTGACTTCGGTATGTAGAACAACATTTTCTTTATATAAAATCACGTTTTTTCATCTGAAATTCGTAATTTTGTTCTGCACTTACCTCCGATTACTTTATTGTCGGTCAGCCCACATTAAGGCACGGCTTTTAACACCTCGCACGCTTGGCAAGCTCTGAAAAAATAAAAATAAAATACTATCTTTATAATTTTCACTTCGTAAAAACACTACCTACAATCTCGATTTACTCGAAGCCTCTGCTTCTGATTTTTTTTGCTTATAGGAGATTTAATTTTTACTGGCCATGCCTTCAGCCTGTTGAGTCTGTATAGTGTTTCGCGACCGGGATTGACTTCGGTATGTAGAACAACATTTTCTTTATATAAAATCACGTTTTTTCATCTTAAATTCATAATTTATTTCTGCACTTACCTCCGATTACTTCCTTGTCGATAATTACGCAAGCAGGCACGGCTTTTAATACCTCGCACTCGTGGCAAGCACTGAAAAGTCCAAAATAAAATACTATCTTTATAATTTGCACTTCGTAAAAACACTACCTACAATCTCGATTTACTTGAAGCCTCTGCTTCTGAATTTTTTTGTTCATAGGAAATTTATTACTTACTGGCCACGACTTCAGCAAGATGAGTCTGGATAGTGTTTCGCGACTGGGATTGACTTCGGTATGTAGAACAACATTTTCTTTATATAAAATCACGTTTTTTCATCTTAAATTCATAATTTATTTCTGCACTTACCTCCGATTACTTCCATGTCGATCAGTACGCAAGCAGGCACGGCTTTTAATACCTCGCACTCGTGGCAAGCTCTGAAAAAAACAAAGTAAAATACTATCTTCGAAATTTTCACTTCGTGAAAACACTACCTACAATCTCGATTTACTTGAAGCGTCTGCTTCTGAATTTCTTTGCCTCTAGATATTTTTTTACTAACTGGTCACGCCTTCAGCCAGATGAGTCTGGATAGTGTTTCGCTACCGGGATTGACTTCGGTATGAAGAATAACATTTTCTTTATATAAAATCACGTTTTTTCATCTGAAATTCGTAATTTTGTTCTGCACTTACCTCCGATTACTTTATTGTCGGTCAGCCCGCATTAAGGCGCGGCTTTTAACACCTCGCACGCTTGGCAAGCTCTGAAAAAATCAAAATAAATACTATCTTTATAATTTTCACTTCGTAAAAACACTACCTACAATCTCGATTTATTCGAAGCCTCTGCTTCTGAATTTTTTTGCTCATAGGAAATTTATTACTTACTGGCCACGCCTTCAGCAAGATGAGTCTGGATAGTGTTTCGCGACCGGGATTGACTTCGGTATGTAGAACAACATTTTCTTTATATAAAATCACGTTTTTTCATCTGAAATTCGTAATTTTGTTCTGCACTTACCTCCGATTACTTTATTTTCGGTCAGCCCACATTAAAGCACGGCTTTTAACACCTCGCACGCTTGGCAAGCTCTGAAAAAAATAAAAAATAATACTATCTTTATAATTTTCACTTCGTAAAAACACTACCTACAATCTCGATTTACTCGAAGCCTCTGCTTCTGAATTTTTTTGCTTATAGGAGATTTAATACTTACTGGCCATGCCTTCAGCCTGTTGAGTCTGTATAGTGTTTCGCAACCGGGATTGACTTCGGTATGTAGAACAACATTTTCTTTATATAAAATCACGTTTTTTCATCTTAAATTCATAATTTATTTCTGCACTTACCTCCGATTACTTCCTTGTCGATCATTACGCAAGCAGGCACGGCTTTTAATACCTCGCACTCGTGGCAAGCACTGAAAAGTCCAAAATAAAATACTATCTTTATAATTTTCACTTCGTAAAAACACTACATACAATCCCGATTTACTCGAAGCCTCTGCTTCTGAATTTCTTTGCTTCTAGATATTTTTTTACTTACTGGTCACGCCTTCAGCCAGATGAGTCTGGATAGTGTTTCGCTACCGGGATTGACTTTTGTATGAAGAATAACCTTTTCTTTATATAAAATCACGTTTTTTCATCTGAAATTCGTAATTTTGTTCTGCACTTACCTCCGATTACTTTATTGTCGGTCAGCCCACATTAAGGCACAGCTTTTAACACTTCGCACGCTTGGCAAGCTCTGAAAAAATCAAAATAAAATACTATCTTTATAATTTGCACTTCGTAAAAACACTACCTACAATCTCGATTTACTCGAAGCCTCTGCTTCTGAATTTTTTTGCATATAGGAAATTTATTACTTACTGGCCATGCCTTCAGCCTGTTGAGTCTGTATAGTGTTTCGCGACCGGGATTGACTTCGGTATGTAGAACAACATTTTCTTTATATAAAATCACGTTTTTTCATCTGAAATTCCTGATTTTGTTCTGCACTTACCTCCGATTACTTTATTGTCGGTCAGCCCGCATTAAGGCGCGGCTTTTAACACCTCGCACGCTTGGCAAGCTCTGAAAAAATCAAAATAAATACTATCTTTATAATTTTCACTTCGTAAAAACACTACCTACAATCTCGATTTACTCGAAGCCTCTGCTTCTGAATTTTTTTGCTCATAGGAAATTTATTACTTACTGGCCACGCCTTCAGCAAGATGAGTCTGGATAGTGTTTCGCGACCGGGATTGACTTCGGTATGTAGAACAACATTTTCTTTATATAAAATCACGTTTTTTCATCTTAAATTCATAATTTATTTCTGCACTTACCTCCGATTACTTCCATGTCGATCAGTACGCAAGCAGGCACGGCTTTTAATACCTCGCACTCGTGGCAAGCTCTGAAAAAAACAAAGTAAAATACTATCTTCGAAAGTTTCACTTCGTGAAAACACTACCTACAATCTCGATTTACTTGAAGCGTCTGCTTCTGAATTTCTTTGCCTCTAGATATTTTTTTACTAACTGGTCACGCCTTCAGCCAGATGAGTCTGGATAGTGTTTCGCTACCGGGATTGACTTCGGTATGAAGAATAACATTTTCTTTATATAAAATCACGTTTTTTCATCTGAAATTCGTAATTTTGTTCTGCACTTACCTCCGATTACTTTATTGTCGGTCAGCCCGCATTAAGGCGCGGCTTTTAACACCTCGCACGCTTGGCAAGCTCTGAAAAAAAAAAAAAATAATACTATCTATATAATTTTCACTTCGTAAAAACACTACCTACAATCTCGATTTACTCGAAGCCTCTGCTTCTGAATTTTTTTGCTCATAGGAAATTTATTACTTACTGGCCACGCCTTCAGCAAGATGAGTCTGGATAGTGTTTCGCGACCGGGATTGACTTCGGTATGTAGAACAACATTTTCTTTATATAAAATCACGTTTTTTCATCTTAAATTCATAATTTATTTCTGCACTTACCTCCGATTACTTCCTTGTCGATCATTACGCAAGCAGGCACGGCTTTTAATACCTCGCACTCGTGGCAAGCACTGAAAAGTCCAAAATAAAATACTATCTTTATAATTTTCACTTCGTAAAAACACTACATACAATCCCGATTTACTCGAAGCCTCTGCTTCTGAATTTCTTTGCTTCTAGATATTTTTTTACTTACTGGTCACGCCTTCAGCCAGATGAGTCTGGATAGTGTTTCGCTACCGGGATTGACTTTTGTATGAAGAATAACCTTTTCTTTATATAAAATCACGTTTTTTCATCTGAAATTCGTAATTTTGTTCTGCACTTACCTCCGATTACTTTATTGTCGGTCAGCCCACATTAAGGCACAGCTTTTAACACTTCGCACGCTTGGCAAGCTCTGAAAAAATCAAAATAAAATACTATCTTTATAATTTGCACTTCGTAAAAACACTACCTACAATCTCGATTTACTCGAAGCCTCTGCTTCTGAATTTTTTTGCTTATAGGAAATTTATTACTTACTGGCCATGCCTTCAGCCTGTTGAGTCTGTATAGTGTTTCGCGACCGGGATTGACTTCGGTATGTAGAACAACATTTTCTTTATATAAAATCACGTTTTTTCATCTGAAATTCCTGATTTTGTTCTGCACTTACCTCCGATTACTTTATTGTCGGTCAGCCCGCATTAAGGCGCGGCTTTTAACACCTCGCACGCTTGGCAAGCTCTGAAAAAAATAAAAAATAATACTATCTTTATAATTTTCACTTCGTAAAAACACTACCTACAATCTCGATTTACTCGAAGCCTCTGCTTCTGAATTTTTTTGCTTATAGGAGATTTAATACTTACTGGCCATGCCTTCAGCCTGTTGAGTCTGTATAGTGTTTCGCAACCGGGATTGACTTCGGTATGTAGAACAACATTTTCTTTATATAAAATCACGTTTTTTCATCTTAAATTCATAATTTATTTCTGCACTTACCTCCGATTACTTCCTTGTCGATCATTACGCAAGCAGGCACGGCTTTTAATACCTCGCACTCGTGGCAAGCACTGAAAAGTCCAAAATAAAATACTATCTTTATAATTTTCACTTCGTAAAAACACTACATACAATCCCGATTTACTCGAAGCCTCTGCTTCTGAATTTCTTTGCTTCTAGATATTTTTTTACTTACTGGTCACGCCTTCAGCCAGATGAGTCTGGATAGTGTTTCGCTACCGGGATTGACTTTTGTATGAAGAATAACCTTTTCTTTATATAAAATCACGTTTTTTCATCTGAAATTCGTAATTTTGTTCTGCACTTACCTCCGATTACTTTATTGTCGGTCAGCCCACATTAAGGCACAGCTTTTAACACTTCGCACGCTTGGCAAGCTCTGAAAAAATCAAAATAAAATACTATCTTTATAATTTGCACTTCGAAAAACACTACCTACAATCTCGATTTACTCGAAGCCTCTGCTTCTGAATTTTTTTGCATATAGGAAATTTATTACTTACTGGCCATGCCTTCAGCCTGTTGAGTCTGTATAGTGTTTCGCGACCGGGATTGACTTCGGTATGTAGAACAACATTTTCTTTATATAAAATCACGTTTTTTCATCTGAAATTCCTAATTTTGTTCTGCACTTACCTCCGATTACTTTATTGTCGGTCAGCCCGCATTAAGGCGCGGCTTTTAACACCTCGCACGCTTGGCAAGCTCTGAAAAAATCAAAATAAATACTATCTTTATAATTTTCACTTCGTAAAAACACTACCTACAATCTCGATTTACTCGAAGCCTCTGCTTCTGAATTTTTTTGCTCATAGGAAATTTATTACTTACTGGCCACGCCTTCAGCAAGATGAGTCTGGATAGTGTTTCGCGACCGGGATTGACTTCGGTATGTAGAACAACATTTTCTTTATATAAAATCACGTTTTTTCATCTTAAATTCATAATTTATTTCTGCACTTACCTCCGATTACTTCCATGTCGATCAGTACGCAAGCAGGCACGGCTTTTAATACCTCGCACTCGTGGCAAGCTCTGAAAAAAACAAAGTAAAATACTATCTTCGAAAGTTTCACTTCGTGAAAACACTACCTACAATCTCGATTTACTTGAAGCGTCTGCTTCTGAATTTCTTTGCCTCTAGATATTTTTTTACTAACTGGTCACGCCTTCAGCCAGATGAGTCTGGATAGTGTTTCGCTACCGGGATTGACTTCGGTATGAAGAATAACATTTTCTTTATATAAAATCACGTTTTTTCATCTGAAATTCGTAATTTTGTTCTGCACTTACCTCCGATTACTTTATTGTCGGTCAGCCCGCATTAAGGCGCGGCTTTTAACACCTCGCACGCTTGGCAAGCTCTGAAAAAAATAAAAAATAATACTATCTTTATAATTTTCACTTCGTAAAAACACTACCTACAATCTCGATTTACTCGAAGCCTCTGCTTCTGAATTTTTTTGCTCATAGGAAATTTATTACTTACTGGCCACGCCTTCAGCAAGATGAGTCTGGATAGTGTTTCGCGACCGGGATTGACTTCGGTATGTAGAACAACATTTTCTTTATATAAAATCACGTTTTTTCATCTTAAATTCATAATTTATTTCTGCACTTACCTCCGATTACTTCCATGTCAATCAGTACGCAAGCAGGCACGGCTTTTAATACCTCGCACTCGTGGCAAACTCTGAAAAAAACAAAGTAAAATACTATCTTCGAAATTTTCACTTCGTGAAAACACTACCTACAATCTCGATTTACTTGAAGCGTCTGCTTCTGAATTTCTTTGCCTCTAGATATTTTTTTACTTACTGGTCACGCCTTCAGCCAGATGAGTCTGGATAGTGTTTCGCTACCGGGATTGACTTCGGTATGAAGAATAACATTTTCTTTATATAAAATCACGTTTTTTCATCTGAAATTCGTAATTTTGTTCTGCACTTACCTCCGATTACTTTATTGTCGGTCAGCCCGCATTAAGGCGCGGCTTTTAACTCCTCGCACGCTTGGCAAGCTCTGAAAAAATCAAAATAAAATACTTTCTTTATAATTTTCACTTCGTAAAAACACTACAAACAATCTCGATTTACTCGAAGCCTCTGCTTCTGAATTTTTTTGCATATAGGAAATTTATTACTTACTGGCCATGCCTTCAGCCTGTTGAGTCTGTATAGTGTTTCGCGACCGGGATTGACTTCGGTATGTAGAACAACATTTTCTTTATATAAAATCACGTTTTTTCATCTGAAATTCCTGATTTTGTTCTGCACTTACCTCCGATTACTTTATTGTCGGTCAACCCGCATTAAGGTGCGGCTTTTAACACCTCGCGAGCTTGGCAAGCTCTGAAATAATCAAAATAAAATACTTTCTTTATAATTTTCACTTCGTAAAAACACTACCTACAATCTCGATTTACTTGAAGCGTCTGCTTCTGAATTTTTTTGCTTATAGGAAATTTATTACTTACTGGCCATGCCTTCAGCCTGTTGAGTCTGTATAGTGTTTCGCGACTGGGATTGACTTCGGTATGTAGAACAACATTTTCTTTATATAAAATCACGTTTTTTAATCTTAATTTCATAATTTATTTCTGCACTTACCTCCGATTACTTCCATGTCGATCAGTACGCAAGCAGGCACGGCTTTCAATACCTCGCACTCGTGGCAAGCTCTGAAAAAAACAAACTAAAATACTATCTTCGAAATTTTCATTTCGTGAAAACACTACCTACACTCTTGATTTACTTGAAGCGTCTGCTTCTGAATTTCTTTGCTTCTAGATATTTTTTTACTAACTGGTCACGCCTTCAGCCAGATGAGTCTGGATAGTGTTTCGCGACCGGGATTGACTTCGGTATGTAGAACAACATTTTCTTTATATAAAATCACGTTTTTTCATCTTAAATTCATAATTTATTTCTGCACTTACCTCCTATTACTTCCATGTCGATCAGTACGTAAGCAGGCACGGCTTTTAATACCTCGCATTCGTGGCAAGCTCTGAAAAAAATTAAGTAAAATACTATCTTCGAAATTTTCACTTAGTGAAAACACTACCTACAATCTCGATTTACTTGAAGCGTCTGCTTCTGAATTTCTTTGCTCCTAGATATTTTTTTACTAACTGGTCACGCCTTCAGCCAGATGAGTCTGGATAGTGTTTCGCTACCGGGATTGACTTCGGTATGAAGAATAACATTTTCTTTATATAAAATCACGTTTTTTCATCTGAAATTCGTAATTTTGTTCTGCACTTACCTCCGATTACTTTATTGTTCGTCAGCCCGCATTAAGGCACGGCTTTTAACACCTCGCACGCTTGGCAAGCTCTGAAAAAATCAAAATAAATACTATCTTTATAATTTTCACTTCGTAAAAACACTACCTACAATCTCGATTTACTCGAAGCCTCTGCTTCTGAATTTTTTTGCTTATAGGAAATTTATTACTTATTGGCCATGCCTTCAGCCTGTTGAGTCTGTATAGTGTTTCGTGACCGGGATTGACTTCGGTATGTAGAACAACATTTTCTTTATATAAAATCACGTTTTTTCATCTTAAATTCATAATTTATTTCTGCACTTACCTCCGATTACTTCCATGTCGATCTGTACGCAAGCAGGCACGGCTTTTAATACCTCGCACTCGTGGCAAAGTCTGAAAAAAACAAAGTAAAATACTATCTTCGAAATTTTCACTTCGTGAAAACACTACCTACATTCTCGATTTACTTGAAGCGTCTGCTTCTGAATTTCTTTGCTTCTAGATATTTTTTTACTCACTGGTCACGCCTTCAGCCAGATGAGTCTGGATAGTGTTTTGCTACCGGGATTGACTTCGGTATGAAGAATAACATTTTCTTTATATAAAATCACGTTTTTTCATCTGAAATTCGTAATTTTGTTCTGCACTTACCTCCGATTACTTTATTGTCGGTCAGCCCGTATTAAGGCACGGCTTTTAATACCTCGCACTCGTGGCAAGCACTGAAAAGTCCAAAATAAAATACTATCTTTATAATTTTCACTTCGTTAAAACACTACATACAATCCCGATTTACTCAAAGCCTCTGCTTCTGAATTTTTTTGCTCATAGGAAATTTATTACTTACTGGCCACGCCTTCAGCAAGATGAGTCTGGATAGTGTTTCGCGACCGGGATTGACTTCGGTATGTAGAACAACATTTTCTTTATATAAAATCACGTTTTTTCATCTTAAATTCATAATTTATTTCTGCACTTACCTCCGATTACTTCCATGTCAATCAGTGAGTCACAATACTAAATGAATCACTGAGTTTAATCTTGATTTCTTCTTATCTAACCATTGAACCATGCTCTGCTGATAGCTGAGTCAGAGTTCTGGGTTGCTTTTGTATGTTTTCGTATAGTGTTTTTAATGTTGCATCAGGAAACGAAGAGTTCTGGCTGCTCAGTGAGACTCAAGATTTTTTTCATCATCCTTAATTAAGTACTGAGTTTAATCTTGATTTCATCTAATCTAACAATTAACCATGCTCTGCTGACACCTAAGTTAGAGTTCTGGGTTGCTTTTGCATATTTTGGTATAGATTTATTATACTTACATCAGAAAATATGGAGTTCTGGCTTTCCAGTGCCACTCAAGATTTTTTCGATCATACTAAATGAATCACTGAGTTTAATCTCGATTTCTTCTAATCTAACTATTGAACCATGATCTGCTGATAGCTGAGTGAGAGTACTGGGTTGTTTTTGTATGTTTTCGTATAGTGTTTTTAATGTTGCATCAGGAAACGAGGAGGTCCATCTGCTCAGTGCTTATTGAGATTTTTTTCATAATACTAACTGAATCACTGAGTTTAATCTCGATTTCTTCTAATCTAACCATTGAACCATGCTCTGTTGATACCTGAGTAAAAGTTCTGGCTTTGTTTTTGCTTGTTTTCGTATATTTTTTCTATAGATGCATCAGGAATTGAGGAGTTTAGCTTCTCAGTGCCACTAAAGATTTTTTTGATCCTACTTACTGAATCACTAAATCAAATATTGATTTCAACTAACTCAAATTTTTACCCATGCTCTGCTGATACTTGAGTGAGTGTTCAGTTTGACTATTGCATTTTTTCGTATATTCTTTTGATGGTTGCATCAGATACCGCGGAGTTCTGGCTCATCAGTTCTACTCAAAGGTTTTTTTTATCATACAAAATGAATCACTGAGTTTAATCTCGATTTCTTCTAATCTAACCATTGTACCATGCTTTGTTGATACCATAGTCAGATTTCTGGGTTTCTTTTGCATGTTTTCATATACTGTTGTCATAGCTGCATCAGGAATCGAGGAGTTTCGGCTTCTATGTCGTACTCAAGATTTTATTCATTATACTAAATGAAGTACTGAGTTTAATCTTGATTTCTTTTAATCTAACAATTAACCATGCTCTGCTGATACCTAAAGCAGAGTTCTGGGTTGCTTTTGCATGTTTTCATATACTGTTGTCATAGCTGCATCAGGAATCGAGGAGTTTCGGCTTCTATGTCGTACTCAAGATTTTATTCATTATACTAAATGAAGTACTGAGTTTAATCTTGATTTCTTTTAATCTAACAATTAACCATGCTCTGCTGATACCTAAAGCAGAGTTCTGGGTTGCTTTTGCATGTTTTGATATAGATTTATTATACTTACATCAGAAAATATGGAGATCTGGCTCCCCAGTGCCACTCAAGTTTTTTCGATCATACTAAATGAATCACTGAGTTTAATCTTGATTTCTTCTTATCTAACCATTGAACCATGCTCTGCTGATAGCTGAGTCAGAGTTCTGGGTTGCTTTTGTATGTTTTCGTATAGTGTTTTTAATGTTGCATCAGGAAACGAAGAGTTCTGGCTGCTCAGTGAGACTCAAGATTTTTTTCATCATCCTTAATTAAGTACTGAGTTTAATCTTGATTTCTTCTAATCTAACCATTGAACCATGCTCTGCTGATAGCTGAGTATGAGTTCTGGGTTGCTTTTGCATGTTTTCGTATAGTGTTGTTAAGTTTGCATCAGGAAACGAGGAGGTCCATCTGCTCAGTGCTTTTTGAGATTTTTTTCATCATACTAAATAAATCACTGAGTTTAAATTCAATTTCTTCTAATCTAACCATTGAACCATGCTCTGTTGATACCTGAGTCAATGTACTGGGTTATTTTTGCATGATTTCGTATACTGTTGTTATAGATGCATCAGGAAGCTAGGAGTTTCGGCTTCTAAATGCTACTCAAGATTTTATTCATCATACTAAATGAAGTACTGAGTTCAATCTTGATTTCTTTTAATCTTACAATTAACCATGCTCTGTTGATACCATAGTCATAGTTTTGGGTTTCTTTTGCATGTTTTGGTATAGATTTATTATACTTACATCAGAAAATATGGAGATCTGGCTCCCCAGTGCCACTCAAGTTTTTTCGATCATACTAAATGAATCACTGAGTTTAATCTTGATTTCTTCTAATCTAACCATTGAACCATGCTCTGCTGATAGCTGAGTCAGAGTTCTGGGTTGCTTTTGCATGTTTTCGTATAGTGTTGTTAAGTTTGCATCAGGAAACGAGGAGGTCCATCTGCTCAGTGCTTTTTGAGATTTTTTTCATCATATTAAATAAATCACTGAGTTTAAATTTAATTTCTTCTAATCTAACCATTGAAACATGCTCTGTTGATACCTGAGTCAAAGTACTGGGTTTTTATTGCATGATTTCGTATACTGTTGTTATAGATACATCAGGAAGTGAGGAGTTTCGGCTTCTAAATGCTACTCAAGATTTTTTTGAAGCTACTTACTGAATCACTAAATAAAATATTGATTTCAACTTACTCAAATTATTACCCATGCTCTGCTGATACTTGGGTGAGAGTTCAGTAGTACTGTTGCATTTTTTTGTGTATTCATTTTTATTGTTGCATCAGATACTTAGGAGTTCTGGCGCCTCAGTTCTACTTAAAGTTGTTTTTCATCATACTTAATGAAGCACTGTGTTTAATCTTGATTTCTTCTAATCTAACCATTGAACCATGCTCTGCTGATAGCTGAGTCAGAGTTCTGGGTTGCTTTTGCATGTTTTCGTATAGTGTTGTTAAGTTTGCATCAGGAAACGAGGAGGTCCATCTGCTCAGTGCTTTTTGAGATTTTTTTCATCATACTAAATAAATCACTGAGTTTAAATTCAATTTCTTCTAATCTAACCATTGAACCATGCTCTGTTGATACCTGAGTCAATGTACTGGGTTATTTTTGCATGATTTCGTATACTGTTGTTATAGATGCATCAGGAAGCTAGGAGTTTCGGCTTCTAAATGCCAGTCAAGATTTTATTCATCATACTAAATGAAGTACTGAGTTCAATCTTGATTTCTTTTAATCTTACAATTAACCATGCTCTGTTGATACCATAGTCATAGTTTTGGGTTTGTTTTGCATGTTTTGGTAAAGTGTTATTATACTTGCATCAGAAAACATGGAGTTCTGGCTCCGTAGTGGCACTCAAGATTTTTTTGATCATACCAAATGAAGCACTGAGTTCAATCTTGATTGCTTCTAATCTAACTGGCGAACCATGCTCTGCTGATACCTAAGTAAGTGTTCTGGGTTACTTTTGCATGTTTTAGTATAGATTTATTATACTTACATCAGAAAATATGGAGTTCTGGCTCCCCAGTGCCACTCAAGATTTTTTCGATCATACTTAATGAATCACTGAGTTTAATATCGATTTCTTCTAATCTAACCATTGAACCATGATCTGCTGATAGCTGAGTGAGAGTACTGGGTTGTTTTTGTATGTTTTCGTATAGTGTTTTTAATGTTGCATCAGAAAACGACAAGGTCCATCTGCTCAGTGCTTTTTGAGATTTTTTTCATAATACTAAATGAATCACTGATTTTAATCTCGATTTCTTCTAATCTAACTATTGAACCGTGCTCTGCTGATAGCTGAGTGAGAGTTCTGGATTGTTTTTGTATGTTTTCGTATAGTGTTTTTAATGTTGCCTCAGGAAACGAAGAGTTCTGGCTGCTCAGTGAGACTCAAGATTTTTTTCATCATCCTAAATGAAGTACTGAGTTTAATCTTGATTTCTTCTAATCTAACTATTGAACCATGCTCTGTTGATACCTGAGTCAAAGTACTTGGTTTCTTTTGCATGATTTCGTATAATGTTGTTAAAGTTGCATCAGAAAGCGAGGAGTTTCGGCTCCTACATGCCACTCAATATTTTATTCATCATACTAAATAAAGTACTGAGTTTAATCTTGATTTCTTCTAATCTAACAATTAACCATGCTCTGCTGATACCTAAGTCAGAGTTCTGGGTTACTTTTGCATGTTTTAGTATAGATTTATTATACTTACATCAGAAAATATAGAGTTCTGGCTCCCCAGTGCCATTCAAGATTTTTTCGATCATACTTAATGAATCACTGAGTTTAATATCGATTTCTTCTAATCTAACTATTGAACCATGCTCTGCTGATAGCTGAGTGAGAGTTCTGGATTGTTTTTGTATGTTTTTGTATAGTGTTTTTAATTTTGCATCAGGAAACGAAGAGTTCTGTCTGCTCAGTGAGACTCAAGATTTTTTTATTTCTAATTGTTGAATTGATTTTTATTTCGTAAGTAGTGTTTTTACGAAGTGAAAATTTTGAAGATAGTATTTTATATTGAATTTTTCAGTGCTTGCCAAGCGTTCGAGGTGTTAAATTCCGCGCCTTGTTGCGTGCTGACCGACAATAAAGTTATCGGAAGTAAATGCAGGTAAAATTTTTAATTACAAATGAAAAAACGTGATTTTATATAAAGAAAATATTTTTCTTTATACCGAAGTCAATCCCCGTAGCGAAACACTATCCAGACTTATCTGATTGAAAGCATGTCCAGTGTGTAAAAAAATATCTAGAAGCAAAGAAATTCAGAAGCAGAGGCTTCGAGTAAATCGAGATTGTAGGTAGTGTTTTTACGAAGTGAAAATTTCAAAGATAGTATTTTATTTTGTTTTTTTCTGAGCGTGCAACGTGTGCGAGGTATTAAAAGCCACGGCTTGTATCGTGCTGACTGACAATTTAGTAATCGGAAGTAAGAGCAGAACAAAATTGTGAATTTAAGATGAAAAAACGTGATTTTATAAAAAAAAAATGTTTGTCTCCGTACCGATATCAATCCCAGTCGCCAAACACTATACGGACTCAACGGGCTGAAGGCATTGTCAGTAAGTAATAAATTACCTATAAGCAAAAAAAATCAGCAAAAGAGGCTTCGAGTAAATCGAGATTGTAGGTAGTGTTTTAACGAAGTGAAAATTATGAAGAATCTAGTTTAGTTCTAATTTAGAAATTCTAGTTTAACGAAGCTTCTGCTTCTGAATTTCTTTGCTTCTAGATAATTTATTATTTACTGGCCACGCCTACAGCCAGATGAGTCTGGATTGTGTTTCGTGACCAGGATTGGCTTAAGTATGAAGAAAAACCTTTTCTTTATATAAAATCAGGTTTTTTCATCTTAAATTCACAATTTTGTTCTGCACTTACCTCCGATTACTTCCATGTCAATCAGTACTCAAGCAGACACGGCTTTTATCACCTCGCAGTCATGGCAAGATCCAAAAAATCCAAAATAAAATACTATCTTCATAATTTTCACTTCGTTAAAACACTACCTACAATCTCGATTTACTCGAAGCCTCTTTTGCTGTTTTTTTTTGCTTATAGGTAATTTATTACTTACTGACAATGCCTTCAGCCCGTTGAGTCCGTATAGTGTTTGGCGACTGGGATTGATATCGGTACGGAGACAAACATTTTTTTTTTATAAAATCACGTTTTTTCATCTTTAATTCAAATTTTGTTCTGCTCTTACCTCCAATTACTTTATTGTCGGTCATCCCGCAATAAAGCGTGGCTTTTAATACCTCGCACACGTTGCACGCTCAGAAAAAAACAAAATAAAATACTATCTTCAAAATTTTCATTTCGTAAAAACACTACCTACAAACTCGATTTACTCGAAGCCTCTGCTTCTGAATTTCTTTGCTTCTAGATAATTTTTTACACACTGGACATGCTTTCAACCAGATGAGTCTGGATAGTGTTTCGCTACGGGGATTGACTAAGGTATAAAGAAAAATCATTTCCTTTATATAAAATCACGTTTTTTCATTTGTAATTAAAAAATTTATCTGCATTTACTTCCGATAACTTTATTGTCGGTCAGCACGCAACAAGGCGCGGAATTTAACACCTCGGACGCTTGGCAAGCACTGAAAAATTCAATATAAAATACTATCTTTAAAATTTGCACTTCGTAAAAACACTACCTACAATATCGATTTACTCGAAGCTTCTGCTCCTGAATTTCTTTGCTTCTAGATAACATATTATTTACTGGCCACGCCTACAGCCAGATGAGTCTGGATTGTGTTTCGTGACCAGGATTGGCTTAAGTATGAAGAAAAACCTTTTCTTTATATAAAATCAGGTTTTTTCATCTTAAATTCACAATTTTGTTCTGCTCTTACCTCCGATTACTAAATTATCGGTCAGCACGATACAAGCCGTGGCTTTTAATACCTCGCACACGTTGCACGCTCAGAAAAAAACAAAATAAAATACTATCTTCACAATTTTCACTTCGTTAAAACACTACCTACAATCTCGATTTACTCGAAGCCTCTTTTGCTGTTTTTTTTTGCTTATAGGTAATTTATTACTTACTGACAATGCCTTCAGCCCGTTGAATCCGTATAGTGTTTGGCGACTGGGATTGATATCGGTACGGAGACAAACATTTTTTTTTTATAAAATCACGTTTTTTCATCTTAAATTCACAATTTTGTTCTGCTCTTACCTCCGATTACTAAATTGTCGGTCAGCACACAACAAGCCGTGACTTTAAATACCTTGCACACGTTACACGCTCAGAAAAAATCAAAATAAAATACTATCTTCGAAATTTTCACTTCGTAAAAACACTACTTACAATCTCGATTTACTCGAAGCCTCTGCTTCTGAATTTCTTTGCTTCTAGATATTTTTTTACACACTGGACATGCTTTCAACCAGATGAGTCTGGATAGTGTTTCGCTACGGGGATTGACTTCGGTATAAAGAAAAATATTTTCTTTATATACAATCACGTTTTTTCATTTTTAATTAATATTTTTTATCTGCATTTACCTCCGATTACTTTATTGTCGGGCAGCACGCAACAAAGCGTTGATTTTAACACCTCGAACGCTTGGCAAGTACTGAAAAAATCAAAATAAAATACTAACTTCAAAATTTTCACTTCGTAAAAACACTACGTACAATCTCGATTTACTCGAAGCTTCTGCTTCTGAATTTCTTTGCTTCTAGATAATTTATTACTTACTGGCCACGCCTTCAGCTAGATGAGTCTGGATAGTGGTTCGCTACGTGGATTGACTTCGGTATAAAGAAAAATAATAAAAAAAGAAATTATATAGGAACTTTCGGTGAGAGGACATTTGACTTATCATTCCAATATTTAAATAATTTAACAATAAATTAACAATTTTAATTTTTTATTATATTAAACTCAATCACTTATAATACAATTTTAAACTATTCTCTGTTATTCAATTATTTTTGTTTTTTTTTTGTTTTTTTTTTTTTTATTAATTAATTCAGACATTATAATGAATATCAAATTAATGTTTGGTTACTGTATTGTATTATTGTAAATTAAAACTTTTTTTTTTAGCATGTGCATTTTTTATAATAGCATGAATATTGTTTTTTTTATGTATTCTTAATTTTAATTATGTATTCAGAGCATGTGTACTCGATAATGTGTGAGCTGTGGTTACCTGTAATTAAGTTTGCATTACACGATAAGGTTTAATAGACAAGATTTTATTATTGTAAAAGATAATTAAAATGTATCTCGTTGGTAATCCTTAAATAAATAAATAAATAAAAATATTTTCTTTATATAAAATCTCGTTTTTTCATTTTTAATTAATAATTTTGTTCTGCATTTACCTCCGATTACTTTATTGTCGGTCAACACGCTACAAGGCGCAGATTTTTACACCTCGCACGCTTGGCAACCTCTGAAAAAATCCAAATAAAATACAATCCTCAAAATTTTCACTTCGTAAAAACACTACGTACAATCTCGATTTACTCGAAGCCTCTGCTGCTGCTTTTTTTGCTTATAGGTAATTTATTACTTACTGGCCATGCCTTCAGCCTATTGAGTCTGTATAGTGTTTCGCAACCGGGATTGATATCGGTACGGAGACAAACATTTTTTTTTTATAAAATCACGTTTTTTCATCTTAAATTCACAATTTTGTTCTGCTCTTACCTCTGACTACTAAATTGTCGGTCAGCACGATACAAGCCGTGGCTTTTAATACCTCGCACACGTTGCACGCTCAGAAAAAAACAAAATAAAATACTATCTTCAAAATTTTCACTTCGTAAAAACACTACTTACAATATCGATTTACTCGAAGCTTCTGCTTCTGAATTTCTTTGCTTCTAGATAATTTATTATTTACTGGCCACGCCTACAGCTAGATGAGTCTGGATTGTGTTTCGTGACCAGGATTGGCTTAAGTATGAAGAAAAACCTTTTCTTTATATAAAATCAAGTTTTTTCATCTTAAATTCACAATTTTGTTCTGCACTTACCTCCGATTACTTCCATGTCAATCAGTACTCAAGCAGACACGGCTTTTATAACCTCGCAGTCGTGGCAAGCTCAAAAAAATCCAAAATTAAATACTCTCTTCATAATTTTCACTTCGTTAAAACACTACTTACAATCTCGATTTACTCGAAGCCTCTTTTGCTGTTTTTTTTTTGCTTATAGGTAATTTATTACTTACTGACAATGCCTTCAGCCTGTTGAGTCGGTATAGTGTTTTGCCACCGGGATTGATGTCGGTAAGAAGAAAAACATTTTCTGTTTATATAATCACGTTTTTTCATCTTTAATACACAATTTTGTTATGCTCTTACCTCCGATTACTTTATTGTCGGTCATCCCGCAATAAGGCGTGACTTTATACACCTCGCACGCTTTGCAAGCTCTGAAAAAATCCAAATAAAATACTATCTTCAAAATTTTCATTTCGTAAAAACACTACCTACAATCTCGATTTACTCGAAGCCTCTGCTTCTGAATTTCTTTGCTTCTAGATAATTTTTTACACACTGGACATGCTTTCAACCAGATGAGTCTGGACAGTGTTTCGCTACGGGGATTGACTTCGGTAAAAAGAAAAATATTTTCTTTATATAAAATCACGTTTTTTCATTTTCAATTAATATTTTTTATCTGCATTTACTTCCGATAGCTTTATTGTCGGTCAACACGCAACAAGGTGTGACTTTTTACACCTCGCACGCTTTGCAAGTTCTGAAAAAATCCAAATAAAATACTATCTTCAAAATTTTCATTTCGTAAAAACACTACCAACAATCTCGTTTTACTCGAAGCCTCTGCTTCTGAATTTCTTTGCTTCTATATAATTTTTTACACAACGGACATGCTTTCAACCAGATGAGTCTGGATAGTGTTTCGCTACGTGGATTGACATCGGTATAAAGAAAAATAAGAAAAAAAGAAATTATATAGGAACTTTCGGTTAGAGGACTTTTGACTTATCATTCCAATATTTAAATAATTTAACAATAAATTTACAATTTAATTTTTTTATTATATTAAACTCAATCACTTATAATTCTATTTTAAACTATTCTCCGTTATTCCATTTTTTTGTTTTTTGTTTTTTTTGGTTTTTTTTATTTTTATTAATTAATTCAGACATTATAATGAAAATCAAATTAATGTTTGGTTACTGTATTGTATTATTGTAAATTAAAACTTTTTTTTATTAGCATGTACATTTTTTATAATAGCATGAATATTGTTTTTTTTATGTATTCTTAATTTTAATTATGTATTCAGAGCATGTGTACTCGATAATGTGTGAGCTGTGGTTACCTGTAATTGAGTTTGCATTACACGGTAAGGTTTAATAGACAAGATTTTATTATTGTAAAAGATAATTGTAATGTATCTCGTTGGTAATCCTTAAATAAATAAATAAATAAAAATATTTTCTTTATATAAAATCTCGTTTTTTCATTTTTAATTAATAATTTTGTTCTGCATTTACCTCCGATTACTTTATTGTCGGTCAACACGCTACAAGGCGCAGATTTTTACACCTCGCACGCTTGGCAACCTCTGAAACAATCCAAATAAAATACTATCTTCAAAATTTTCACTTCGTAAAAACACTACCTACAATCTCGATTTACTCGAAGCTTCTGCTTCTGAATTTCTTTGCTTCTAGATAATTTTTTATTGACTGGCCACGCCTATAGCCAGATGAGTCTGGATTGTGTTTCGTGACCGGGATTGGCTTAAGTATGAAGAAAAACCTTTTCTTTATATAAAATCACGTTTTTTCATCTTAAATTCACAATTTTGTTCTGCTCTTACCTCCGATTACTAAATTGTCGGTCAGCACGCAACAAGCCGTGGCTTTTAATACCTCGCACACGTTGCACGCTCAGAAAAAACAAAATAAAATACTATCTTCAAAATTTTCACTTCGTAAAAACACTACTTACAATATCGATTTACTCGAAGCTTCTGCTTCTGAATTTCTTTGCTTCTAGATATTTTTTTACACACTGGACATGCTTTCAACCAGATGAGTCTGGATAGAGTTTCGCTACGGGGATTGACTTCGGTATAAAGAAAAATATTTTCTTTATATACAATCACGTTTTTTCATTTTTAATTAATATTTTTTATCTGCATTTGCCTCCGATTACTTTATTGTCGGGCAGCACGCAACAAAGCGTTGATTTTAACACCTCGAACGCTTGGCAAGCACTGAAAAAATCCAAATAAAATACTATCTTCAAAATTTTCATTTCGTAAAAACAATACCTACAATCTCGATTTACTCGAAGCCTCTGCTTCTGAATTTCTCTGCTTCTAGATATTTTTTTACACACTGGACATGCTTTCAACCAGATGAGTCTGGATAGTGTTTCGCTACGGGGATTGACTTCGGTATAAAGAAAAATATTTTCTTTATATAAAATCACGTTTTTTCATTTTTAATTAATATTTTTTAGCTGCATTTACTTCCGATAGCTTTATTGTCGGTCAACACGCAAGAAAGCGCGGAATTTTACACCTCGAACGCTTGGCAAGCACTGAAAAATTCAATATAAAATACTATCTTCAAAATTTTCACTTCGTAAAAACACTTCTTACAATATCGATTTACTCGAAGCTTCTGCTTCTGAATTTCTTTGCTTCTAGATAATATATTATTTACTGGCCACGCCTACAGCCAGATGAGTCTGGGTTGTGTTTCGTGACCAGGATTGGCTTAAGTATGAAGAAAAACCTTTTCTTTATATAAAATCACGTTTTTTCATCTTAAATTCACAATTTTGTTCTGCACTTACCTCCGATTACTTCCATGTCAATCAGTACTCAAGCAGACACGGCTTTTATCACCTCGCAGTCATGGCAAGCTCCAAAAAATCCAAAATAAAATACTATCTTCATAATTTTCACTTCGTTAAAACACTACCTACAATCTCGATTTACTCGAAGCCTCTTTTGCTGATTTTTTTTGCTTATAGGTAATTTATTACTTACTGACATTGCCTTCAGCCTGTTGAGTCGGTATAGTGTTTTGCCACCGGGATTGATGTCGGTATGAAGAAAAACATTTTCTGTTTATATAATCACGTTTTTTCATCTTTAATTCAAATTTTGTTCTGCTCTTACCTCTAATTACTTTATTGTCGGTCATCCCGCAATAAAGCGTGACTTTTTACACCTTGCCCGCTTTGCAAGCTCTGAAAAAATCCAAATAAAATACTATCTTCAAAATTTTCATTTCGTAAAAACACTACCTATAATCTCGATTAACTCGAAGCCTCTGCTGCTGATTTTTTTTGCTTATAGGTACTTTATTACTTACTGGCCATGCCTTCAGCCTATTGAGTCTGTATAGTGTTTCGCAACCGGGATTGATGTCGGTATGAAGAAAAACATTTTCTGTATATAAAATCACGTTTTTTCATCTTAAATTCATAATTTATTTCTGCACTTACCTCCGATTACTTCCATGTCAATCAGTACTCAAGCAGACACGGCTTTTATCACCTCGCACTCGTGGCAAGCTCCAAAAAATCCAAAATAAAATACTATCTTCATAATTTTCACTTCGTTAAAACACTACCTACAATCTCGATTTACTCGAAGCCTTCTGCTTCTGTACTTTTTGCTTTTAGATAATTTATTACTTCCATGCCATGCCTACAGCCAGATGAGTCTGGATTGTGTTTCGTGACCGGGATTGGCTTAAGTATGAAGAAAAACCTTTTCTTTATATAAAATCACGTTTTTTCATCTTAAATTCACAATTTTGTTCTGCTCTTACCTCCGATTACTAAATTGTCGGTCAGCACGCAACAAGCCGTGGCTTTTAATACCTCGCACACGTTGCATGCTCAGAAAAAAACAAAATAAAATACTATCTTCATAATTTTCACTTCGTTAAAACACTACCTACAATCTCGATTTACTCGAAGCCTCTTTTGCTGATTTTTTTTGCTTATAGGTAATTTATTACTTACTGACAATGCCTTCAGCCTGTTGAGTCGGTATAGTGTTTTGCCACCGGGATTGATGTCGGTATGAAGAAAAACATTTTCTGTTTATATAATCACGTTTTTTCATCTTTAATTCAAATTTTGTTCTGCTCTTACCTCCAATTACTTTATTGTCGGTCATCCCGCAATAAAGCGTGACTTTTTACACCTTGCACGCTTTGCAAGCTCTGAAAAAATCCAAATAAAATACTATCTTCAAAATTTTCATTTCGTAAAAACACTACCTACAATCTCGATTTACTCGAAGCCTCTGCTTCTGAATTTCTTTGCTTCTAGATATTTTTTTACACACTGGACATGCTTTTAACCAGATGAGTCTAGATAGTGTTTCGCTACGGGGATTAACTTCGGTATAATGAAAAATATTTTCTTTATATAAAATCACGTATTTTCATTTTTAATTAATATTTTTTAGCTGCATTTACTTCCGATAGCTTTATTGTCGGTCAACACGCAACAAGGCGCGGAATTTAACACCTCGAACGCTTGGCAAGCACTGAAAAATTCAATATAAAATACTATCTTCAAAATTTTCACTTCGTAAAAACACTTCTTACAATATCGATTTACTCGAAGCTTCTGCTTCTGAATTTCTTTGCTTCTAGATAATATATTATTTACTGGCCACGCCTACAGCCAGATGAGTCTGGATTGTGTTTCGTGACCGGGATTGGCTTAAGTATGAAGAAAAACCTTTTCTTTATATAAAATCACGTTTTTTCATCTTAAATTCACAATTTTGTTCTGCTCTTACCTCCGATTACTAAATTGTCGGTCAGCACGCAACAAGCCGTGGCTTTTAATACCTCGCACACGTTGCACGCTCAGAAAAAAACAAAATAAAATACTATCTTCAAAATTTTCACTTCGTAAAAACACTACTTACAATATCGATTTACTCGAAGCTTCTGCTTCTGAATTTCTTTGCTTCTAGATAATTTATTATTTACTGGCCACGCCTATAGCCAGATGAGTCTGGATTGTGTTTCGTGACCGGGATTGGCTTAAATATGAAGAAAAACATTTTCTTTATATAAAATCACGTTTTTTCATCTTAAATTCACAATTTTGTACTGCACTTAGCTCCGATTACTTCCATGTCAATCAGTATTCAAGCAGACATGGCTTTTATCACCTCGCAGTCGTGGCAAGCTCCAAAAAATCCAAAATAAAATACTATCTTCATAATTTTCACTTCGTTAAAACACTACCTACAATCTCGATTTACTCGAAGCCTTCTGCTTCTGTACTTTTTGCTTATAGATAATTTATTACTTCCATGCCATGCCTACAGCCAGATGAGTCTGGATTGTGTTTCGTGACCAGGATTGGCTTAAGTATGAAGAAAAACCTTTTCTTTATATAAAATCACGTTTTTTCATCTTAAATTCACAATTTTGTTCTGCTCTTACCTCCGATTACTAAATTGTCGGTCAGCACGCAACAAGCCGTGGCTTTTAATACCTCGCACACGTTGCACGCTCAGAAAAAAACAAAATAAAATACTATCTTCATAATTTTCACTTCGTAAAAACACTTCTTACAATATCGATTTACTCGAAGCTTCTGCTTCTGAATTTCTTTGCTTCTAGATAATATATTATTTACTGGCCACGCCTACAGCCAGATGAGTCTGGATTGTGTTTCGTGACCGGGATTGGCTTAAGTATGAAGAAAAACCTTTTCTTTATATAAAATCACGTTTTTTCATCTTAAATTCACAATTTTGTTCTGCTCTTACCTCCGATTACTAAATTGTCGGTCAACACGCAACAAGCCGTGACTTTTAATACCTCGCACACGTTACACGCTCAGAAAAAATCAAAATAAAATACTATCTTCGAAATTTTCACTTCGTAAAAACACTACCTACAATCTCGATTTACTCGAAGCCTCTGCTTCTGAATTTCTTTGCTTCTAGATAATTTTTTACACACTGGACATGCTTTCAACCAGATGAGTCTGGATAGAGTTTCGCTACGGGGATTGACTTCGGTATAAAGAAAAATATTTTCTTTATATACAATCACGTTTTTTCATTTTTAATTAATATTTTTTACCTGCATTTGCCTCCGATTACTTTATTGTCGGGCAGCACGCAACAAAGCGTTGATTTTAACACCTCGAACGCTTGGCAAGCACTGAAAAAATCCAAATAAAATACTATCTTCAAAATTTTCATTTCGTAAAAACACTACCTACAATCTCGATTTACTCGAAGCCTCTGCTTCTGAATTTCTTTGCTTCTAGATAATTTTTTACACACTGGACATGCTTTCAACCAGATGAGTCTGGATAGTGTTTCGCTACGGGGATTGACTTCGGTATAAAGAAAAATATTTTCTTTATATAAAATCACGTTTTTTCATTTTTAATTAATATTTTTTAGCTGCATTTACTTCCGATAGCTTTATTGTCGGTCAACACGCAACAAAGCGCGGATTTTTACACCTCGAACGCTTGGCAAGCACTGAAAAATTCAATATAAAATACTATCTTCAAAATTTTCACTTCGTAAAAACACTTCTTACAATATCGATTTACTCGAAGCTTCTGCTTCTGAATTTCTTTGCTTCTAGATAATATATTATTTACTGGCCACGCCTACAGCCAGATGAGTCTGGATTGTGTTTCGTGACCAGGATTGGCTTAAGTATGAAGAAAAACCTTTTCTTTATATAAAATCACGTTTTTTCATCTTAAATTCACAATTTTGTATTGCACTTACCTCCGATTACTTCCATGTCAATCAGTACTCAAGCAGACACGGCTTTTATCACCTCGCAGTCATGGCAAGCTCCAAAAAATCCAAAATAAAATACTATCTTCATAATTTTCACTTCGTTAAAACACTACCTACAATCTCGATTTACTCGAAGCCTCTTTTGCTGATTTTTTTTGCTTATAGGTAATTTATTACTTACTGACAATGCCTTCAGCCTGTTGAGTCGGTATAGTGTTTTGCCACCGGGATTGATGTCGGTATGAAGAAAAACATTTTCTGTTTATATAATCACGTTTTTTCATCTTTAATTCAAATTTTGTTCTGCTCTTACCTCCAATTACTTTATTGTCGGTCATCCCGCAATAAAGCGTGACTTTTTACACCTTGCACGCTTTGCAAGCTCTGAAAAAATCCAAATAAAATACTATCTTCAAAATTTTCATTTCGTAAAAACACTACCTGCAATCTCGATTTACTCGAAGCCTCCGCTTCTGAATTTCTTTGCTTCTAGATAATTTTTTACACACTGGACATGCTTTCAACCAGATGAGTCTGGATAGTGTTTCGCTACGGGGATTGACTTCGGTATAAAGAAAAATATTTTCTTTATATAAAATCACGTTTTTTCATTTTTAATTAATATTTTTTACCTGCATTTACTTCCGATAGCTTTATTGTCGGTCAACACGCAACAAGGCGCAGAATTTAACACCTCGCACGCTTTGCAAACACTGAAAAAATCCAAATAAAATACTATCTTCAAAATTTTCATTTCGTAAAAACACTACCTACAATCTCGATTTACTCGAAGCCTGTGCTGCTGATTTTTTTTGCTTATAGGTAATTTATTACTTACTGGCCATGCCTTCAGCCTATTGAGTCTGTATAGTGTTTCGCAACCGGGATTGATGTCGGTATGAAGAAAAACATTTTCTGTATATAAAATCACGTTTTTTCATCTTAAATTCTTAATTTATTTCTGCACTTACCTCCGATTACTTCCATGTCAATCAGTACTCAAGCAGGCACGGCTTTTATCACCTAGCACTCGTGGCAAGCTCCAAAAAATCCAATATAAAATACTATCTTCATAATTTTCACTTCGTAAAAACACTATCTACAATCTCGATTTACTCGAAGCCTTCAGCTTCTGTACTTTTTGCTTATAGATAATTTATTACTTCCATGCCATGCCTTCAGCCCGTTGAGTCCGTATAGTGTTTGGCGACTGGGATGGATATCAGTACGGAGACAAACATTTTTTTTAATATAAAATCACGTTTTTTCATCTTAAATTCACAATTTTGTTCTGCACTTACCTCCGATTACTTCCATGTCAATCAGTACTCAAGCAGACACGGCTTTTATCACCTCGCAGTCATCGCAAGCTCCAAAAAATCCAAAATAAAATACTATCTTCATAATTTTCACTTCGTTAAAACACTACCTACAATCTCGATTTACTCGAAGCCTCTTTTGCTGATTTTTTTGCTTATAGGTAATTTATTACTTACTGACAATGCCTTCAGCCTGTTGAGTCGGTATAGTGTTTTGCCACCGGGATTGATGTCGGTATGAAGAAAAACATTTTCTGTAGAAAGCTGTAAACCAATTTTTAAATCACTGAAGATTCTAACACTACCTTCTTTGTACATTCTTGAAGTTGCCTTATTTGTTAAGATGAACAGTAATTTGTTTACATCAATGATTGATAAGAGAATACGCAAAGGACCAATGAGGTCTCAATATAAAAGTCAACTTTATACAGGCGGTTACAAAACGTCCTTACTTAAAAAAAATATTTTTTCCATGGGTCCTCTCATATATAATAAATTACCAATAAATCTGAAAGTATTACCCATCTCAGTATTCAAAAAACAGTTAACTAAATTGTTATTAGAAAAATGTTAGTATTCAATTAAAGATTTTTTTGATGATAAAAGTTTTTCCTAATGGGAGTTTTGATTGTGGTACTATAATTAATATAAATTTATGTTATTTTTTTTTTTTACATTTTGATATCTTACATTCTAATTTTGGTTCTTGACATTCGAATTGTAATTATAATATTGTTAATTGTAATGACATGTCAAATATTCTAATGATAATAATTTATATATTTTCTTTTGTTACACATATTTTTTTTTCTTTTTAATTAATTTGATGATTTAAATAATAATTCAAAAATTATAAATTGATATACTTAATTGTGATAAGAATGATATAAATAATCTAATCTAATTTTGCATGCCGATTGGTAAAATGTGGCTGAGCTATAATTATGTACTTAATCTTAAGACCTGTATGTATTACCCATATTTGCGAAATAAAAATTCTATTCTATTCTATTCTATTCTATTCTATTCTGTTTATATAATCACGTTTTTTCATCTTTAATTCAAATTTTGTTCTGCTCTTACCTCTAATTACTTTATTGTCGGTCATCCCGCAATAAAGCGTTACTTTTTACACCTTGCACGCTTTGCAAGCTCTGAAAAAATCCAAATAAAATACTATCTTCAAAATTTTCATTTCGTAAAAACACTACCTACAATCTCGATTTACTCGAAGCCTCTGCTTCTGAATTTCTTTGCTTCTAGATAATTTTTTACACACTGGACATGCTTTCAACCAGATGAGTCTGGATAGTGTTTCGCTACGGGGATTGACTTCGGTATAAAGAAAAATATTTTCTTTATATAAAATCACGTTTTTTCATTTTTAATTAATATTTTTTAGCTGCATTTACTTCCGATAGCTTTATTGTCGGTCAACACGCAACAAGGTGCGGAATTTAACACCTCGAACGCTTGGCAAGCTCCAAAAAATCCAAAATAAAATACTATCTTCATAATTTTCACTTCGTTAAAACACTACCTACAATCTCGATTTACTGGAAGCCTTCTGCTTCTGTACTTTTTGCTTTTAGATAATTTATTACTTCCATGCCATGCCTACAGCCAGATGAGTCTGGATTGTGTTTCGTGACCGTGATTGGCTTAAGTATGAAGAAAAACCTTTTCTTTATATAAAATCACGTTTTTTCATCTTAAATTCACAATTTTGTTCTGCTCTTACCTCCGATTACTAAATTGTCGGTCAGCACGCAACAAGCCGTGGCTTTTAATACCTCGCACACGTTGCATGCTCAGAAAAAAACAAAATAAAATACTATCTTCATAATTTTCACTTCGTTAAAACACTACCTACAATCTCGATTTACTCGAAGCCTCTTTTGCTGATTTTTTTTGCTTATAGGTAATTTATTACTTACTGACAATGCCTTCAGCCTGTTGAGTCGGTATAGTGTTTTGCCACCGGGATTGATGTCGGTATGAAGAAAAACATTTTCTGTTTATATAATCACGTTTTTTCATCTTTAATTCAAATTTTGTTCTGCTCTTACCTCCAATTACTTTATTGTCGGTCATCCCGCAATAAAGCGTGACTTTTTACACCTTGCACGCTTTGCAAGCTCTGAAAAAATCCAAATAAAATACTATCTTCATAATTTTCATTTCGTAAAAACATTACCTACAATCTCGATTTACTCGAAGCCTCTGCTTCTGAATTTCTTTGCTTCTAGATATTTTTTTACACACTGGACATGCTTTTAACCAGATGAGTCTGGATAGTGTTTCGCTACGGGGATTAACTTCGGTATAATAAAAAATATTTTCTTTATATAAAATCACGTATTTTCATTTTTAAGTAATATTTTTTAGCTGCATTTACTTCTGATAGCTTTATTGTCGGTTAACACGCAACAAGGCGCGGAATTTAACACCTCGAACGCTTGGCAAGCACTGAAAAAATCAAAATAAAATACTAACTTCAAAATTTTCACTTCGTAAAAACACTTCTTACAATATCGATTTACTCGAAGCTTCTGCTTCTGAATTTCTTTGCTTCTAGATAATATATTATTTACTGGCCACGCCTACAGCCAGATGAGTCTGGATTGTGTTTCGTGACCAGGATTGGCTTAAGTATGAAGAAAAACCTTTTCTTTATATAAAATCACGTTTTTTCATCTTAAATTCACAATTTTGTTCTGCTCTTACCTCCGATTACTAAATTGTCGGTCAGCACGCAACAAGCCGTGACTTTTAATACCTCGCATACGTTACACGCTCAGAAAAAATCAAAATAAAATACTATCTTCGAAATTTTCACTTCGTAAAAACACTACCTACAATCTCGATTTACTCGAAGCCTCTGCTTCTGAATTTCTTTGCTTCTAGATAATTTTTTACACACTGGACACGCTTTCAACCAGATGAGTCTGGATAGAGTTTCGCTACGGGGATTGACTTCGGTATAAAGAAAAATATTTTCTTTATATACAATCACGTTTTTTCATTTTTAATTAATATTTTTTATCTGCATTTGCCTCCGATTACTTTATTGTCGGGCAGCACGCAACAAAGCGTTGATTTTAACACCTCGAACGCTTGGCAAGCACTGAAAAAATCAAATTAAAATACTAACTTCAAAATTTTCACTTCGTAAAAACACTACGTACAATCTCGATTTACTCGAAGCTTCTGCTTCTGAATTTCTTTGCTTCTAGATAATTTAGTACTTACTGGCCACGCCTTCAGCTAGATGAGTCTGGATAGTGGTTCGCTACGTGGATTGACTTCGGTATAAAGAAAAATAATAAAAAAAGAAATTATATAGGAACTTTCGGTTAGAGGACATTTGACTTATCATTCCAATATTTAAATAATTTAACAATAAATTAACAATTTTAATTTTTTATTGTATTAAACTCAATCACTCATAATTCTATTTTAAACTATTCTCTGTTATTCCATTTTTTTTTTTTTGTTTTTTTTTTTTTTTATTAATTAATTCAGACATTATAATGAAAATCAAATTAATGTTTGGTTACTGTATTGTATTATTGTAAATTAAACCTCTTTTTTATTAGCATGTACATTTTTTATAATAGCATGAATATTGTTTTTTTTATGTATTCTTAATTTTAATTATGTATTCAGAGCATGTGTACTCGATAATGTGTGAGCTGTGGTTACCTGTAATTAAGTTTGCATTACACGATAAGGTTTAATAGACAAGATTTTATTATTGTAAAAGATAATTGTAATGTATCTCGTTGGTAATCCTTAAATAAATAAATAAATAAAAATATTTTCTTTATATAGAATCTCGTTTTTTCATTTTTAATTAATAATTTTGTTCTGCATTTACCTCCGATTACTTTATTGTCGGTCAACACGCTACAAGGCGCAGATTCTTACACCTCGCACGCTTGGCTACCTCTGAAAAAATCCAATTAAAATACTATCTTCAAAATTTTCACTTCGTAAAAACACTACCTACAATCTCGATTTACTCGAAGCCTCTGCTGCTGATTTTTTTTGCTTATAGGTAATTTATTACTTACTGGCCATGCCTTCAGCCTATTGAGTCTGTATAGTGTTTCGCAACCGGGATTGATGTCGGTATGAAGAAAAACATTTTCTGTATATAAAATCACGTTTTTTCATCTTAAATTCATAATTTATTTCTGCACTTACCTCCGATTACTTCCATGTCAATCAGTACTCAAGCAAGCACGGCTTTTATCAAGCGGCAAGCTCCAAAAAATCCAAAATAAAATACTATCTTCATAATTTTCACTTCGTAAAAACACTACGTTCAATCTCGAATTACTCGAAGCTTCTGCTTCTGAATTTCTTTGCTACTAGATAATTTATTACTTACTGGCCACGCCTACAGGCAGATGAGTCTGGATTGTGTTTCGTGACCAGGATTGATGTCGGTATGAAGACAAACATTTTCTTTATATAAAATCACGTTTTTTCATCTTAAATTCACAATTTTGTTCTGCTCTTACCTCCGATTACTAAATTGTCGGTCAGCACGCAACAAGCCGTGGCTTTTAATACCTCGCACACGTTGCATGCTCAGAAAAAAACAAAATAAAATACTATCTTCATAATTTTCACTTCGTTAAAACACTACCTACAATCTCGATTTACTCGAAGCCTCTTTTGCTGATTTTTTTTGCTTATAGGTAATTTATTACTTACTGACAATGCCTTCAGCCTGTTGAGTCGGTATAGTGTTTTGCCACCGGGATTGATGTCGGTATGAAGAAAAACATTTTCTGTTTATATAATCACGTTTTTTCATCTTTAATTCAAATTTTGTTCTGCTCTTACCTCCAATTACTTTATTGTCGGTCATCCCGCAATAAAGCGTGACTTTTTACACCTTGCACGCTTTGCAAGCTCTGAAAAAATCCAAATAAAATACTATCTTCATAATTTTCATTTCGTAAAAACACTACCTACAATCTCGATTTACTCGAAGCCTCTGCTTCTGAATTTCTTTGCTTCTAGATATTTTTTTACACACTGGACATGCTTTTAACCAGATGAGTCTGGATAGTGTTTCGCTACGGGGATTAACTTCGGTATAATAAAAAATATTTTCTTTATATAAAATCACGTATTTTCATTTTTAATTAATATTTTTTAGCTGCATTTACTTCCGATAGCTTTATTGTCGGTTAACACGCAACAAGGCGCGGAATTTAACACCTCGAACGCTTGGCAAGCACTGAAAAAATCAAAATAAAATACTAACTTCAAAATTTTCACTTCGTAAAAACACTTCTTACAATATCGATTTACTCGAAGCTTCTGCTTCTGAATTTCTTTGCTTCTAGATAATATATTATTTACTGGCCACGCCTACAGCCAGATGAGTCTGGATTGTGTTTCGTGACCGGGATTGGCTTAAGTATGAAGAAAAACCTTTTCTTTATATAAAATCACGTTTTTTCATCTTAAATTCACAATTTTGTTCTGCTCTTACCTCCGATTACTAAATTGTCGGTCAGCACGCAACCAGCCGTGACTTTTAATACCTCGCATACGTTACACGCTCAGAAAAAATCAAAATAAAATACTATCTTCGAAATTTTCACTTCGTAAAAACACTACCTACAATCTCGATTTACTCGAAGCCTCTGCTTCTGAATTTCTTTGCTTCTAGATAATTTTTTACACACTGGACACGCTTTCAACCAGATGAGTCTGGATAGAGTTTCGCTACGGGGATTGACTTCGGTATAAAGAAAAATATTTTCTTTATATACAATCACGTTTTTTCATTTTTAATTAATATTTTTTATCTGCATTTGCCTCCGATTACTTTATTGTCGGGCAGCACGCAACAAAGCGTTGATTTTAACACCTCGAACGCTTGGCAAGCACTGAAAAAATCAAATTAAAATACTAACTTCAAAATTTTCACTTCGTAAAAACACTACGTACAATCTCGATTTACTCGAAGCTTCTGCTTCTGAATTTCTTTGCTTCTAGATAATTTAGTACTTACTGGCCACGCCTTCAGCTAGATGAGTCTGGATAGTGGTTCGCTACGTGGATTGACTTCGGTATAAAGAAAAATAATAAAAAAAGAAATTATATAGGAACTTTCGGTTAGAGGACATTTGACTTATCATTCCAATATTTAAATAATTTAACAATAAATTAACAATTTTAATTTTTTATTGTATTAAACTCAATCACTCATAATTCAATTTTAAACTATTCTCTGTTATTCCATTTTTTATTTTTTGTTTTTTTTTATTTTTATTAATTAATTCAGACATTATAATGAAAATCAAATTAATGTTTGGTTACTGTATTGTATTATTGTAAATTAAACCTCTTTTTTATTAGCATGTACATTTTTTATAATAGCATGAATATTGTTTTTTTTATGTATTCTTAATTTTAATTATGTATTCAGAGCATGTGTACTCGATAATGTGTGAGCTGTGGTTACCTGTAATTAAGTTTGCATTACACGATAAGGTTTAATAGACAAGATTTTATTATTGTAAAAGATAATTGTAATGTATCTCGTTGGTAATCCTTAAATAAATAAATAAATAAAAATATTTTCTTTATATAGAATCTCGTTTTTTCATTTTTAATTAATAATTTTGTTCTGCATTTACCTCCGATTACTTTATTGTCGGTCAACACGCTACAAGGCGCAGATTCTTACACCTCGCACGCTTGGCTACCTCTGAAAAAATCCAATTAAAATACTATCTTCAAAATTTTCACTTCGTAAAAACACTACCTACAATCTCGATTTACTCGAAGCCTCTGCTGCTGATTTTTTTTGCTTATAGGTAATTTATTACTTACTGGCCATGCCTTCAGCCTATTGAGTCTGTATAGTGTTTCGCAACCGGGATTGATGTCGGTATGAAGAAAAACATTTTCTGTATATAAAATCACGTTTTTTCATCTTAAATTCATAATTTATTTCTGCACTTACCTCCGATTACTTCCATGTCAATCAGTACTCAAGCAAGCACGGCTTTTATCAAGCGGCAAGCTCCAAAAAATCCAAAATAAAATACTATCTTCATAATTTTCACTTCGTAAAAACACTACGTTCAATCTCGAATTACTCGAAGCTTCTGCTTCTGAATTTCTTTGCTACTAGATAATTTATTACTTACTGGCCACGCCTACAGGCAGATGAGTCTGGATTGTGTTTCGTGACCAGGATTGATGTCGGTATGAAGACAAACATTTTATTTATATAAAATCACGTTTTTTCATCTTAAATTCATAATTTATATCTGCACTTACCGCCGATTACTTCCTTGTCGATCAGTTCTCAAGCAGGAACGGCTTTTATCACCTCGCACTCGTGGCATACTCTAAAAAATTCAAAATAAAATACTATCTTCATAATTTTCACTTCGTAAAAACACTACGTACAATCTCGAATTACTCGAAGCTTCTGCTTCTGAATTTCTTTGCTACTAGATAATTTATTATTTACTGGCCACGCCTACAGGAAGATGAGTCTGGATTGTGTTTCGTGACCAGGATTCGCTAAAGTATGTAGAAAAACCTTTTCTTTATATAAAATCACGTTTTTTCATCTTACATTCACAATTTTGTTCTGCTCTTACCTCCGATTTCTTTATTGTAGGTCATCCCGCAATAATGCGTGGCTTTTTACACCTCGCACGCTTAACAAGCTCTGAAAAAATCCAAATAAAATACTATCTTCAAAATTTTCATTTCGTAAAAACACTACCTACAATCTCGATTTACTCGAAGCCTCTGCTTCTGAATTTCTTTGCTTCTAGATAATTTTTTACACACTGGACATGCTTTCAACCAGATGAGTCTGGATAGTGTTTCGCTACGGGGATTGACTTCGGTATAAAGAAAAATATTTTCTTTATATAAAATCACGTTTTTTCATTTTTAATTAATATTTTTTAGCTGCATTTACTTCCGATAGCTTTATTGTCGGTCAACACGCAACAAGGTGCAGAATTTAACACCTCGAACGCTTGGCAAGCTCCAAAAAATCCAAAATAAAATACTATCTTCATAATTTTCACTTCGTTAAAACACTACCTACAATCTCGATTTACTGGAAGCCTTCTGCTTCTGTACTTTTTGCTTTTAGATAATTTATTACTTCCATGCCATGCCTACAGCCAGATGAGTCTGGATTGTGTTTCGTGACCGTGATTGGCTTAAGTATGAAGAAAAACCTTTTCTTTATATAAAATCACGTTTTTTCATCTTAAATTCACAATTTTGTTCTGCTCTTACCTCCGATTACTAAATTGTCGGTCAGCACGCAACAAGCCGTGGCTTTTAATACCTCGCACACGTTGCATGCTCAGAAAAAAACAAAATAAAATACTATCTTCATAATTTTCACTTCGTTAAAACACTACCTACAATCTCGATTTACTCGAAGCCTCTTTTGCTGATTTTTTTTGCTTATAGGTAATTTATTACTTACTGACAATGCCTTCAGCCTATTGAGTCTGTATAGTGTTTCGCAACCGGGATTGATGTCGGTATGAAGAAAAACATTTTCTGTATATAAAATCACGTTTTTTCATCTTAAATTCATAATTTATTTCTGCACTTACCTCCGATTACTTCCATGTCAATCAGTACTCAAGCAAGCACGGCTTTTATCAAGCGGCAAGCTCCAAAAAATCCAAAATAAAATACTATCTTCATAATTTTCACTTCGTAAAAACACTACGTTCAATCTCGAATTACTCGAAGCTTCTGCTTCTGAATTTCTTTGCTACTAGATAATTTATTACTTACTGGCCACGCCTACAGGCAGATGAGTCTGGATTGTGTTTCGTGACCAGGATTGATGTCGGTATGAAGACAAACATTTTCTTTATATAAAATCACGTTTTTTCATCTTAAATTCATAATTTATATCTGCACTTACCGCCGATTACTTCCTTGTCGATCAGTTCTCAAGCAGGAACGGCTTTTATCACCTCGCACTCGTGGCATACTCTAAAAAATTCAAAATAAAATACTATCTTCATAATTTTCACTTCGTAAAAACACTACGTACAATCTCGAATTACTCGAAGCTTCTGCTTCTGAATTTCTTTGCTACTAGATAATTTATTATTTACTGGCCACGCCTACAGGAAGATGAGTCTGGATTGTGTTTCGTGACCAGGATTCGCTAAAGTATGTAGAAAAACCTTTTCTTTATATAAAATCACGTTTTTTCATCTTACATTCACAATTTTGTTCTGCTCTTACCTCCGATTTCTTTATTGTAGGTCATCCCGCAATAATGCGTGGCTTTTTACACCTCGCACGCTTAACAAGCTCTGAAAAAATCCAAATAAAATACTATCTTCAAAATTTTCATTTCGTAAAAACACTACCTACAATCTCGATTTACTCGAAGCCTCTGCTTCTGAATTTCTTTGCTTCTAGATAATTTTTTACACACTGGACATGCTTTCAACCAGATGAGTCTGGATAGTGTTTCGCTACGGGGATTGACTTCGGTATAAAGAAAAATATTTTCTTTATATAAAATCACGTTTTTTCATTTTTAATTAATATTTTTTAGCTGCATTTACTTCCGATAGCTTTATTGTCGGTCAACAAGCAACAAGGCGCGGAATTTAACACCTCGAACGCTTGGCAAGCACTGAAAAATTCAATATAAAATACTATCTTCATAATTTTCACTTCGTTAAAACACTACCTACAATCTCGATTTACTCGAAGCCTCTGCTGCTGATTTTTTTTGCTTATAGGTAATTTATTACTTACTGGCCATGCCTTCAGCCTATTGAGTCTGTATAGTGTTTCGCAACCGGGATTGATGTCGGTATGAAGAAAAACATTTTCTGTATATAAAATCACGTTTTTTCATCTTAAATTCATAATTTATTTCTGCACTTACCTCCGATTACTTCCATGTCAATCAGTACTCAAGCAGACACGGCTTTTATCACCTCGCACTCGTGGCAAGCTCCAAAAAATCCAAAATAAAATACTATCTTCATAATTTTCACTTCGTTAAAACACTACCTACAATCTCGATTTACTCGAAGCCTTCTGCTTCTGTACTTTTTGCTTTTAGATAATTTATTACTTCCATGCCATGCCTACAGCCAGATGAGTCTGGATTGTGTTTCGTGACCGGGATTGGCTTAAGTATGAAGAAAAACCTTTTCTTTATATAAAATCACGTTTTTTCATCTTAAATTCACAATTTTGTTCTGCTCTTACCTCCGATTACTAAATTGTCGGTCAGCACGCAACAAGCCGTGGCTTTTAGTACCTCGCACACGTTGCACGCTCAGAAAAAAACAAAATAAAATACTATCTTCATAATTTTCACTTCGTTAAAACACTACCTACAATCTCGATTTACTCGAAGCCTCTTTTGCTGATTTTTTTTGCTTATAGGTAATTTATTACTTACTGACAATGCCTTCAGCCTGTTGAGTCGGTATAGTGTTTTGCCACCGGGATTGATGTCGGTATGAAGAAAAACATTTTCTGTTTATATAATCACGTTTTTTCATCTTTAATTCATATTTTGTTCTGCTCTTACCTCCAATTACTTTATTGTCGGTCATCCCGCAATAAAGCGTGACTTTTTACACCTTGCACGCTTTGCAAGCTCTGAAAAAATCCAAATAAAATACTATCTTCAAAATTTTCATTTCGTAAAAACACTACCTACAATCTCGATTTACTCGAAGCCTCTGCTTCTGAATTTCTTTGCTTCTAGATATTTTTTTACACACTGGACATGCTTTTAACCAGATGAGTCTAGATAGTGTTTCGCTACGGGGATTAACTTCGGTATAATGAAAAATATTTTCTTTATATAAAATCACGTATTTTCATTTTTAATTAATATTTTTTAGCTGCATTTACTTCCGATAGCTTTATTGTCGGTCAACACGCAACAAGGCGCGGAATTTAACACCTCGAACGCTTGGCAAGCACTGAAAAATTCAATATAAAATACTATCTTCAAAATTTTCACTTCGTAAAAACACTTCTTACAATATCGATTTACTCGAAGCTTCTGCTTCTGAATTTCTTTGCTTCTAGATAATATATTATTTACTGGCCACGCCTACAGCCAGATGAGTCTGGATTGTGTTTCGTGACCGGGATTGGCTTAAGTATGAAGAAAAACCTTTTCTTTATATAAAATCACGTTTTTTCATCTTAAATTCACAATTTTGTTCTGCTCTTACCTCCGATTACTAAATTGTCGGTCAGCACGCAACAAGCCGTGGCTTTTAATACCTCGCACACGTTGCACGCTCAGAAAAAAACAAAATAAAATACTATCTTCAAAATTTTCACTTCGTAAAAACACTACTTACAATATCGATTTACTCGAAGCTTCTGCTTCTGAATTTCTTTGCTTCTAGATAATTTATTATTTACTGGCCACGCCTATAGCCAGATGAGTCTGGATTGTGTTTCGTGACCGGGATTGGCTTAAATATGAAGAAAAACATTTTCTTTATATAAAATCACGTTTTTTCATCTTAAATTCACAATTTTGTACTGCACTTAGCTCCGATTACTTCCATGTCAATCAGTATTCAAGCAGACATGGCTTTTATCACCTCGCAGTCGTGGCAAGCTCCAAAAAATCCAAAATAAAATACTATCTTCATAATTTTCACTTCGTTAAAACACTACCTACAATCTCGATTTACTCGAAGCCTTCTGCTTCTGTACTTTTTGCTTATAGATAATTTATTACTTCCATGCCATGCCTACAGCCAGATGAGTCTGGATTGTGTTTCGTGACCGGGATTGGCTTAAGTATGAAGAAAAACCTTTTCTTTATATAAAATCACGTTTTTTCATCTTAAATTCACAATTTTGTTCTGCTCTTACCTCCGATTACTAAATTGTCGGTCAGCACGCAACAAGCCGTGGCTTTTAATACCTCGCACACGTTGCACGCTCAGAAAAAAACAAAATAAAATACTATCTTCATAATTTTCACTTCGTAAAAACACTTCTTACAATATCGATTTACTCGAAGCTTCTGCTTCTGAATTTCTTTGCTTCTAGATAATATATTATTTACTGGCCACGCCTACAGCCAGATGAGTCTGGATTGTGTTTCGTGACCGGGATTGGCTTAAGTATGAAGAAAAACCTTTTCTTTATCCACTCACGCGCCCCAATGCAAAAATTAGTAAATTTTGAAATCCGTGAAACGCCCCCATCTTCATTATTTCACCACTTCAAACTGTCAGCGGACAGCACGTTTGTTTTTTATTTTTTTGAATTTTATGCGTGGACCCACCCCTTCTGTTTCATGTTTTTTGGAAAGGTGGTTAAATTTTGAATTTTTGTTTCGAAAGCCATGTGTGTGTATCGGACGTAAGAATAAAATTATCTGTGGTTGAAAATAAGTTTGCGAAGTGTACTGTGGGCTGTCAATCTGCCATTTCGTCGTCGCGGATTTTATGATACACAATTAAACGGTAAGTAATGATTATAATCAACATTATATACCATTTTGTTCGTGATTTAACGCTCTTTCGAGTTATCTATACTACATTTGAATTTCGAGTTTTAAAATCGTTCCTATAATTAGAAATATGTTTCATTGTTGTCTGAAAAATTCTTAGCTCTTGAAAAACGTAATAAAAACGAATCTATTACTACTTTTTACGTAAATTAATGTGTATTAACCATGTAGCCTGGTTAATTACGAACAGTTTGGTACCAATATTATATCATTTCGTTGTGATTTCAAAGTACAAAATCTAATTGCAAAAACCAATAGCCAATTTTTTTCGAAGCACGCGGCGTGGCGTAGTTCATTGACACGGATTAAAGAAACCTATTCATGATAAATTGTGGTTATTCTTCTCTCTTGAAACCTTTGAGTTCTGATTTGTGATAATTACTCAAAAAAAAAAAACAATCTCGATTTTTGCCATATTTTTCAGAAAAAATGCAAAATGGATAATATTATTCAAGGACAGGGTGGCAGGCGAGGCTCAGCAGGTCGCAGGCGCTCGCGAGGGCGAGGGCGATGCCTATTTGGAGAGAGGTATAGTGTATAATGTATATCAAATACATAAGTACCTGTTTGAAAAGAGGTATAGTAGCTGTATAAAAAGTATATATCTAATACATTTCTCTCTCAAAGAGAGGAGCCCTGTGTCCCAGCAGTGGGAACTTGATAGGCTAGTTACACATACCATCGAACTGATTACCTAACTTAACGGGATCAACTTTGAAATCAAATTGTTCTCTCAACTTCTTAACTCAAATTGTATATAATATAATACATTTCCCTCTCAAAGAGAGGAGCTCTGTGTCCCAGCAGTGAGAACATTATAGGCTGATTACACTACATAGCATCGAACTGAAAAACTTAACGGGATCAACTTCAAAATCAAATTGTTCTATCAACTTGTTATCTCAAATTGTATATAATCTAATACATTTCCCTCTCAAAGAGAGGAGCCCTGTGTCCCAGCAGTGGGAACATTCTAGGCTGATTACGCTACATAGCATCGAACTGAAAAACTTAACGGGATCAACTTCGAAATCAAATTGTTCTCTCAACTTCTTAACTCATATTGTTTTTTTTTCAGTACACCTGCAGGGCCAGCGCCAGAGGCAGAGCCAGCGCCAGGGCCTTCTGAGCTCTGTCCCGCAGCACCCAGTCCCGCAACACCCAGCCCCGCAGCACCCATGCTGACCCCGGCTGAAGAGTATGTGTTCATATCTTTATTTGCATTTCATAATGTTTGAAGATCTTACAATGGGCTTAAAGCTAAGGCACAATTATGGACCCTGTAGGGCACAGCAAAAAGTATAAAATTAATGTTTTAAATAGAATTAATACTTAATTAATTATGGATTTTCTGTAGTTTCTGCCTACCCCCATGGGAAGAAGGCGTGAGTTTATTTATGTATGTATGTTTTGAAACATGTCCTTAGTATTAAATAACTAAATTATTACATTTATTATTCTTGTTTAAATTAAAACTTATTTGATAATAAAATGTACTAGAATATTTATGTATGTAGGTATGAATGTGAATGTATAGTTTTGAATGTATGGGGATTTTGTGTCCTGTAAACATTATATAATATTTACATAACATCACATAACGTAACATCACGCCTGTATTCCCCGAAGGGTTAGGCAGAGGTGTACCTATAGAACACCCACATTTCGCCAGTTATGTTTAAGTCCCATGTAATAGGGGGCGAGCCTATTGCCATCAACCAGGCACAAATCCAGACTCCGGGTTGCTACCGAGAAATTCCAGATGGAAAAACCCAATAGCACTTTGCCCGACCTGGGAATCGAACCCAGGACCTCATGCTCAGCAGTAGCGCTTGCGACCACTAGACCAACGAGGCATTTCATAATAATTAATATAAATATTGATGTTTATACTTATTACAGACTTATGAAGCAGAAAAAAAATATAGGTACTCCAGGCAGAAACCCGACGTGTAGCTCCTTCCCAGCTTTCGCCATTTGTACTCTTGTTGCCAGTCTGCCGGCTGTCTGGCTGGGTTTGATTGGAGGCGCACACTTGTATTTGTCCGTGTTTATGTTAACTTGCATGTAATTGTGTAGCCTATGTTGGTGATCCAATGATAAACAAATAAATGACTACTTGTGAAATAAAAGTTATAATTACGTTGTACATTTTTTATTTTTTATCCTTAATTATACCCCAATACACTTAATACTGGCCGATACTCGACAATTAATTGCATACATGCAATATTTAAAGTTACAATATTAAAATTACACACATTTTCAGTAAATTTCAAACAAACAAACTATACACATAACCCTTTCTTGGTAGTCAGGTAAAAATAATAAACATCCGTGAATAGCGCGCTTTATTCTCACGCTCAAAATTGCCGCCATGACTCATTCTCGAGAGTATATTCCCGCGATGTTATTATTCTTTGTATTTCAAAACTTTGGAGAAAATAGTAAATATTATGATGGCATTGTGTAGTTAATGAATGGGACTTCATTTTTTGTAAAAAAGGCTGTTGGCTTAAGTATGAAGAAAAACCTTTTCTTTATATAAAATCACGTTTTTTCATCTTAAATTCACAATTTTGTTCTGCTCTTACCTCCGATTACTAAATTGTCGGTCAGCACGCAACAAGCCGTGGCTTTTAATACCTCGCACACGTTGCACGCTCAGAAAAAAACAAAATAAAATACTATCTTCATAATTTTCACTTCGTAAAAACACTTCTTACAATATCGATTTACTCGAAGCTTCTGCTTCTGAATTTCTTTGCTTCTAGATAATATATTATTTACTGGCCACGCCTACAGCCAGATGAGTCTGGATTGTGTTTCGTGACCGGGATTGGCTTAAGTATGAAGAAAAACCTTTTCTTTATCCACTCACGCGCCCCAATGCAAAAATTAGTAAATTTTGAAATCCGTGAAACGCCCCCATCTTCATTATTTCACCACTTCAAACTGTCAGCGGACAGCACGTTTGTTTTTTATTTTTTTGAATTTTATGCGTGGACCCACCCCTTCTGTTTCATGTTTTTTGGAAAGGTGGTTAAATTTTGAATTTTTGTTTCGAAAGCCATGTGTGTGTATCGGACGTAAGAATAAAATTATCTGTGGTTGAAAATAAGTTTGCGAAGTGTACTGTGGGCTGTCAATCTGCCATTTCGTCGTCGCGGATTTTATGATACACAATTAAACGGTAAGTAATGATTATAATCAACATTATATACCATTTTGTTCGTGATTTAACGCTCTTTCGAGTTATCTATACTACATTTGAATTTCGAGTTTTAAAATCGTTCCTATAATTAGAAATATGTTTCATTGTTGTCTGAAAAATTCTTAGCTCTTGAAAAACGTAATAAAAACGAATCTATTACTACTTTTTACGTAAATTAATGTGTATTAACCATGTAGCCTGGTTAATTACGAACAGTTTGGTACCAATATTATATCATTTCGTTGTGATTTCAAAGTACAAAATCTAATTGCAAAAACCAATAGCCAATTTTTTTCGAAGCACGCGGCGTGGCGTAGTTCATTGACACGGATTAAAGAAACCTATTCATGATAAATTGTGGTTATTCTTCTCTCTTGAAACCTTTGAGTTCTGATTTGTGATAATTACTCAAAAAAAAAAAACAATCTCGATTTTTGCCATATTTTTCAGAAAAAATGCAAAATGGATAATATTATTCAAGGACAGGGTGGCAGGCGAGGCTCAGCAGGTCGCAGGCGCTCGCGAGGGCGAGGGCGATGCCTATTTGGAGAGAGGTATAGTGTATAATGTATATCAAATACATAAGTACCTGTTTGAAAAGAGGTATAGTAGCTGTATAAAAAGTATATATCTAATACATTTCTCTCTCAAAGAGAGGAGCCCTGTGTCCCAGCAGTGGGAACTTGATAGGCTAGTTACACATACCATCGAACTGATTACCTAACTTAACGGGATCAACTTTGAAATCAAATTGTTCTCTCAACTTCTTAACTCAAATTGTATATAATATAATACATTTCCCTCTCAAAGAGAGGAGCCCTGTGTCCCAGCAGTGAGAACATTATAGGCTGATTACACTACATAGCATCGAACTGAAAAACTTAACGGGATCAACTTCAAAATCAAATTGTTCTATCAACTTGTTATCTCAAATTGTATATAATCTAATACATTTCCCTCTCAAAGAGAGGAGCCCTGTGTCCCAGCAGTGGGAACATTCTAGGCTGATTACGCTACATAGCATCGAACTGAAAAACTTAACGGGATCAACTTCGAAATCAAATTGTTCTCTCAACTTCTTAACTCATATTGTTTTTTTTTCAGTACACCTGCAGGGCCAGCGCCAGAGGCAGAGCCAGCGCCAGGGCCTTCTGAGCTCTGTCCCGCAGCACCCAGTCCCGCAACACCCAGCCCCGCAGCACCCATGCTGACCCCGGCTGAAGAGTATGTGTTCATATCTTTATTTGCATTTCATAATGTTTGAAGATCTTACAATGGGCTTAAAGCTAAGGCACAATTATGGACCCTGTAGGGCACAGCAAAAAGTATAAAATTAATGTTTTAAATAGAATTAATACTTAATTAATTATGGATTTTCTGTAGTTTCTGCCTACCCCCATGGGAAGAAGGCGTGAGTTTATTTATGTATGTATGTTTTGAAACATGTCCTTAGTATTAAATAACTAAATTATTACATTTATTATTCTTGTTTAAATTAAAACTTATTTGATAATAAAATGTACTAGAATATTTATGTATGTAGGTATGAATGTGAATGTATAGTTTTGAATGTATGGGGATTTTGTGTCCTGTAAACATTATATAATATTTACATAACATCACATAACGTAACATCACGCCTGTATTCCCCGAAGGGTTAGGCAGAGGTGTACCTATAGAACACCCACATTTCGCCAGTTATGTTTAAGTCCCATGTAATAGGGGGCGAGCCTATTGCCATCAACCAGGCACAAATCCAGACTCCGGGTTGCTACCGAGAAATTCCAGATGGAAAAACCCAATAGCACTTTGCCCGACCTGGGAATCGAACCCAGGACCTCATGCTCAGCAGTAGCGCTTGCGACCACTAGACCAACGAGGCATTTCATAATAATTAATATAAATATTGATGTTTATACTTATTACAGACTTATGAAGCAGAAAAAAAATATAGGTACTCCAGGCAGAAACCCGACGTGTAGCTCCTTCCCAGCTTTCGCCATTTGTACTCTTGTTGCCAGTCTGCCGGCTGTCTGGCTGGGTTTGATTGGAGGCGCACACTTGTATTTGTCCGTGTTTATGTTAACTTGCATGTAATTGTGTAGCCTATGTTGGTGATCCAATGATAAACAAATAAATGACTACTTGTGAAATAAAAGTTATAATTACGTTGTACATTTTTTATTTTTTATCCTTAATTATACCCCAATACACTTAATACTGGCCGATACTCGACAATTAATTGCATACATGCAATATTTAAAGTTACAATATTAAAATTACACACATTTTCAGTAAATTTCAAACAAACAAACTATACACATAACCCTTTCTTGGTAGTCAGGTAAAAATAATAAACATCCGTGAATAGCGCGCTTTATTCTCACGCTCAAAATTGCCGCCATGACTCATTCTCGAGAGTATATTCCCGCGATGTTATTATTCTTTATATTTCAAAACTTTGGAGAAAATAGTAAATATTATGATGGCATTGTGTAGTTAATGAATGGGACTTCATTTTTTGTAAAAAAAAACATAGGGTCAACGCTTTAGTTAGTGAAATAAAACAGATTTTATTATTTATTTGCGAATAAAAAAAAAACTACGTCATATATAGTTCTAAAACAAAATGTATAATCAAGCCTGGTCTGTCCACTATATGAAACAGTCATTAGTTTACTATCAGTTCATAGAAATATTTCGTGTAGAAGTCGTGTATAAGTGGCTAGGCGCACGGCGCGCGCCGACAAAAAATGTTCGCGGGCATTTCGGCCTACGTCACGCGTAAGTACAAGCGCGTGAGTGGTTATATAAAATCACGTTTTTTCATCTTAAATTCACAATTTTGTTCTGCTCTTACCTCCGATTACTAAATTGTCGGTCAACACGCAACAAGCCGTGACTTTTAATACCTCGCACACGTTACACGCTCAGAAAAAATCAAAATAAAATACTATCTTCGAAATTTTCACTTCGTAAAAACACTACCTACAATCTCGATTTACTCGAAGCCTCTGCTTCTGAATTTCTTTGCTTCTAGATAATTTTTTACACACTGGACATGCTTTCAACCAGATGAGTCTGGATAGAGTTTCGCTACGGGGATTGACTTCGGTTTAAAGAAAAATATTTTCTTTATATACAATTACGTTTTTTCATTTTTAATCAACATTTTTTACCTGCATTTGCCTCCGATTACTTTATTGTCGGGCAGCACGCAACAAAGCGTTGATTTTAACACCTCGAACGCTTGGCAAGCACTGAAAAAATCCAAATAAAATACTATCTTCAAAATTTTCATTTCGTAAAAACACTACCTACAATCTCGATTTACTCGAAGCCTCTGCTTCCGAATTTCTTTGCTTCTAGATAATTTTTTACACACTGGACATGCTTTCAACCAGATGAGTCTGGATAGTGTTTCGCTACGGGGATTGACTTCGGTATAAAAAAAATATTTTCTTTATATAAAATCACGTTTTTTCATTTTTAATTAATATTTTTTAGCTGCATTTACTTCCGATAGCTTTATTGTCGGTCAACACGCAACAAAGCGCGGAATTTTACACCTCGAACGCTTGGCAAGCACTGAAAAATTCAATATAAAATACTATCTTCAAAATTTTCACTTCGTAAAAACACTTCTTACAATATCGATTTACTCGAAGCTTCTGCTTCTGAATTTCTTTGCTTCTAGATAATATATTATTTACTGGCCACGCCTACAGCCAGATGAGTCTGGATTGTGTTTCGTGACCAGGATTGGCTTAAGTATGAAGAAAAACCTTTTCTTTATATAAAATCACGTTTTTTCATCTTAAATTCACAATTTTGTTCTGCACTTACCTCCGATTACTTCCATGTCAATCAGTACTCAAGCAGACACGGCTTTTATCACCTCGCAGTCATGGCAAGCTCCAAAAAATCCAAAATAAAATACTATCTTCATAATTTTCACTTCGTTAAAACACTACCTACAATCTCGATTTACTCGAAGCCTCTTTTGCTGATTTTTTTTGCTTATAGGTAATTTATTACTTACTGACATTGCCTTCAGCCTGTTGAGTCGGTATAGTGTTTTGCCACCGGGATTGATGTCGGTATGAAGAAAAACATTTTCTGTTTATATAATCACGTTTTTTCATCTTTAATTTAAATTTTGTTCTGCTCTTACCTCTAATTACTTTATTGTCGGTCATCCCGCAATAAAGCGTGACTTTTTACACCTTGCACGCTTTGCAAGCTCTGAAAAAATCCAAATAAAATACTATCTTCAAAATTTTCATTTCGTAAAAACACTACCTACAATCTCGATTTACTCGAAGCCTCTGCTGCTGATTTTTTTTGCTTATAGGTAATTTATTACTTACTGGCCATGCCTTCAGCCTATTGAGTCTGTATAGTGTTTCGCAACCGGGATTGATGTCGGTATGAAGAAAAACATTTTCTGTATATAAAATCACGTTTTTTCATCTTAAATTCATAATTTATTTCTGCACTTACCTCCGATTACTTCCATGTCAATCAGTACTCAAGCAGACACGGCTTTTATCACCTCGCACTCGTGGCAAGCTCCAAAAAATCCAAAATAAAATACTATCTTCATAATTTTCACTTCGTTAAAACACTACCTACAATCTCGATTTACTCGAAGCCTTCTGCTTCTGTACTTTTTGCTTTTAGATAATTTATTACTTCCATGCCATGCCTACAGCCAGATGAGTCTGGATTGTGTTTCGTGACCGGGATTGGCTTAAGTATGAAGAAAAACCTTTTCTTTATATAAAATCACGTTTTTTCATCTTAAATTCACAATTTTGTTCTGCTCTTACCTCCGATTACTAAATTGTCGGTCAGCACGCAACAAGCCGTGGCTTTTAGTACCTCGCACACGTTGCACGCTCAGAAAAAAACAAAATAAAATACTATCTTCATAATTTTCACTTCGTTAAAACACTACCTACAATCTCGATTTACTCGAAGCCTCTTTTGCTGATTTTTTTTGCTTATAGGTAATTTATTACTTACTGACAATGCCTTCAGCCTGTTGAGTCGGTATAGTGTTTTGCCACCGGGATTGATGTCGGTATGAAGAAAAACATTTTCTGTTTATATAATCACGTTTTTTCATCTTTAATTCAAATTTTGTTCTGCTCTTACCTCCAATTACTTTATTGTCGGTCATCCCGCAATAAAGCGTGACTTTTTACACCTTGCACGCTTTGCAAGCTCTGAAAAAATCCAAATAAAATACTATCTTCAAAATTTTCATTTCGTAAAAACACTACCTACAATCTCGATTTACTCGAAGCCTCTGCTTCTAAATTTCTTTGCTTCTAGATATTTTTTTACACACTGGACATGCTTTTAACCAGATGAGTCTAGATAGTGTTTCGCTACGGGGATTAACTTCGGTATAATGAAAAATATTTTCTTTATATAAAATCACGTATTTTCATTTTTAATTAATATTTTTTAGCTGCATTTACTTCCGATAGCTTTATTGTCGGTCAACACGCAACAAGGCGCGGAATTTAACACCTCGAACGCTTGGCAAGCACTGAAAAATTCAATATAAAATACTATCTTCAAAATTTTCACTTCGTAAAAACACTTCTTACAATATCGATTTACTCGAAGCTTCTGCTTCTGAATTTCTTTGCTTCTAGATAATATATTATTTACTGGCCACGCCTACAGCCAGATGAGTCTGGATTGTGTTTCGTGACCGGGATTGGCTTAAGTATGAAGAAAAACCTTTTCTTTATATAAAATCACGTTTTTTCATCTTAAATTCACAATTTTGTTCTGCTCTTACCTCCGATTACTAAATTGTCGGTCAGCACGCAACAAGCCGTGGCTTTTAATACCTCGCACACGTTGCACGCTCAGAAAAAAACAAAATAAAATACTATCTTCAAAATTTTCACTTCGTAAAAACACTACTTACAATATCGATTTACTCGAAGCTTCTGCTTCTGAATTTCTTTGCTTCTAGATAATATATTATTTACTGGCCACGCCTACAGCCAGATGAGTCTGGATTGTGTTTCGTGACCAGGATTGGCTTAAGTATGAAGAAAAACCTTTTCTTTATATAAAATCACGTTTTTTCATCTTAAATTCATAATTTATTTCTGCACTTACCTCCGATTACTTCCATGTCAATCAGTACTCAAGCAGACACGGCTTTTATCACCTCGCACTCGTGGCAAGCTCCAAAAAATCCAAAATAAAATACTATCTTCATAATTTTCATTTCGTAAAAACACTACCTACAATCTCGATTTACTCGAAGCCTCTGCTTCTGAATTTCTTTGCTTCTAGATATTTTTTTACACACTGGACATGCTTTCAACCAGATGAGTCTGGATAGTGTTTCGCTACGGGGATTGACTTCGGTATAAAGAAAAATATTTTCTTTATATAAAATCACGTTTTTTCATTTTTAATTAATATTTTTTAGCTGCATTTACTTCCGATAGCTTTATTGTCGGTCAACACGCAACAAAGCGCGGAATTTTACACCTCGAACGCTTGGCAAGCACTGAAAAATTCAATATAAAATACTATCTTCAAAATTTTCACTTCGTAAAAACACTTCTTACAATATCGATTTACTCGAAGCTTCTGCTTCTGAATTTCTTTGCTTCTAGATAATATATTATTTACTGGCCACGCCTACAGCCAGATGAGTCTGTATAGTGTTTCGCAACCGGGATTGATGTCGGTATGAAGAAAAACATTTTCTGTATATAAAATCACGTTTTTTCATCTTAAATTCATAATTTATTTCTGCACTTACCTCCGATTACTTCCATGTCAATCAGTACTCAAGCAGACACGGCTTTTATCACCTCGCACTCGTGGCAAGCTCCAAAAAATCCAAAATAAAATACTATCTTCATAATTTTCATTTCGTAAAAACACTACCTACAATCTCGATTTACTCGAAGCCTCTGCTTCTGAATTTCTTTGCTTCTAGATATTTTTTTACACACTGGACATGCTTTCAACCAGATGAGTCTGGATAGTGTTTCGCTACGGGGATTGACTTCGGTATAAAGAAAAATATTTTCTTTATATAAAATCACGTTTTTTCATTTTTAATTAATATTTTTTAGCTGCATTTACTTCCGATAGCTTTATTGTCGGTCAACACGCAACAAAGCGCGGAATTTTACACCTCGAACGCTTGGCAAGCACTGAAAAATTCAATATAAAATACTATCTTCAAAATTTTCACTTCGTAAAAACACTTCTTACAATATCGATTTACTCGAAGCTTCTGCTTCTGAATTTCTTTGCTTCTAGATAATATATTATTTACTGGCCACGCCTACAGCCAGATGAGTCTGGATTGTGTTTCGTGACCAGGATTGGCTTAAGTATGAAGAAAAACCTTTTCTTTATATAAAATCACGTTTTTTCATCTTAAATTCACAATTTTGTTCTGCACTTACCTCCGATTACTTCCATGTCAATCAGTACTCAAGCAGATACGGCTTTTATCACCTCGCAGTCATGGCAAGCTCCAAAAAATCCAAAATAAAATACTATCTTCATAATTTTCACTTCGTTAAAACACTACCTACAATCTCGATTTACTCGAAGCCTCTTTTGCTGTTTTTTTTTGCTTATAGGTAATTTATTACTTACTGACATTGCCTTCAGCCTGTTGAGTCAGTATAGTGTTTTGCCACCGGGATTGATGTCGGTATGAAGAAAAACATTTTCTGTTTATATAATCACGTTTTTTCATCTTTAATTTAAATTTTGTTCTGCTCTTACCTCTAATTACTTTATTGTCGGTCATCCCGCAATAAAGCGTGACTTTTTACACCTTGCACGCTTTGCAAGCTCTGAAAAAGTCCAAATAAAATACTATCTTCAAAATTTTCATTTCGTAAAAACACTACCTACAATCTCGATTTACTCGAAGCCTCTGCTGCTGATTTTTTTTGCTTATAGGTAATTTATTACTTACTGGCCATGCCTTCAGCCTATTGAGTCTGTATATTGTTTCGCAACCGGGATTGATGTCGGTATGAAGAAAAACATTTTCTGTATATAAAATCACGTTTTTTCATCTTAAATTCATAATTTATTTCTGCACTTACCTCCGATTACTTCCATGTCAATCAGTACTCAAGCAGACACGGCTTTTATCACCTCGCACTCGTGGCAAGCTCCAAAAAATCCAAAATAAAATACTATCTTCATAATTTTCACTTCGTTAAAACACTACCTACAATCTCGATTTACTCGAAGCCTTCTGCTTCTGTACTTCTTGCTTTTAGATAATTTATTACTTCCATGCCATGCCTACAGCCAGATGAGTCTGGATTGTGTTTCGTGACCGGGATTGGCTTAAGTATGAAGAAAAACCTTTTCTTTATATAAAATCACGTTTTTTCATCTTAAATTCACAATTTTGTTCTGCTCTTACCTCCGATTACTAAATTGTCGGTCAGCACGCAACAAGCCGTGGCTTTTAATACCTCGCACACGTTGCACGCTCAGAAAAAAACAAAATAAAATACTATCTTCATAATTTTCACTTCGTTAAAACACTACCTACAATCTCGATTTACTCGAAGCCTCTTTTGCTGATTTTTTTTGCTTATAGGTAATTTATTACTTACTGACAATGCCTTCAGCCTGTTGAGTCGGTATAGTGTTTTGCCACCGGGATTGATGTCGGTATGAAGAAAAACATTTTCTGTTTATATAATCACGTTTTTTCATCTTTAATTCAAATTTTGTTCTGCTCTTACCTCCAATTACTTTATTGTCGGTCATCCCGCAATAAAGCGTGACTTTTTACACCTTGCACGCTTTGCAAGCTCTGAAAAAATCCAAATAAAATACTATCTTCAAAATTTTCATTTCGTAAAAACACTACCTACAATCTCGATTTACTCGAAGCCTCTGCTTCTGAATTTCTTTGCTTCTAGATATTTTTTTACACACTGGACATGCTTTTAACCAGATGAGTCTAGATAGTGTTTCGCTACGGGGATTAACTTCGGTATAATGAAAAATATTTTCTTTATATAAAATCACGTATTTTCATTTTTAATTAATATTTTTTAGCTGCATTTACTTCCGATAGCTTTATTGTCGGTCAACACGCAACAAGGCGCGGAATTTAACACCTCGAACGCTTGGCAAGCACTGAAAAATTCAATATAAAATACTATCTTCAAAATTTTCACTTCGTAAAAACACTTCTTACAATAACGATTTACTCGAAGCTTCTGCTTCTGAATTTCTTTGCTTCTAGATAATATATTATTTACTGGCCACGCCTACAGCCAGATGAGTCTGGATTGTGTTTCGTGACCGGGATTGGCTTAAGTATGAAGAAAAACCTTTTCTTTATATAAAATCACGTTTTTTCATCTTAAATTCACAATTTTGTTCTGCTCTTACCTCCGATTACTAAATTGTCGGTCAGCACGCAACAAACCGTGGCTTTTAATACCTCGCACACGTTGCACGCTCAGAAAAAAACAAAATAAAATACTATCTTCAAAATTTTCACTTCGTAAAAACACTACTTACAATATCGATTTACTCGAAGCTTCTGCTTCTGAATTTCTTTGCTTCTAGATAATTTATTATTTACTGGCCACGCCTATAGCCAGATGAGTCTGGATTGTGTTTCGTGACCGGGATTGGCTTAAATATGAAGAAAAACATTTTCTTTATATAAAATCACGTTTTTTCATCTTAAATTCACAATTTTGTACTGCACTTAGCTCCGATTACTTCCATGTCAATCAGTATTCAAGCAGACATGGCTTTTATCACCTCGCAGTCGTGGCAAGCTCCAAAAAATCCAAAATAAAATACTATCTTCATAATTTTCACTTCGTTAAAACACTACCTACAATCTCGATTTACTCGAAGTCTTCTGCTTCTGTACTTTTTGCTTATAGATAATTTATTACTTCCATGCCATGCCTACAGCCAGATGAGTCTGGATTGTGTTTCGTGACCGGGATTGGCTTAAGTATGAAGAAAAACCTTTTCTTTATATAAAATCACGTTTTTTCATCTTAAATTCACAATTTTGTTCTGCTCTTACCTCCGATTACTAAATTGTCGGTCAGCACGCAACAAGCCGTGGCTTTTAATACCTCGCACACGTTGCACGCTCAGAAAAAAACAAAATAAAATACTATCTTCATAATTTTCACTTCGTAAAAACACTTCTTACAATATCGATTTACTCGAAGCTTCTGCTTCTGAATTTCTTTGCTTCTAGATAATATATTATTTACTGGCCACGCCTTCAGCCAGATGAGTCTGGATTGTGTTTCGTGACCGGGATTGGCTTAAGTATGAAGAAAAACCTTTTCTTTATATAAAATCACGTTTTTTCATCTTAAATTCACAATTTTGTTCTGCTCTTACCTCCGATTACTAAATTGTCGGTCAACACGCAACAAGCCGTGACTTTTAATACCTCGCACACGTTACACGCTCAGTAAAAATCAAAATAAAATACTATCTTCGAAATTTTCACTTCGTAAAAACACTACCTACAATCTCGATTTACTCGAAGCCTCTGCTTCTGAATTTCTTTGCTTCTAGATAATTTTTTACACACTGGACATGCTTTCAACCAGATGAGTCTGGATAGAGTTTCGCTACGGGGATTGACTTCGGTATAAAGAAAAATATTTTCTTTATATACAATCACGTTTTTTCATTTTTAATTAATATTTTTTACCTGCATTTGCCTCCGATTACTTTATTGTCGGGCAGCACGCAACAAAGCGTTGATTTTAACACCTCGAACGCTTGGCAAGCACTGAAAAAATCCAAATAAAATACTATCTTCAAAATTTTCATTTCGTAAAAACACTACCTACAATCTCGATTTACTCGAAGCCTCTGCTTCTGAATTTCTTTGCTTCTAGATATTTTTTTACACACTGGACATGCTTTCAACCAGATGAGTCTGGATAGTGTTTCGCTACGGGGATTAACTTCGGTATAATGAAAAATATTTTCTTTATATAAAATCACGTATTTTCATTTTTAATTAATATTTTTTAGCTGCATTTACTTCCGATAGCTTTATTGTCGGTCAACACGCAACAAGGCGCGGAATTTAACACCTCGAACGCTTGGCAAGCACTGAAAAATTCAATATAAAATACTATCTTCAAAATTTTCACTTCGTAAAAACACTACTTACAATATCGATTTACTCGAAGCTTCTGCTTCTGAATTTCTTTGCTTCTAGATAATTTATTATTTACTGGCCACGCCTATAGCCAGATGAGTCTGGATTGTGTTTCGTGACCGGGATTGGCTTAAATATGAAGAAAAACATTTTCTTTATATAAAATCACGTTTTTTCATCTTAAATTCACAATTTTGTACTGCACTTAGCTCCGATTACTTCCATGTCAATCAGTATTCAAGCAGACATGGCTTTTATCACCTCGCAGTCGTGGCAAGCTCCAAAAAATCCAAAATAAAATACTATCTTCATAATTTTCACTTCGTTAAAACACTACCTACAATCTCGATTTACTCGAAGTCTTCTGCTTCTGTACTTTTTGCTTATAGATAATTTATTACTTCCATGCCATGCCTACAGCCAGATGAGTCTGGATTGTGTTTCGTGACCGGGATTGGCTTAAGTATGAAGAAAAACCTTTTCTTTATATAAAATCACGTTTTTTCATCTTAAATTCACAATTTTGTTCTGCTCTTACCTCCGATTACTAAATTGTCGGTCAGCACGCAACAAGCCGTGGCTTTTAATACCTCGCACACGTTGCACGCTCAGAAAAAAACAAAATAAAATACTATCTTCATAATTTTCACTTCGTAAAAACACTTCTTACAATATCGATTTACTCGAAGCTTCTGCTTCTGAATTTCTTTGCTTCTAGATAATATATTATTTACTGGCCACGCCTTCAGCCAGATGAGTCTGGATTGTGTTTCGTGACCGGGATTGGCTTAAGTATGAAGAAAAACCTTTTCTTTATATAAAATCACGTTTTTTCATCTTAAATTCACAATTTTGTTCTGCTCTTACCTCCGATTACTAAATTGTCGGTCAACACGCAACAAGCCGTGACTTTTAATACCTCGCACACGTTACACGCTCAGTAAAAATCAAAATAAAATACTATCTTCGAAATTTTCACTTCGTAAAAACACTACCTACAATCTCGATTTACTCGAAGCCTCTGCTTCTGAATTTCTTTGCTTCTAGATAATTTTTTACACACTGGACATGCTTTCAACCAGATGAGTCTGGATAGAGTTTCGCTACGGGGATTGACTTCGGTATAAAGAAAAATATTTTCTTTATATACAATCACGTTTTTTCATTTTTAATTAACATTTTTTACCTGCATTTGCCTCCGATTACTTTATTGTCGGGCAGCACGCAACAAAGCGTTGATTTTAACACCTCGAACGCTTGGCAAGCACTGAAAAAATCCAAATAAAATACTATCTTCAAAATTTTCATTTCGTAAAAACACTACCTACAATCTCGATTTACTCGAAGCCTCTGCTTCTGAATTTCTTTGCTTCTAGATATTTTTTTACACACTGGACATGCTTTCAACCAGATGAGTCTGGATAGTGTTTCGCTACGGGGATTGACTTCGGTATAAAGAAAAATATTTTCTTTATATAAAATCACGTTTTTTCATTTTTAATTAATATTTTTTAGCTGCATTTACTTCCGATAGCTTTATTGTCGGTCAACACGCAACAAAGCGCGGAATTTTACACCTCGAACGCTTGGCAAGCACTGAAAAATTCAATATAAAATACTATCTTCAAAATTTTCACTTCGTAAAAACACTTCTTACAATATCGATTTACTCGAAGCTTCTGCTTCTGAATTTCTTTGCTTCTAGATAATATATTATTTACTGGCCACGCCTACAGCCAGATGAGTCTGGATTGTGTTTCGTGACCAGGATTGGCTTAAGTATGAAGAAAAACCTTTTCTTTATATAAAATCACGTTTTTTCATCTTAAATTCACAATTTTGTTTTGCACTTACCTCCGATTACTTCCATGTCAATCAGTACTCAAGCAGACACGGCTTTTATCACCTCGCAGTCATGGCAAGCTCCAAAAAATCCAAAATAAAATACTATCTTCATAATTTTCACTTCGTTAAAACACTACCTACAATCTCGATTTACTCGAAGCCTCTTTTGCTGATTTTTTTTGCTTATAGGTAATTTATTACTTACTGACAATGCCTTCAGCCTGTTGAGTCGGTATAGTGTTTTGCCACCGGGATTGATGTCGGTATGAAGAAAAACATTTTCTGTTTATATAATCACGTTTTTTCATCTTTAATTCAAATTTTGTTCTGCTCTTACCTCTAATTACTTTATTGTCGGTCATCCCGCAATAAAGCTTGACTTTTTACACCTTGCACGCTTTGCAAGCTCTGAAAAAATCCAAATAAAATACTATCTTCAAAATTTTCATTTCGTAAAAACACTACCTGCAATCTCGATTTACTCGAAGCCTCTGCTTCTGAATTTCTTTGCTTCTAGATAATTTTTTACACACTGGACATGCTTTCAACCAGATGAGTCTGGATAGTGTTTCGCTACGGGGATTGACTTCGGTATAAAGAAAAATATTTTCTTTATATAAAATCACGTTTTTTCATTTTTAATTAATATTTTTTAGCTGCATTTACTTCCGATAGCTTTATTGTCGGTCAACACGCAACTAAGCGCGGAATTTTACACCTCGAACGCTTGGCAAGCACTGAAAAATTCAATATAAAATACTATCTTCAAATTTTTCACTTCGTAAAAACACTTCTTACAATATCGATTTACTCGAAGCTTCTGCTTCTGAATTTCTTTGCTTCTAGATAATATATTATTTACTGGCCACGCCTACAGCCAGATGAGTCTGGATTGTGTTTCGTGACCAGGATTGGCTTAAGTATGAAGAAAAACCTTTTCTTTATATAAAATCACGTTTTTTCATCTTAAATTCACAATTTTGTTCTGCACTTACCTCCGATTACTTCCATGTCAATCAGTACTCAAGCAGACACGGCTTTTATCACCTCGCAGTCATGGCAAGCTCCAAAAAATCCAAAATAAAATACTATCTTCATAATTTTCACTTCGTTAAAACACTACCTACAATCTCGATTTACTCGAAGCCTCTTTTGCTGATTTTTTTTGCTTATAGGTATTTTATTACTTACTGACAATGCCTTCAGCCTGTTGAGTCGGTATAGTGTTTTGCCACCGGGATTGATGTCGGTATGAAGAAAAACATTTTCTGTTTATATAATCACGTTTTTTCATCTTTAATTCAAATTTTGTTCTGCTCTTACCTCTAATTACTTTATTGTCGGTCATCCCGCAATAAAGTGTGACTTTTTACACCTTGCACGCTTTGCAAGCTCTGAAAAAATCCAAATAAAATACTATCTTCAAAATTTTCATTTCGTAAAAACACTACCTGCAATCTCGATTTACTCGAAGCCTCTGCTTCTGAATTTCTTTGCTTCTAGATAATTTTTTACACACTGGACATGCTTTCAACCAGATGAGTCTGGATAGTGTTTCGCTACGGGGATTGACTTCGGTATAAAGAAAAATATTTTCTTTATATAAAATCACGTTTTTTCATTTTTAATTAATATTTTTTACCTGCATTTACTTCCGATAGCTTTATTGTCGGTCAACACGCAACAAGGCGCAGAATTTAACACCTCGCACGCTTTGCAAACACTGAAAAAATCCAAATAAAATACTATCTTCAAAATTTTCATTTCGTAAAAACACTACCTACAATCTCGATTTACTCGAAGCCTCTGCTGCTGATTTTTTTTGCTTATAGGTAATTTATTACTTACTGGCCATGCCTTCAGCCTATTGAGTCTGTATAGTGTTTCGCAACCGGGATTGATGTCGGTATGAAGAAAAACATTTTCTGTATATAAAATCACGTTTTTTCATCTTAAATTCTTAATTTATTTCTGCACTTACCTCCGATTACTTCCATGTCAATCAGTACTCAAGCAGGCACGGCTTTTATCACCTAGCACTCGTGGCAAGCTCCAAAAAATCCAATATAAAATACTATCTTCATAATTTTCACTTCGTAAAAACACTATCTACAATCTCGATTTACTCGAAGCCTTCAGCTTCTGTACTTTTTGCTTATAGATAATTTATTACTTCCATGCCATGCCTTCAGCCCGTTGAGTCCGTATAGTGTTTGGCGACTGGGATGGATATCAGTACGGAGACAAACATTTTTTTTAATATAAAATCACGTTTTTTCATCTTAAATTCACAATTTTGTTCTGCACTTACCTCCGATTACTTCCATGTCAATCAGTACTCAAGCAGACACGGCTTTTATCACCTCGCAGTCATCGCAAGCTCCAAAAAATCCAAAATAAAATACTATCTTCATAATTTTCACTTCGTTAAAACACTACCTACAATCTCGATTTACTCGAAGCCTCTTTTGCTGATTTTTTTGCTTATAGGTAATTTATTACTTACTGACAATGCCTTCAGCCTGTTGAGTCGGTATAGTGTTTTGCCACCGGGATTGATGTCGGTATGAAGAAAAACATTTTCTGTAGAAAGCTGTAAACCAATTTTTAAATCACTGAAGATTCTAACACTACCTTCTTTGTACATTCTTGAAGTTGCCTTATTTGTTAAGATGAACAGTAATTTGTTTACATCAATGATTGATAAGAGAATACGCAAAGGACCAATGAGGTCTCAATATAAAAGTCAACTTTATACAGGCGGTTACAAAACGTCCTTACTTAAAAAAAAAATTTTTTCCATGGGTCCTCTCATATATAATAAATTACCAATAAATCTGAAAGTATTACCCATCTCAGTATTCAAAAAACAGTTAACTAAATTGTTATTAGAAAAATGTTACTATTCAATTAAAGATTTTTTTGATGATAAAAGTTTTTCCTAATGGGAGTTTTGATTGTGGTACTATAATTAATATAAATTTATGTTATTTTTTTTTTTTACATTTTGATATCTTACATTCTAATTTTGGTTCTTGACATTCGAATTGTAATTATAATATTGTTAATTGTAATGACATGTCAAATATTCTAATGATAATAATTTATATATTTTCTTTTGTTACACATATTTTTTTTCTTTTTAATTAATTTGATGATTTAAATAATAATTCAAAAATTATAAATTGATATACTTAATTGTGATAAGAATGATATAAATAATCTAATCTAATTTTGCATGCCGATTGGTAAAATGTGGCTGAGCTATAATTATGTACTTAATCTTAAGACCTGTATGTATTACCCATATTTGCGAAATAAAAATTCTATTCTATTCTATTCTATTCTATTCTGTTTATATAATCACGTTTTTTCATCTTTAATTCAAATTTTGTTCTGCTCTTACCTCTAATTACTTTATTGTCGGTCATCCCGCAATAAAGCGTTACTTTTTACACCTTGCACGCTTTGCAAGCTCTGAAAAAATCCAAATAAAATACTATCTTCAAAATTTTCATTTCGTAAAAACACTACCTACAATCTCGATTTACTCGAAGCCTCTGCTTCTGAATTTCTTTGCTTCTAGATAATTTTTTACACACTGGACATGCTTTCAACCAGATGAGTCTGGATAGTGTTTCGCTACGGGGATTGACTTCGGTATAAAGAAAAATATTTTCTTTATATAAAATCACGTTTTTTCATTTTTAATTAATATTTTTTAGCTGCATTTACTTCCGATAGCTTTATTGTCGGTCAACACGCAACAAGGTGCGGAATTTAACACCTCGAACGCTTGGCAAGCTCCAAAAAATCCAAAATAAAATACTATCTTCATAATTTTCACTTCGTTAAAACACTACCTACAATCTCGATTTACTGGAAGCCTTCTGCTTCTGTACTTTTTGCTTTTAGATAATTTATTACTTCCATGCCATGCCTACAGCCAGATGAGTCTGGATTGTGTTTCGTGACCGTGATTGGCTTAAGTATGAAGAAAAACCTTTTCTTTATATAAAATCACGTTTTTTCATCTTAAATTCACAATTTTGTTCTGCTCTTACCTCCGATTACTAAATTGTCGGTCAGCACGCAACAAGCCGTGGCTTTTAATACCTCGCACACGTTGCATGCTCAGAAAAAAACAAAATAAAATACTATCTTCATAATTTTCACTTCGTTAAAACACTACCTACAATCTCGATTTACTCGAAGCCTCTTTTGCTGATTTTTTTTGCTTATAGGTAATTTATTACTTACTGACAATGCCTTCAGCCTGTTGAGTCGGTATAGTGTTTTGCCACCGGGATTGATGTCGGTATGAAGAAAAACATTTTCTGTTTATATAATCACGTTTTTTCATCTTTAATTCAAATTTTGTTCTGCTCTTACCTCCAATTACTTTATTGTCGGTCATCCCGCAATAAAGCGTGACTTTTTACACCTTGCACGCTTTGCAAGCTCTGAAAAAATCCAAATAAAATACTATCTTCATAATTTTCATTTCGTAAAAACACTACCTACAATCTCGATTTACTCGAAGCCTCTGCTTCTGAATTTCTTTGCTTCTAGATATTTTTTTACACACTGGACATGCTTTTAACCAGATGAGTCTGGATAGTGTTTCGCTACGGGGATTAACTTCGGTATAATAAAAAATATTTTCTTTATATAAAATCACGTATTTTCATTTTTAATTAATATTTTTTAGCTGCATTTACTTCCGATAGCTTTATTGTCGGTTAACACGCAACAAGGCGCGGAATTTAACACCTCGAACGCTTGGCAAGCACTGAAAAAATCAAAATAAAATACTAACTTCAAAATTTTCACTTCGTAAAAACACTTCTTACAATATCGATTTACTCGAAGCTTCTGTTTCTGAATTTCTTTGCTTCTAGATAATATATTATTTACTGGCCACGCCTACAGCCAGATGAGTCTTTTTTTTTTTTTTTTTTTTTGGGTGGGAAATCATCAAATGTCCTCTCCCGCTCTGGGCGGAGCGGAAGGGCGTGTCAGACTCTTACTGACTAAAACCCACCCGTGTTCCTTCAGTTGCCTGTGTGCCAGGGCCACGGTAACTCTTTCGAACAATCCGCGACCCCGGCAGGCGTCGGCCCTGTCGGACCCCGTCAATTATGCTGACAACTCTTTGAGGCGCGCGTGGAACACGACGCGCCGTCGACCCGGGCCTGGTCCTTACCGGACGGCGAGCTGCCCATTGCTCGCCGTCCGCAGGCCCGCGCCTACGGTGGCCGGGAGTCGGCTATGGACTCCCGACGCCCAGGGTGTCTCCTCCTGCGGCGACTAGGGGCGTGAGGGCGCAATGATTGCCTCTCCCTCACGCGCTCCGCCTCCTCCTTCGCGAGCATTACTGCTTCGCAGAAGGAGGTGACTGCTTCCCATTCTCTCTCGCTCCGTACTATGGCCTGAACCAGGGCCGGACGCGAGAGATCGCCGCCGCCGATCGCCGCCACGAGGACACGGCGGTGCTCCGCCCAAGCCGGGCAGACCTCCACCGTATGCTCCACCGTGTCCTCCGGTCGATCCACACAATGCCAACACCCGGGCGTTTCCTCCCGCCTTATCCGAAACAGGAACCTCCCGAAACAGCCATGTCCGGTGAGGACCTGCGTCAGGCGGAAGGTGAGGACGCCGTGGCACCTCTCAAGCCACTCCTCAAAGAGGGGACTTACCGCCGCAATTGTGGCGTGCCCAGCGCTGGGTTGCGACAGTCGCACTCTCCATGCCGCCATGAGATCCCGCCGGAGCTCTGTCCGCTGTGCCGCGATTTCTCGCGGCAGCGGAGTAACGCCCCGGCGTTTCGCCTCCTCGCGCCACTCCCAAATGTGCGCGAGGACTTTTGCCTCCAGATCCCATGGCGGCAATCCCGCAAGGAGGCTCGCCGCCTCGCAGGAGACCGTGCGGTATCCCCGGATCAGCCGGATGGCCATGACCCTTTGGGACGCGTTCAAACGGCGTGCTGGTCGGAGCCTCAATGAACGCGCCCACACCGGTGCCCCGTAAAGGGCCATGGACCGCACGATCCCCGCGTAGAGCCTCCGGCAGGAGGCGTTTGGACCCCCTAGATTGGGCAGGAGCCGCTTCAAGGCAGCCCCAACCCGGTCCAGTCTGGGAGCCAAACGTCGGAAATGCTCGACGAAGTTCCACCGACTGTCGAGGACGAGTCCCAGGTACTTCATCGTCGACTCGACGCCGATGTGAACCCCTCCCGCCATTATTTGGGAACCCGAGAGTGGCGCGTTCCGAGGACCATGAAAACACATGGCCTCGGACTTGTGCAGGAGCCAGATGAGTCTGGATTGTGTTTCGTGACCGGGATTGGCTTAAGTATGAAGAAAAACCTTTTCTTTATATAAAATCACGTTTTTTCATCTTAAATTCACAATTTTGTTCTGCTCTTACCTCCGATTACTAAATTGTCGGTCAGCACGCAACAAGCCGTGACTTTTAATACCTCGCATACGTTACACGCTCAGAAAAAATCAAAATAAAATACTATCTTCGAAATTTTCACTTCGTAAAAACACTACCTACAATCTCGATTTACTCGAAGCCTCTGCTTCTGAATTTCTTTGCTTCTAGATAATTTTTTACACACTGGACATGCTTTCAACCAGATGAAACTGGATAGAGTTTCGCTACGGGGATTGACTTCGGTATAAAGAAAAATATTTTCTTTATATACAATCACGTTTTTTCATTTTTAATTAATATTTTTTATCTGCATTTGCCTCCGATTACTTTATTGTCGGGCAGCACGCAACAAAGCGTTGATTTTAACACCTCGAACGCTTGGCAAGCACTGAAAAAATCAAATTAAAATACTAACTTCAAAATTTTCACTTCGTAAAAACACTACGTACAATCTCGATTTACTCGAAGCTTCTGCTTCTGAATTTCTTTGCTTCTAGATAATTTAGTACTTACTGGCCACGCCTTCAGCTAGATGAGTCTGGATAGTGGTTCGCTACGTGGATTGACTTCGGTATAAAGAAAAATAATAAAAAAAGAAATTATATAGGAACTTTCGGTTAGAGGACATTTGACTTATCATTCCAATATTTAAATAATTTAACAATAAATTAACAATTTTAATTTTTTATTGTATTAAACTCAATCACTCATAATTCTATTTTAAACTATTCTCTGTTATTCCATTTTTTATTTTTTGTTTTTTTTTATTTTTATTAATTAATTCAGACATTATAATGAAAATCAAATTAATGTTTGGTTACTGTATTGTATTATTGTAAATTAAACCTTTTTTTTATTAGCATGTACATTTTTTATAATAGCATGAATATTGTTTTTTTTATGTATTCTTAATTTTAATTATGTATTCAGAGCATGTGTACTCGATAATGTGTGAGCTGTGGTTACCTGTAATTAAGTTTGCATTACACGATAAGGTTTAATAGACAAGATTTTATTATTGTAAAAGATAATTGTAATGTATCTCGTTGGTAATCCTTAAATAAATAAATAAATAAAAATATTTTCTTTATATAGAATCTCGTTTTTTCATTTTTAATTAATAATTTTGTTCTGCATTTACCTCCGATTACTTTATTGTCGGTCAACACGCTACAAGGCGCAGATTCTTACACCTCGCACGCTTGGCTACCTCTGAAAAAATCCAATTAAAATACTATCTTCAAAATTTTCACTTCGTAAAAACACTACCTACAATCTCGATTTACTCGAAGCCTCTGCTGCTGATTTTTTTTGCTTATAGGTAATTTATTACTTACTGGCCATGCCTTCAGCCTATTGAGTCTGTATAGTGTTTCGCAACCGGGATTGATGTCGGTATGAAGAAAAACATTTTCTGTATATAAAATCACGTTTTTTCATCTTAAATTCATAATTTATTTCTGCACTTACCTCCGATTACTTCCATGTCAATCAGTACTCAAGCAAGCACGGCTTTTATCAAGCGGCAAGCTCCAAAAAATCCAAAATAAAATACTATCTTCATAATTTTCACTTCGTAAAAACACTACGTTCAATCTCGAATTACTCGAAGCTTCTGCTTCTGAATTTCTTTGCTACTAGATAATTTATTACTTACTGGCCACGCCTACAGGCAGATGAGTCTGGATTGTGTTTCGTGACCAGGATTGATGTCGGTATGAAGACAAACATTTTCTTTATATAAAATCACGTTTTTTCATCTTAAATTCATAATTTATATCTGCACTTACCGCCGATTACTTCCTTGTCGATCAGTTCTCAAGCAGGAACGGCTTTTATCACCTCACACTCGTGGCATACTCTAAAAAATTCAAAATAAAATACTATCTTCATAATTTTCACTTCGTAAAAACACTACGTACAATCTCGAATTACTCGAAGCTTCTGCTTCTGAATTTCTTTGCTACTAGATAATTTATTATTTACTGGCCACGCCTACAGGAAGATGAGTCTGGATTGTGTTTCGTGACCAGGATTCGCTAAAGTATGTAGAAAAACCTTTTCTTTATATAAAATCACGTTTTTTCATCTTACATTCACAATTTTGTTCTGCTCTTACCTCCGATTTCTTTATTGTAGGTCATCCCGCAATAATGCGTGGCTTTTTACACCTCGCACGCTTAACAAGCTCTGAAAAAATTCAAATAAAATACTATCTTCAAAATTTTCACTTCGTAAAAACACTACCTACAATCTCGATTTACTCGAAGCCTCTGCTGCTGATTTTTTTTACTTATAGGTAATTTATTACTTACTGGCCATGCCTTCAGCCTATTGAGTCTGTATAGTGTTTCGCGACCGGGATTGATGTCGGTATGAAGACAAACATTTTCTTTATAAAAAATCATGTTTTTACATCTTAAATTCATAATTTTTTTCTGCACTTACCTCCGATTACTTCCTTGTCGATCAGTACTCAAGAAAGAACGGCTTTTATCACCTCGCACTCGTGGCAAGCTCTAAAAAATTCAAAATAAAATACAATCTTCATAATTTTCACTTCGTAAAAACACTACATATAAACTCGATTTACTTGAAGCGACTGCTTCTGAATTTCTTTGCTTCTAGATAATTATTTACATACTGGACATGTCTTCAGCATGTTGAGTCGGTATAGTGTTTCGCGACCGGGATTGATGTCGGTATGAAGAAAAACATTTTCTGTATATAAAATCACGTTTTTTCATCTTAAATTCTTAATTTATTTCTGCACTTACCTCCGATTACTTCCATGTCAATCAGTACTCAAGCAGGCACGGCTTTTATCACCTAGCACTCGTGGCAAGCTCCAAAAAATCCAATATAAAATACTATCTTCATAATTTTCACTTCGTAAAAACACTATCTACAATCTCGATTTACTCGAAGCCTTCAGCTTCTGTACTTTTTGCTTATAGATAATTTATTACTTCCATGCCATGCCTTCAGCCCGTTGAGTCCGTATAGTGTTTGGCGACTGGGATGGATATCAGTACGGAGACAAACATTTTTTTTAATATAAAATCACGTTTTTTCATCTTAAATTCACAATTTTGTTCTGCTCTTACCTCCGATTACTAAATTGTCAGTCAGCACGCAACAAGCCGTGGTTTTTAATACCTCGCACAAGTTACACGCTCAGAAAAAAACAAAATAAAATACTATCTTCGAAATTTTCACTTCGTAAAAACACTACGTACAATCTCGATTTACTCGAAGCCTCTGCTTCTGAATTTCTTTGCTTCTAGATAATTTTTTACACACTGGACATGCTTTCAACCAGATGAGTCTGGATAGTGTTTCGCTACGGGGATTGACTTCGGTATAAAGAAAAGAATTTTCTTATATTTAATATTTCTTATCTGCATTTACTTCCGATAGCTTTATTGTCGGTCAACATGCAACAAAGCGCGGAATTTTCCACCTCGCACGCTTTGCAAGCTCTGAAAAAATCCAAATAAAATACTATCTTCAAAATTTTCATTTCGTAAAAACACTACCTACAATCTCGATTTACTCGAAGCCTTCTGCTTGTGTACTTTTTGCTTATAGATAATTTATTACTTCCATGCCATGCCTTCAGCTAGTTGAGTCCGTATAGTGTTTGGCGACTGGGATTGATATCTGTACGGAGACAAACATTTTTTTTAATATAAAATCACGTTTTTTCATCTTAAATTCACAATTTTGTTCTGCTCTTACCTCCGATTACTAAATTGTCGGTCAGCAAGCAACAAGCCGTGGCTTTTAATACCTCGCACACGTTACACGCTCAGAAAAAAACAAAATAAAATACTATCTTCGAAATTTTCACTTCGTAAAAACACTACCAACAATCTCGATTTACTCGAAGCCTCTGCTTCTGAATTTCTTTGCTTCTAGATAATTTTTTACACACTGGACATGCTTTCAACCAGATGAGTCTGGATAGAGTTTCGCTACGGGGATTGACTTCGGTATAAAGAAAAATATTTTCTTTATATACAATCACGTTTTTTCATTTTTAATTAATATTTTTTATCTGCATTTGCCTCCGATTACTTTATTGTCGGGCAGCACGCAACAAAGCGTTGATTTTAACACCTCGAACGCTTGGCAAGCACTGAAAAAATCCAAATAAAATACTATCTTCAAAATTTTCATTTCGTAAAAACACTACCTACAATCTCGATTTACTCGAAGCCTCTGCTTCTGAATTTCTTTGCTTCTAGATAATTTTTTACCTACTGGACATGCTTTCAACCAGATGAGTCTGGATAGTGTTTCGCTACGGGGATTGACTTCGGTATAAAGAAAAATATTTTCTTTATATAAAATCACGTTTTTTCATTTTTAATTAATATTTTTTAGCTGCATTTACTTCCGATAGCTTTATTGTCGGTCAACACGCAACAAAGCGCGGAATTTTACACCTCGAACGCTTGGCAAGCACTGAAAAATTCAATATAAAATACTATCTTCAAAATTTTCACTTCGTAAAAACACTTCTTACAATATCGATTTACTCGAAGCTTCTGCTTCTGAATTTCTTTGCTTCTAGATAATTTATTATTTACTGGCCACGCCTACAGCCAGATGAGTCTGGATTGTGTTTCGTGACCAGGATTGGCTTAAGTATGAAGAAAAACCTTTTCTTTATATAAAATCACGTTTTTTCATCTTAAATTCACAATTTTGTTCTGCACTTACCTCCGATTACTTCCATGTCAATCAGTACTCAAGCAGACACGGCTTTTATCACCTCGCAGTCATGGCAAGCTCCAAAAAATCCAAAATAAAATACTATCTTCATAATTTTCACTTCGTTAAAACACTACCTACAATCTCGATGTACTCGAAGCCTCTTTTGCTGATTTTTTTTGCTTATAGGTAATTTATTACTTACTGACAATGCCTTCAGCCTGTTGAGTCGGTATAGTGTTTTGCCACCGGGATTGATGTCGGTATGAAGAAAAACATTTTCTGTTTATATAATCACGTTTTTTCATCTTTAATTCAAATTTTGTTCTGCTCTTACCTCTAATTACTTTATTGTCGGTCATCCCGCAATAAAGCGTGACTTTTTACACCTTGCACGCTTTGCAAGCTCTGAAAAAATCCAAATAAAATACTATCTTCAAAATTTTCATTTCGTAAAAACACTACCTGCAATCTCGATTTACTCGAAGCCTCTGCTTCTGAATTTCTTTGCTTCTAGATATTTTTTTACACACTGGACATGCTTTCAACCAGATGAGTCTGGATAGTGTTTCGCTACGGGGATTGACTTCGGTATAAAGAAAAATATTTTCTTTATATAAAATCACGTTTTTTCATTTTTAATTAATATTTTTTAGCTGCATTTACTTCCGATAGCTTTATTGTCGGTCAACACGCAACTAAGCGCGGAATTTTACACCTCGAACGCTTGGCAAGCACTGAAAAATTCAATATAAAATACTATCTTCAAAATTTTCACTTCGTAAAAACACTTCTTACAATATCGATTTACTCGAAGCTTCTGCTTCTGAATTTCTTTGCTTCTAGATAATATATTATTTACTGGCCACGCCTACAGCCAGATGAGTCTGGATTGTGTTTCGTGACCAGGATTGGCTTAAGTATGAAGAAAAACCTTTTCTTTATATAAAATCACGTTTTTTCATCTTAAATTCACAATTTTGTTCTGCACTTACCTCCGATTACTTCCATGTCAATCAGTACTCAAGCAGACACGGCTTTTATCACCTCGCAGTCATCGCAAGCTCCAAAAAATCCAAAATAAAATACTATCTTCATAATTTTCACTTCGTTAAAACACTACCTACAATCTCGATTTACTCGAAGCCTCTTTTGCTGATTTTTTTGCTTATAGGTAATTTATTACTTACTGACAATGCCTTCAGCCTGTTGAGTCGGTATAGTGTTTTGCCACCGGGATTGATGTCGGTATGAAGAAAAACATTTTCTGTAGAAAGCTGTAAACCAATTTTTAAATCACTGAAGATTCTAACACTACCTTCTTTGTACATTCTTGAAGTTGCCTTATTTGTTAAGATGAACAGTAATTTGTTTACATCAATGATTGATAAGAGAATACGCAAAGGACCAATGAGGTCTCAATATAAAAGTCAACTTTATACAGGCGGTTACAAAACGTCCTTACTTAAAAAAAATATTTTTTCCATGGGTCCTCTCATATAATTATAATAAATTACCAATAAATCTGAAAGTATTACCCATCTCAGTATTCAAAAAACAGTTAACTAAATTGTTATTAGAAAAATGTTACTATTCAATTAAAGATTTTTTTGATGATAAAAGTTTTTCCTAATGGGAGTTTTGATTGTGGTACTATAATTAATATAAATTTATGTTATTTTTTTTTTTTACATTTTGATATCTTACATTCTAATTTTGGTTCTTGACATTCGAATTGTAATTATAATATTGTTAATTGTAATGACATGTCAAATATTCTAATGATAACAATTTATATATTTTCTTTTGTTACACATATTTTTTTTTCTTTTTAGTTAATTTGATGATTTAAATAATAATTCAAAAATTATAAATTGATATACTTAATTGTGATAAGAATGATATAAATAATCTAATCTAATTTTGCATGCCGATTGGTAAAATGTGGCTGAGCTATAATTATGTACTTAATCTTAAGACCTGTATGTATTACCCATATTTGCGAAATAAAAATTCTATTCTATTCTATTCTATTCTATTCTGTTATATAATCACGTTTTTTCATCTTTAAATCAAATTTTGTTCTGCTCTTACCTCTAATTACTTTATTGTCGGTCATCCCGCAATAAAGCGTTACTTTTTACACCTTGCACGCTTTGCAAGCTCTGAAAAAATCCAAATAAAATACTATCTTCAAAATTTTCATTTCGTAAAAACACTACCTACAATCTCGATTTACTCGAAGCCTCTGCTTCTGAATTTCTTTGCTTCTAGATAACTTTTTACACACTGGACATGCTTTCAACCAGATGAGTCTGGATAGTGTTTCGCTACGGGGATTGACTTCGGTATAAAGAAAAATATTTTCTTTATATAAAATCACGTTTTTTCATTTTTAATTAATATTTTTTAGCTGCATTTACTTCCGATAGCTTTATTGTCGGTCAACACGCAACAAGGTGCGGAATTTAACACCTCGAACGCTTGGCAAGCTCCAAAAAATCCAAAATAAAATACTATCTTCATAATTTTCACTTCGTTAAAACACTACCTACAATCTCGATTTACTGGAAGCCTTCTGCTTCTGTACTTTTTGCTTTTAGATAATTTATTACTTCCATGCCATGCCTACAGCCAGATGAGTCTGGATTGTGTTTCGTGACCGTGATTGGCTTAAGTATGAAGAAAAACCTTTTCTTTATATAAAATCACGTTTTTTCATCTTAAATTCACAATTTTGTTCTGCTCTTACCTCCGATTACTAAATTGTCGGTCAGCACGCAACAAGCCGTGGCTTTTAATACCTCGCACACGTTGCATGCTCAGAAAAAAACAAAATAAAATACTATCTTCATAATTTTCACTTCGTTAAAACACTACCTACAATCTCGATTTACTCGAAGCCTCTTTTGCTGATTTTTTTTGCTTATAGGTAATTTATTACTTACTGACAATGCCTTCAGCCTGTTGAGTCGGTATAGTGTTTTGCCACCGGGATTGATGTCGGTATGAAGAAAAACATTTTCTGTTTATATAATCACGTTTTTTCATCTTTAATTCAAATTTTGTTCTGCTCTTACCTCCAATTACTTTATTGTCGGTCAGCACGCAACAAGCCGTGACTTTTAATACCTCGCACACGTTACACGCTCAGAAAAAATCAAAATAAAATACTATCTTCGAAATTTTCACTTCGTAAAAACACTACCAACAATCTCGATTTACTCGAAGCCTCTGCTTCTGAATTTCTTTGCTTCTAGATAATTTTTTACACACTGGACATGCTTTCAACCAGATGAGTCTGGATAGAGTTTCGCTACGGGGATTGACTTCGGTATAAAGAAAAATATTTTCTTTATATACAATCACGTTTTTTCATTTTTAATTAATATTTTTTAACTGCATTTGCCTCCGATTACTTTATTGTCGGGCAGCACGCAACAAAGCGTTGATTTTAACACCTCGAACGCTTGGCAAGCACTGAAAAAATCCAAATAAAATACTATCTTCAAAATTTTCATTTCGTAAAAACACTACCTACAATCTCGATTTACTCGAAGCCTCTGCTTCTGAATTTCTTTGCTTCTAGATATTTTTTTACACACTGGACATGCTTTCAACCAGATGAGTCTGGATAGTGTTTCGCTACGGGGATTGACTTCGGTATAAAGAAAAATATTTTCTTTATATAAAATCACGTTTTTTCATTTTTAATTAATATTTTTTAGCTGCATTTACTTCCGATAGCTTTATTGTCAGTCAACACGCAACAAAGCGCGGAATTTTACACCTCGAACGCTTGGCAAGCACTGAAAAATTCAATATAAAATACTATCTTCAAAATTTTCACTTCGTAAAAACACTTCTTACAATATCGATTTACTCGAAGCTTCTGCTTCTGAATTTCTTTGCTTCTAGATAATATATTATTTACTGGCCACGCCTACAGCCAGATGAGTCTGGATTGTGTTTCGTGACCAGGATTGGCTTAAGTATGAAGAAAAACCTTTTCTTTATATAAAATCACGTTTTTTCATCTTAAATTCACAATTTTGTTCTGCACTTACCTCCGATTACTTCCATGTCAATCAGTACTCCAGCAGACACGGCTTTTATCACCTCGCAGTCATGGCAAGCTCCAAAAAATCCAAAATAAAATACTATCTTCATAATTTTCACTTCGTTAAAACACTACCTACAATCTCGATTTACTCGAAGCCTCTTTTGCTGATTTTTTTTGCTTATAGGTAATTTATTACTTACTGACAATGCCTTCAGCCTGTTGAGTCAGTATAGTGTTTTGCCACCGGGATTGATGTCGGTATGAAGAAAAACATTTTCTGTTTATATAATCACGTTTTTTCATCTTTAATTCAAATTTTGTTCTGCTCTTACCTCTAATTACTTTATTGTCGGTCATCCCGCAATAAAGCGTGACTTTTTACACCTTGCACGCTTTGCAAGCTCTGAAAAAATCCAAATAAAATACTATCTTCAAAATTTTCATTTCGTAAAAACACTACCTGCAATCTCGATTTACTCGAAGCCTCTGCTTCTGAATTTCTTTGCTTCTAGATAATTTTTTACACACTGGACATGTTTTCAACCAGATGAGTCTGGATAGTGTTTCGCTACGGGGATTGACTTCGGTATAAAGAAAAATATTTTCTTTATATAAAATCACGTTTTTTCATTTTTAATTAATATTTTTTAGCTGCATTTACTTCCGATAGCTTTATTGTCGGTCAACACGCAACTAAGCGCGGAATTTTACACCTCGAACGCTTGGCAAGCACTGAAAAATTCAATATAAAATACTATCTTCAAAATTTTCACTTCGTAAAAACACTTCTTACAATATCGATTTACTCGAAGCTTCTGCTTCTGAATTTCTTTGCTTCTAGATAATGTATTATTTACTGGCCACGCCTACAGCCAGATGAGTCTGGATTGTGTTTCGTGACCAGGATTGGCTTAAGTATGAAGAAAAACCTTTTCTTTATATAAAATCACGTTTTGTCATCTTAAATTCACAATTTTGTTCTGCTCTTACCTCCGATTACTAAATTGTCGGTCAGCACGCAACAAGCCGTGACTTTTAATACCTCGCACACGTTACACGCTCAGAAAAAATCAAAATAAAATACTATCTTCGAAATTTTCACTTCGTAAAAACACTACCTACAATCTCGATTTACTCGAAGCCTCTGCTTCTGAATTTCTTTGCTTCTAGATAATTTTTTACACACTGGACATGCTTTCAACCAGATGAAACTGGATAGAGTTTCGCTACGGGGATTGACTTCGGTATAAAGAAAAATATTTTCTTTATATACAATCACGTTTTTTCATTTTTAATTAATATTTTTTATCTGCATTTGCCTCCGATTACTTTATTGTCGGGCAGCACGCAACAAAGCGTTGATTTTAACACCTCGAACGCTTGGCAAGCACTGAAAAAATCAAATTAAAATACTAACTTCAAAATTTTCACTTCGTAAAAACACTACGTACAATCTCGATTTACTCGAAGCTTCTGCTTCTGAATTTCTTTGCTTCTAGATAATTTAGTACTTACTGGCCACGCCTTCAGCTAGATGAGTCTGGATAGTGGTTCGCTACGTGGATTGACTTCGGTATAAAGAAAAATAATAAAAAAAGAAATTATATAGGAACTTTCGGTTAGAGGACATTTGACTTATCATTCCAATATTTAAATAATTTAACAATAAATTAACAATTTTAATTTTTTATTGTATTAAACTCAATCACTCATAATTCTATTTTAAACTATTCTCTGTTATTCCATTTTTTATTTTTTGTTTTTTTTTATTTTTATTAATTAATTCAGACATTATAATGAAAATCAAATTAATGTTTGGTTACTGTATTGTATTATTGTAAATTAAACCTTTTTTTTATTAGCATGTACATTTTTTATAATAGCATGAATATTGTTTTTTTTATGTATTCTTAATTTTAATTATGTATTCAGAGCATGTTTACTCGATAATGTGTGAGCTGTGGTTACCTGTAATTAAGTTTGCATTACACGATAAGGTTTAATAGAAAAGATTTTATTATTGTAAAAGATAATTGTAATGTATCTCGTTGGTAATCCTTAAATAAATAAATAAATAAAAATATTTTCTTTATATAGAATCTCGTTTTTTCATTTTTAATTAATAATTTTGTTCTGCATTTACCTCCGATTACTTTATTGTCGGTCAACACGCTACAAGGCGCAGATTCTTACACCTCGCACGCTTGGCTACCTCTGAAAAAATCCAATAAAAATACTATCTTCAAAATTTTCACTTCGTAAAAACACTACCTACAATCTCGATTTACTCGAAGCCTCTGCTGCTGATTTTTTTTGCTTATAGGTAATTTATTACTTACTGGCCATGCCTTCAGCCTATTGAGTCTGTATAGTGTTTCGCAACCGGGATTGATGTCGGTATGAAGAAAAACATTTTCTGTATATAAAATCACGTTTTTTCATCTTAAATTCACAATTTATTTCTGCACTTACCTCCGATTACTTCCATGTCAATCAGTACTCAAGCAAGCACGGCTTTTATCAAGCGGCAAGCTCCAAAAAATCCAAAATAAAATACTATCTTCATAATTTTCACTTCGTAAAAACACTACGTTCAATCTCGAATTACTCGAAGCTTCTGCTTCTGAATTTCTTTGCTACTAGATAATTTATTACTTACTGGCCACGCCTACAGGCAGATGAGTCTGGATTGTGTTTCGTGACCAGGATTGATGTCGGTATGAAGACAAACATTTTCTTTATATAAATGAAATGAAATGAAATGAAATGAAATGAAATTTTATTTGCTAGAATTGTAGTATATACATAGGTGGTCGAATTTTATTACAGTTTCTCACACAATTCGCTAAAACTAGCATGCAAAATTTAAGAACATTTATGAATTTAACGTAATAATTGGAAATTAATAAGTAATTATGTATGTCAACAAGAAAATGTCAATAATAATAATGCCAATAATAAGAATGTCAATAATAAGTATTTCAGTTGTATAAATGTCCATAATTTTTCACTTAATTCATAATATTCATAATAGGAGAATGTCAACCCGAATCTTTAAAGTTAAGATACTCATTTACAGAATAAAATGTCTTGTCTATAAGCCATCTGAATAACGCTGTTTTAAATCGATTGATTGGCAGTTCCCTATATGATTTTGGTAGTTTGTTAAATATCCTTATAACCATTGGAAAGCAACTTCTGTGATATAATTGACTTTTCATTGGCGGAATAATCAGTCTATCAGGATATCTCGTATTAAACGTAACAGTATCTCCAAGACGTTGAAATAATTCGGAGTGTGTTTTAACAAATTTACAACATTCAAATATATACATTCCAGGAACTGTTAATATATTTAGTTCTCTAAAAAGAGGTTTACATGAAGTCAAAGGTGGCACATCACAAATAGCACGGATACATTGTTTTTGGGCTATAAATACCCTATTTATGTTTACAGAATTCCCCCATAACACAATGCCATATCTAATATTAGAAGCCACGTAACCATGATAAGCCAAGAGGGCTGTTTTGAGGTTGGCTATTTTACAAAGTCTCCATAATGCATAGGCGAAACGATTAATTTTCTTTGTGACCTTTTCGCAGTGGGGTTTCCATGTGCACCCACTGTCCACTGTTATACCAAGAAAAATTACTTCGTTCGCTTCCTTAATTTTCTGATCGGAATAAGTGATCATAAGGTCAGATTTCGATTTTCTATTATGAAATTGAACGAAGGAGGTTTTGTCTATGTTCACTTTTAAATTATTATTATTAAGCCATGCTATTATAGCATTAACAGTCTCATTTATCTCTATATTATAATTAAATATTTTGTTTTCCGTAATCACCACCGCAATATCATCCGCAAACAGTGAATAATAATGATTGGTAACATTTGGGAGGTCGTTTATATATAATAGAAAAAATAACGACCCTGTTACACTACCTTGCGGCACGCCTGTATTATTGATCCTGACGTCAGATTTACATAAAATTTCTTCATTATTTGAATTTATTTTGGTAATGGCTGTATATTGAGTCCTATTTGAGAGATAGCTTTGCAGCCATTTCAAGGGTACACCGCGAAAACCGTACATTTCACATTTATCGAGCAGAATCTTGTGGTCCACAAAGTCGAAAGCCTTGCTCATATCGAAAAACACAGTGCAGGTACGTGTATGTTTATCCACATTAGCAGTTATTTTTGACATTAAGTTAAAAGCTGCCAAAGTGGTCGATTTGCCTTTCTGAAATCCATTTTGTTCAGTCTTTAGTATTTTATGTTTCGTCAAGAAGTGGGTCATACGACAGTGCATTATCTTTTCAAATACCTTAGATAAAACTGGTATTAAGGCAACTGGTCTATAATTGTTAATATCCATTACCTCGCCTTTTTTAAATATAGGTTTAATAACGGAGGTTTTTAATTTATTTGGAAAGACTCCTTGAGAGAATGACATATTAATAAGGTACGTTAATATAGGTGTAATCCGAGCTGCTGTGTGTTTTAAGATATGTGTTGGGATTTCGTCATATCCCACGGAAGAAGTATTGTTTAACGAGTGTATAGTTTTAAAAGTTTCTTCATCACTAACTGGATAAATGAAGAAGCTGGCGTTTAGTGGTGTAATTAAATGGCGATGTCCCATGGTAGATGCTGGTCTATTATTACCCGCCGTCATATCAATGAAATAATTATTAAATGTGTTGGAAATGTCATTAGTGTCTGTCAAGATTGTATTCATAAATTTTATTTTAGATATAATTTTTTTTTCATTATTTGAATTGGTCATTGTATTTTTTTTATCAATGTCCAAGATGCTTTACAAATGTTCTTCGATTTTTTTATATATTTTTCATTGTACAGTTTTCGCGCTGCAAATACAGTTTTTTTAAATTGTTTACTGTATTTTCTGTACATACTTTTATAACCTGACGTTTTTAATTTATAATACTTAAATCGCAATGTTCGTTTTGTTACGCATGATTTCCTTATTCCTTTAGTAATCCAACCAGAATCTGTACTTTGTTTGTTTGTAATTTTTTGTTTATATTTCGGAAAACATAAATTGAAAAAGAGTTTAAATGTATCATAAAATGTGTCAAATGCATTATTAAAGTCCTCTTCCGAATATACCTCCGACCAAGACATATTAGAGAGACAGTTACAAAATTTATCTACATTTAAGGGACAATAATCGCGTTTAAATATGTACCATTCCATTAGTGGTTTGTTTTTTTTGGAAGTAGGTATGTATAATATTTGTGCAGTTTCATGGTCAGATAATCCAAGATTGAGAACCTCACTCGACGCTTCGGACACATTACTAATAAATTGATCGAGACAGGCATTTGCGCGTGTAGGTTGGTTGATGTGTATGTTGTAGTTATAATTTTGCGCTATTTTTTGAAATTCAGTCCACGTTTTACTCTCTTTAAGTGAATCAATATTAAAATCTCCAGTTATTATGATTTTCATTTTTAGTCTCCGTCTGAGTTTTGTAATTAAGTACTCTAAATTACGAAGAAAAATGTCAGGATTAGATTTAGGAATTCGGTATATACATATTATTATACATTTATGAAGTGGAATTTAAATTCCACAGCATTCGAATGATCGCTCAATGCACAATTCATTCAGTAAGGGAACTTTCTTAGTTTCTATATAATTTTTGCACAATATACCAACCCCACCCCGCCTTTGGTTCGGCCTGGAGTAGAAATCAGCCAGCTTAAATCCTTTCAAAGATAAATTAGCTTCCTGTCCTGATCTGAGAAAAGTTTCAGATAGGCATATTATGTCTACGTATATTTTCTTATTTATAAGTTCGGTTAGAGTAATTTGAAGAATGTCTACTTTACTAAGTGCCCCTGCAATATTTTGATGTAATATGGTTAGGTAGGTGGTTTCAGATTCGTCTTGATTATTAAAAAATCATCCTGTACATATGAGTTTGTTGATAATATGGGAGCTGACGGGTATTTATGCCTCTCCTTAGTTAACAGTGGTATTGGCTTGGTTACCCTAGAAAAATAATGTAGAATAGATTGCTGGGTGAATTTTTTTGATGAAGTACCAATGTTGCCGCCGTTTTGCCGTACCACCTTATTAACGCTGACATATTTTAAACCTATAGGGTTGACATGTAAATTATTATACGTTAGAAATTTTTCATTATAGTCCATGTAGTCAATATTATAATTCAAGATATCACATGTTTCCTGTAATAGGTCCCCCGTTTCACCTGTGATATTTACAAAATGGCAGTTCGGAAAATTGTTACATATTAATTTAAGTTGTTTGTTCAACATACGTTCATTCAGATAACGGTTACTTACTACCTTTAACAGAAAAACAGTATTGTTTTGTAATTTCTTTAAAACATAACACAATTCGGACAGGCTGTTTGTGGGATTTGTGTCATTTTCACCGACACATAGTATTATTTTGTCTTTTTTAGAGAGAATAAGACTATCACAACCTTTCAGAACCTCATTTGATTTGGCATAGTGTTTCGTGATGCTAGACACAGAGTACTTTTCATGTTTGGTGCCCTCTCTTGAGCCTATAAGTTTAGCGGCCAGGCCGCTACATTGTTGAGTACCATATATCAAAATTTTTATGCTCGATCCGATCATGGTCGCTGATTTGTTGTCACTAGTTAATGGAGATTGTGAGGGAATAGGTTCGAAATGTTGTTTAACTCGAGATTCATCTGCTCCTGATTCACTGTGATGTTTGTCCACTTTGCTCTCTGATAATACTTGATGGCTGCATCGTGAGGTGGATGGACGTGGTGTTAATTCTTCCACTGTCCTATTAGGGGGGAGAGAAGGAGATTGATCTGAGGTGTTATCCATAGTTAATGAGTTGTCTAGACTATTCGTAGTGAAGTTAATCCTTCTCTTCAGTAACTTTTGTTTACTATTTTTAACTGAATTAATTTTGGATGTAGATGAGCAGATTTTGATCAACTCCTTAATTTTCAAGTCTTGATCAGTAGTAGTTTGTCTAAGTGTTTTATTTTCTAATATCAACTTGTCTATCTCGTTATCTGCACATTCTAATTTCAGGTTCAGATTATCAATGGTGTTTCTTAATTCGGTTATAATGTCATCATTTTGCACTGTGGATAAGTCCGGTAAACTTCTCATCAAATTCGAATCCACAGATAGCAGTGAGCTGTTATTAATGCATGGTAGTGATTCATACGAAGTTTCCTTACGGATGGTTTTCTTACGTAATGTTATGTTAGCATCCATCATTTTTTTACAAGTTTGTGACTGGTAGCGCCCTCTGTGTATACGAGTAAAACTCCAATTCTATGTATTGATCAATAGATGTCGCTATGTTTAAAATAATACTAATGATCTATAGTAACACTGAGAGGTTTTTGGCAACACTTGTTTGTTCGGTAGTACGAATTTGAAAATATAATCACGTTTTTTCATCTTAAATTCATAATTTATATCTGCACTTACCGCCGATTACTTCCTTGTCGATCAGTTCTCAAGCAGGAACGGCTTTTATCACCTCGCACTCGTGGCATACTCTAAAAAATTCAAAATAAAATACTATCTTCATAATTTTCACTTCGTAAAAACACTACGTACAATCTCGAATTACTCGAAGCTTCTGCTTCTGAATTTCTTTGCTACTAGATAATTTATTATTTACTGGCCACGCCTACAGGAAGATGAGTCTGGATTGTGTTTCGTGACCAGGATTCGCTAAAGTATGTAGAAAAACCTTTTCTTTATATAAAATCACGTTTTTTCATCTTACATTCACAATTTTGTTCTGCTCTTACCTCCGATTTCTTTATTGTAGGTCATCCCGCAATAATGCGTGGCTTTTTACACCTCGCACGCTTAACAAGCTCTGAAAAAATTCAAATAAAATACTATCTTCAAAATTTTCACTTCGTAAAAACACTACCTACAATCTCGATTTACTCGAAGCCTCTGCTGCTGATTTTTTTTACTTATAGGTAATTTATTACTTACTGGCCATGCCTTCAGCCTATTGAGTCTGTATAGTGTTTCGCGACCGGGATTGATGTCGGTATGAAGACAAACATTTTCTTTATAAAAAATCATGTTTTTACATCTTAAATTCATAATTTTTTTCTGCACTTACCTCCGATTACTTCCTTGTCGATCAGTACTCAAGAAAGAACGGCTTTTATCACCTCGCACTCGTGGCAAGCTCTAAAAAATTCAAAATAAAATACAATCTTCATAATTTTCACTTCGTAAAAACACTACATATAAACTCGATTTACTTGAAGCGACTGCTTCTGAATTTCTTTGCTTCTAGATAATTATTTACATACTGGACATGTCTTCAGCATGTTGAGTCGGTATAGTGTTTCGCGACCGGGATTGATGTCGGTATGAAGAAAAACATTTTCTGTATATAAAATCACGTTTTTTCATCTTAAATTCTTAATTTATTTCTGCACTTACCTCCGATTACTTCCATGTCAATCAGTACTCAAGCAGGCACGGCTTTTATCACCTAGCACTCGTGGCAAGCTCCAAAAAATCCAATATAAAATACTATCTTCATAATTTTCACTTCGTAAAAACACTATCTACAATCTCGATTTACTCGAAGCCTTCAGCTTCTGTACTTTTTGCTTATAGATAATTTATTACTTCCATGCCATGCCTTCAGCCCGTTGAGTCCGTATAGTGTTTGGCGACTGGGATGGATATCAGTACGGAGACAAATTTTTTTTTTAATATAAAATCACGTTTTTTCATCTTAAATTCACAATTTTGTTCTGCTCTTACCTCCGATTACTAAATTGTCAGTCAGCACGCAACAAGCCGTGGTTTTTAATACCTCGCACAAGTTACACGCTCAGAAAAAAACAAAATAAAATACTATCTTCGAAATTTTCACTTCGTAAAAACACTACGTACAATCTCGATTTACTCGAAGCCTCTGCTTCTGAATTTCTTTGCTTCTAGATAATTTTTTACACACTGGACATGCTTTCAACCAGATGAGTCTGGATAGTGTTTCGCTACGGGGATTGACTTCGGTATAAAGAAAAGAATTTTCTTATATTTAATATTTTTTATCTGCATTTACTTCCGATAGCTTTATTGTCGGTCAACATGCAACAAAGCGCGGAATTTTCCACCTCGCACGCTTTGCAAGCTCTGAAAAAATCCAAATAAAATACTATCTTCAAAATTTTCATTTCGTAAAAACACTACCTACAATCTCGATTTACTCGAAGCCTTCTGCTTGTGTACTTTTTGCTTATAGATAATTTATTACTTCCATGCCATGCCTTCAGCTCGTTGAGTCCGTATAGTGTTTGGCGACTGGGATTGATATCTGTACGGAGACAAACATTTTTTTTAATATAAAATCACGTTTTTTCATCTTAAATTCACAATTTTGTTCTGCTCTTACCTCCGATTACTAAATTGTCGGTCAGCAAGCAACAAGCCGTGGCTTTTAATACCTCGCACACGTTACACGCTCAGAAAAAAACAAAATAAAATACTATCTTCGAAATTTTCACTTCGTAAAAACACTACGTACAATCTCGATTTACTCGAAGCCTCTGCTTCTGAATTTCTTTGCTTCTAGATAATTTTTTACACACTGGACATGCTTTCAACCAGATGAGTCTGGATAGTGTTTCGCTACGGGGATTGACTTCGGTATAAAGAAAAATATTTTCTTTATATAAAATCACGTTTTTTCATTTTTAATTAATATTTTTTATCTGCATTTACTTCCGATAGCTTTATTGTCGGTCAACACGCAAAAAAGCGCAGAATTTAACACCTCGCACGCTTTGCAAACACTGAAAAAATCCAAATAAAATACTATCTTCAAAATTTTCATTTCGTAAAAACACTACCTACAATCTCGATTTACTCGAAGCCTCTGCTGCTGATTTTTTTTGCTTATAGGTAATTTATTACGTACTGGCCATGCCTTCAGCCTATTGAGTCTGTATAGTGTTTCGCAACCGGGATTGATGTCGGTATGAAGAAAAACATTTTCTGTATATAAAATCACGTTTTTTCATCTTAAATTCATAATTTATTTCTGCACTTACCTCCGATTACTTCCATGTCAATCAGTACTCAAGCAGACACGGCTTTTATCACCTCGCACTCGTGGCAAGCTCCAAAAAATCCAAAATAAAATACTATCTTCATAATTTTCACTTCGTTAAAACACTACATACAATCTCGATTTACTCGAAGCCTTCTGCTTCTGTACTTTTTGATTTTAGATAATTTATTACTTCCATGCCATGCCTACAGCCAGATGAGTCTGGATTGTGTTTCGTGACCGGGATTGGCTTAAGTATGAAGAAAAACCTTTTCTTTATATAAAATCACGTTTTTTCATCTTAAATTCACAATTTTGTTCTGCTCTTACCTCCGATTACTAAATTGTCGGTCAGCACGCAACAAGCCGTGACTTTTAATACCTCGCACACGTTACACGCTCAGAAGAAATCAAAATAAAATACTATCTTCGAAATTTTCACTTCGTAAAAACACTACCAACAATCTCGATTTACTCGAAGCATCTGCTTCTGAATTTCTTTGCTTCTAGATAATTTTTTACACACTGGACATGCTTTCAACCAGATGAGTCTGGATAGAGTTTCGCTACGGGGATTGACTTCGGTATAAAGAAAAATATTTTCTTTATATACAATCACGTTTTTTCATTTTTAATTAATATTTTTTATCTGCATTTGCCTCCGATTACTTTATTGTCGGGCAGCACGCAACAAAGCGTTGATTTTAACACCTCGAACGCTTGGCAAGCACTGAAAAAATCCAAATAAAATACTATCTTCAAAATTTTCATTTCGTAAAAACACTACCTACAATCTCGATTTACTCGAAGCCTCTGCTTCTGAATTTCTTTGCTTCTAGATATTTTTTTACACACTGGACATGCTTTCAACCAGATGAGTCTGGATAGTGTTTCGCTACGGGGATTGACTTCGGTATAAAGAAAAATATTTTCTTTATATAAAATCACGTTTTTTCATTTTTAATTAATATTTTTTAGCTGCATTTACTTCCGATAGCTTTATTGTCGGTCAACACGCAACAAAGCGCGGAATTTTACACCTCGAACGCTTGGCAAGCACTGAAAAATTCAATATAAAATACTATCTTCAAAATTTTCACTTCGTAAAAACACTTCTTACAATATCGATTTACTCGAAGCTTCTGCTTCTGAATTTCTTTGCTTCTAGATAATATATTATTTACTGGCCACGCCTACAGCCAGATGAGTCTGGATTGTGTTTCGTGACCAGGATTGGCTTAAGTATGAAGAAAAACCTTTTCTTTATATAAAATCACGTTTTTTCATCTTAAATTCACAATTTTGTTCTGCACTTACCTCCGATTACTTCCATGTCAATCAGTACTCAAGCAGACACGGCTTTTATCACCTCGCAGTCATGGCAAGCTCCAAAAAATCCAAAATAAAATACTATCTTCATAATTTTCACTTCGTTAAAACACTACCTACAATCTCGATTTACTCGAAGCCTCTTTTGCTGATTTTTTTTGCTTATAGGTAATTTATTACTTACTGACAATGCCTTCAGCCTGTTGAGTCGGTATAGTGTTTTGCCACCGGGATTGATGTCGGTATGAAGAAAAACATTTTCTGTTTATATAATCACGTTTTTTCATCTTTAATTCAAATTTTGTTCTGCTCTTACCTCTAATTACTTTATTGTCGGTCATCCCGCAATAAAGCGTGACTTTTTACACCTTGCACGCTTTGCAAGCTCTGAAAAAATCCAAATAAAATACTATCTTCAAAATTTTCATTTCGTAAAAACACTACCTGCAATCTCGATTTACTCGAAGCCTCTGCTTCTGAATTTCTTTGCTTCTAGATAATTTTTTACACACTGGACATGCTTTCAACCAGATGAGTCTGGATAGTGTTTCGCTACGGGGATTGACTTCGGTATAAAGAAAAATATTTTCTTTATATAAAATCACGTTTTTTCATTTTTAATTAATATTTTTTAGCTGCATTTACTTCCGATAGCTTTATTGTCGGTCAACACGCAACTAAGCGCGGAATTTTACACCTCGAACGCTTGGCAAGCACTGAAAAATTCAATATAAAATACTATCTTCAAAATTTTCACTTCGTAAAATCACTTCTTACAATATCGATTTACTCGAAGCTTCTGCTTCTGAATTTCTTTGCTTCTAGATAATATATTATTTACTGGCCACGCCTACAGCCAGATGAGTCTGGATTGTGTTTCGTGACCAGGATTGGCTTAAGTATGAAGAAAAACCTTTTCTTTATATAAAATCACGTTTTTTCATCTTAAATTCACAATTTTGTTCTGCACTTACCTCCGATTACTTCCATGTCAATCAGTACTCAAGCAGACACGGCTTTTATCACCTCGCAGTCATGGCAAGCTCCAAAAAATCCAAAATAAAATACTATCTTCATAATTTTCACTTCGTTAAAACACTACCTACAATCTCGATTTACTCGAAGCCTTTTTGCTGATTTTTTTTGCTTATAGGTAATTTATTACTTACTGACAATGCCTTCAGCCTGTTGAGTCGGTATAGTGTTTTGCCACCGGGATTGATGTCGGTATGAAGAAAAACATTTTCTGTTTATATAATCACGTTTTTTCATCTTTAATTCAAATTTTGTTCTGCTCTTACCTCTAATTACTTTATTGTCGGTCATCCCGCAATAAAGCGTGACTTTTTACACCTTGCACGCTTTGCAAGCTCTGAAAAAATCCAAATAAAATACTATCTTCAAAATTTTCATTTCGTAAAAACACTACCTGCAATCTCGATTTACTCGAAGCCTCTGCTTCTGAATTTCTTTGCTTCTAGATAATTTTTTACACACTGGACATGCTTTCAACCAGATGAGTCTGGATAGTGTTTCGCTACGGGAATTGACTTCGGTATAAAGAAAAATATTTTCTTTATATAAAATCACGTTTTTTCATTTTTAATTAATATTTTTTATCTGCATTTACTTCCGATAGCTTTATTGTCGGTCAACACGCAACAAGGCGCAGAATTTAACACCTCGCACGCTTTGCAAACACTGAAAAAATCCAAATAAAATACTATCTTCAAAATTTTCATTTCGTAAAAACACTACCTACAATCTCGATTAACTCGAAGCCTCTGCTTCTGAATTTCTTTGCTTCTAGATAATTTTTTACACACTGGACATGCTTTCAACCAGATGAGTCTGGATAGTGTTTCGCTACGGGGATTGACTGCGGTATAAAGAAAAATATTTTCTTTATATAAAATCACGTTTTTTCATTTTTAATTAATATTTTTTAACTGCATTTACTTCCTATAGCTTTATTGTCGGTCAACACGCAACAAGGCGCGGAATTTAACACCTCGAACGCTTGGCAAGCACTGAGAAAATCAATATAAAATACTATCTTCAAAATTTTCACTTCGTAAAAACACTACTTGTCGATCAGTACTCAAGCAGGAACAGCTTTTATCACCTCGCACTCGTGGCAAGCTCTAAAAAATTCAAAATAAAATACTATCTTCATAAATTTCACTTCGTAAAAACACTACTTATAAACTCGATTTACTTGAAGCGACTGCTTCTGAATTTCTTTGCTTCTAGATAATTATTTACTTACTGGACATTTCTTCAGCATGTTGAGTCGGTATAGTGTTTCGCGACGGGGATTGATGTCGGTATGAAGAAAAACATTTTCTGTATATAAAATCACGTTTTTTCATCTTAAATTCATAATTTATTTCTGCACTTACCTCCGATTACTTCCATGTCAATCAGTACTCAAGCAAGCACGGCTTTTATCAAGCGGCAAGCTCCAAAAAATCCAAAATAAAATACTATCTTCATAATTTTCACTTCGTAAAAACACTACGTTCAATCTCGAATTACTCGAAGCTTCTGCTTCTGAATTTCTTTGCTACTAGATAATTTATTACTTACTGGCCACGCCTACAGGCAGATGAGTCTGGATTGTGTTTCGTGACCAGGATTGATGTCGGTATGAAGACAAACATTTTCTTTATATAAAATCACGTTTTTTCATCTTAAATTCATAATTTATATCTGCACTTACCGCCGATTACTTCCTTGTCGATCAGTTCTCAAGCAGGAACGGCTTTTATCACCTCGCACTCGTGGCATACTCTAAAAAATTCAAAATAAAATACTATCTTCATAATTTTCACTTCGTAAAAACACTACGTACAATCTCGAATTACTCGAAGCTTCTGCTTCTGAATTTCTTTGCTACTAGATAATTTATTATTTACTGGCCACGCCTACAGGATGATGAGTCTGGATTGTGTTTCGTGACCAGGATTCGCTAAAGTATGTAGAAAAACCTTTTCTTTATATAAAATCACGTTTTTTCATCTTACATTCACAATTTTGTTCTGCTCTTACCTCCGATTTCTTTATTGTAGGTCATCCCGCAATAATGCGTGGCTTTTTACACCTCGCACGCTTAACAAGCTCTGAAAAAATTCAAATAAAATACTATCTTCAAAATTTTCACTTCGTAAAAACACTACCTACAATCTCGATTTACTCGAAGCCTCTGCTGCTGATTTTTTTTACTTATAGGTAATTTATTACTTACTGGCCATGCCTTCAGCCTATTGAGTCTGTATAGTGTTTCGCGACCGGGATTGATGTCGGTATGAAGACAAACATTTTCTTTATAAAAAATCCTGTTTTTACATCTTAAATTCATAATTTTTTTCTGCACTTACCTCCGATTACTTCCTTGTCGATCAGTACTCAAGAAAGAACGGCTTTTATCACCTCGCACTCGTGGCAAGCTCTAAAAAATTCAAAATAAAATACAATCTTCATAATTTTCACTTCGTAAAAACACTACATATAAACTCGATTTACTTGAAGCGACTGCTTCTGAATTTCTTTGCTTCTAGATAATTATTTACATACTGGACATGTCTTCAGCATGTTGAGTCGGTATAGTGTTTCGCGACCGGGATTGATGTCGGTATGAAGAAAAACATTTTCTGTATAGAAAATCACGTTTTTTCATCTTAAATTCTTAATTTATTTCTGCACTTACCTCCGATTACTTCCATGTCAATCAGTACTCAAGCAGGCACGGCTTTTATCACCTAGCACTCGTGGCAAGCTCCAAAAAATCCAATATAAAATACTATCTTCATAATTTTCACTTCGTAAAAACACTATCTACAATCTCGATTTACTCGAAGCCTTCAGCTTCTGTACTTTTTGCTTATAGATAATTTATTACTTCCATGCCATGCCTTCAGCCCGTTGAGTCCGTATAGTGTTTGGCGACTGGGATAGATATCAGTACGGAGACAAACATTTTTTTTTAATATAAAATCACGTTTTTTCATCTTAAATTCACAATTTTGTTCTGCTCTTACCTCCGATTACTAAATTGTCGGTCAGCACGCAACAAGCCGTGGTTTTTAATACCTCGCACAAGTTACACGCTCAGAAAAAAACAAAATAAAATACTATCTTCGAAATTTTCACTTCGTAAAAACACTACGTACAATCTCGATTTCCTCGAAGCCTCTGCTTCTGAATTTCTTTGCTTCTAGATAATTTTTTACACACTGGACATGCTTTCAACCAGATGAGTCTGGATAGTGTTTCGCTACGGGGATTGACTTCGGTATAAAGAAAAGAATTTTCTTATATTTAATATTTTTTATCTGCATTTACTTCCGATAGCTTTATTGTCGGTCAACACGCAACAGAGCGCGGAATTTTCCACCTCGCACGCTTTGCAAGCTCTGAAAAAATCCAAATAAAATACTATCTTCAAAATTTTCATTTCGTAAAAACACTACCTACAATCTCGATTTACTCGAAGCCTTCTGCTTGTGTACTTTTTGCTTATAGATAATTTATTACTTCCATGCCATGCCTTCAGCTCGTTGAGTCCGTATAGTGTTTGGCGACTGGGATTGATATCTGTACGGAGACAAACATTTTTTTTAATATAAAATCACGTTTTTTCATCTTAAATTCACAATTTTGTTCTGCTCTTACCTCCGATTACTAAATTGTCGGTCAGCAAGCAACAAGCCGTGGCTTTTAATACCTCGCACACGTTACACGCTCAGAAAAAAACAAAATAAAATACTATCTTCGAAATTTTCACTTCGTAAAAACACTACGTACAATCTCGATTTACTCGAAGCCTCTGCTTCTGAATTTCTTTGCTTCTAGATAATTTTTTACACACTGGACATGCTTTCAACCAGATGCGTCTGGATAGTGTTTCGCTACGGGGATTGACTTCGGTATAAAGAAAAATATTTTCTTTATATAAAATCACGTTTTTTCATTTTTAATTAATATTTTTTATCTGCATTTACTTCCGATAGCTTTATTGTCGGTCAACACGCAACAAGGCGCAGAATTTAACACCTCGCACGCTTTGCAAACACTGAAAAAATCCAAATAAAATACTATCTTCAAAATTTTCATTTCGTAAAAACACTACCTACAATCTCGATTAACTCGAAGCCTCTGCTTCTGAATTTCTTTGCTTCTAGATAATTTTTTACACACTGGACATGCTTTCAACCAGATGAGTCTGGATAGTGTTTCGCTACGGGGATTAACTTCGGTATAAAGAAAAATATTTTCTTTATATAAAATCACGTTTTTTCATTTTTAATTAATATTTTTTAACTGCATTTACTTCCTATAGCTTTATTGTCGGTCAACACGCAACAAGGTGCGGAATTTAACACCTCGAACGCTTGGCAAGCACTGAAAAAATCAATATAAAATACTATCTTCAAAATTTTCACTTCGTAAAAACACTACTTACAATCTCGATTAACTCGAAGCCTCTGCTTCTGAATTTCTTTGCTTCTAGATAATTTTTTACACACTGGACATGCTTTCAACCAGATGAGTCTGGATAGTGTTTCGCTACGGGGATTGACTTCGGTATAAAGAAAAGAATTTTCTTTATATAAAATCACGTTTTTTCATTTTTAATTAATATTTTTTAACTGCATTTACTTCCTATAGCTTTATTGTCGGTCAACACGCAACAAGGCGCGGAATTTAACACCTCGAACGCTTGGCAAGCACTGAGAAAATCAATATAAAATACTATCTTCAAAATTTTCACTTCGTAAAAACACTACTTGTCGATCAGTACTCAAGCAGGAACAGCTTTTATCACCTCGCACTCGTGGCAAGCTCTAAAAAATTCAAAATAAAATACTATCTTCATAAATTTCACTTCGTAAAAACACTATTTATAAACTCGATTTACTTGAAGCGACTGCTTCTGAATTTCTTTGCTTCTAGATAATTATTTACTTACTGGACATTTCTTCAGCATGTTGAGTCGGTATAGTGTTTCGCGACGGGGATTGATGTCGGTATGAAGAAAAACATTTTCTGTATATAAAATCACGTTTTTTCATCTTAAATTCTTAATTTATTTCTGCACTTACCTCCGATTACTTCCATGTCAATCAGTACTCAAGTAGGCACGGCTTTTTACTTACTTGTCATGTTTTCAGCTAGATGAGTCTGGATAGTCTTTCGCGACGAGGATTGACTTCGTTATGAAGAAAAATATTTTCTGTATATAAAATCACGTTTTAACATCTTAAATTCAAAAGTTTGTTCTGCACTTACCTCCGATCACTTAATTGTAAGTCATCCCGCAATAAGGCGTGGCTTTTCACACCTCGCACGCTTGGCAAGCTCTGAAAAAATTAAAATAAAATACCATCTTTAAAATTTTCACTTCGTAAAACCACTACATACAATCTCGATTTACTCGAAGCCTCTGATGCTGATTTTTTTCCTTATAGGTAATTTATTACTTACTGGCCATGCCTTCCTTCCGTTGAGTCCGTATAGTGTTTGTCGACTGGGATTGATGTCGGTATGGAGAAAAACATTTTTTTTAATATAAAATCACGTTTTTTCATTTTTATTTAATAATTTTGTTCTGCTCTTAACTCCGATTTATTTATTTTTGAAAAGCACGCAACAAGCTGTGGCTTTTAATACGTCGCACACGTGGCACGCTCAGAAAAAAACAAAATAAAATACTATCTTCAAAATTTTCACTTCGTAAAAACACTACCTACAATCTCGATTTACTCGAAGCCTCTGCTTCTGAATTTCTTTGCTTCTAGATAATTTATTACTTACTGGTAACGCCTACGGCCAGATGAGTCTGGATTGTGTTTCGTGACCGGGATTGGCTTAAATATGAAGAAAAACCTCTTCTTTATATAAAATCACGTTATTTCATCTTAAATTCACAATTTTGTTCTGCTCTTACCTCCGATTTCTTTATTTTCGGTCATCCCGCAATAAGGCGTGGCTTTTTACACCTCGCACACTTAACAAGCTCTGAAAAAATTCAAATAAAATACTATCTTCAAAATTTTCACTTCGTAAAAACACTACCTACAATCTCGATTTACTCGAAGCCTCTGCTGCTGATTTTTTTTCTTATAAGTAATTTATTACACACTGGCCATGCCTTCAGCCTGTTGAGTCTGTATAGTGTTTCGCGACCGGGATTGATGTCGGTATGAAGAAAAACATTTTCGAGCATTTTCATTTTTTCGAGCTCTCGTTTTACACTTTCTTTGGAGTTTTACACACTGGACATGCTTTCAACCAGATGAGTCTGGATAGTGTTTCGCTACGGGGATTGACTTCGGTATAAAGAAAAGAATTTTCTTTATATAAAATCACGTTTTTTCATTTTTAATTAATATTTTTTACCTGCATTTACTTCCGATAGCTTTATTGTCGGTCAACACGCAACAAAGCGCGGAATTTAACACCTCGCACGCTTTGCAAGCTCTGAAAAAATCCAAATAAAATACTATCTTCAAAATTTTCACTTCGTAAAAACACTACCTACAATCTCGATTTACTCGAAGCCTCTTTTGCTGTTTTTTATTGCTTATAAGTAATTTATTACACACTGGCCATGCCTTCAGCCTGTTGAGTCTGTATAGTGTTTCGCGACCGGGATTGATGTCGGTATGAAGAAAAACATTTTCGAGCATTTTCATTTTTTCGAGCTCTCGTTTTACACTTTCTTTGGAGTTTTACACACTGGAGATGCTTTCAACCAGATGAGTCTGGATAGTGTTTCGCTACGGGGATTGACTTCGGTATAAAGAAAAGAATTTTCTTTATATAAAATCACGTTTTTTCATTTTTAATTAATATTTTTTACCTGCATTTACTTCCGATAGCTTTATTGTCGGTCAACACGCAACAGAGCGCGGAATTTTCCACCTCGCACGCTTTGCAAGCTCTGAAAAAATCCAAATAAAATACTATCTTCAAAATTTTCATTTCGTAAAAACACTACCTACAATCTCGATTTACTCGAAGCCTTCTGCTTGTGTACTTTTTGCTTATAGATAATTTATTACTTCCATGCCATGCCTTCAGCTCGTTGAGTCCGTATAGTGTTTGGCGACTGGGATTGATATCTGTACGGAGACAAACATTTTTTTTAATATAAAATCACGTTTTTTCATCTTAAATTCACAATTTTGTTCTGCTCTTACCTCCGATTACTAAATTGTCGGTCAGCAAGCAACAAGCCGTGGCTTTTAATACCTCGCACACGTTACACGCTCAGAAAAAAACAAAATAAAATACTATCTTCGAAATTTTCACTTCGTAAAAACACTACGTACAATCTCGATTTACTCGAAGCCTCTGCTTCTGAATTTCTTTGCTTCTAGATAATTTTTTACACACTGGACATGCTTTCAACCAGATGCGTCTGGATAGTGTTTCGCTACGGGGATTGACTTCGGTATAAAGAAAAATATTTTCTTTATATAAAATCACGTTTTTTCATTTTTAATTAATATTTTTTACCTGCATTTACTTCCGATAGCTTTATTGTCAGTCAACACGCAACAAGGCGCAGAATTTAACACCTCGCACGCTTTGCAAACACTGAAAAAATCCAAATAAAATACTATCTTCAAAATTTTCATTTCGTAAAAACACTACCTACAATCTCGATTAACTCGAAGCCTCTGCTTCTGAATTTCTTTGCTTCTAGATAATTTTTTACACACTGGACATGCTTTCAACCAGATGAGTCTGGATAGTGTTTCGCTACGGGGATTGACTTCGGTATAAAGAAAAATATTTTCTTTATATAATATCACGTTTTTTCATTTTTAATTAATATTTTTTAACTGCATTTACTTCCTATAGCTTTATTGTCGGTCAACACGCAACAAGGCGCGGAATTTAACACCTCGAACGCTTGGCAAGCACTGAGAAAATCAATATAAAATACTATCTTCAAAATTTTCACTTCGTAAAAACACTACTTGTCGATCAGTACTCAAGCAGGAACAGCTTTTATCACCTCGCACTCGTGGCAAGCTCTAAAAAATTCAAAATAAAATACTATCTTCATAAATTTCACTTCGTAAAAACACTACTTATAAACTCGATTTACTTGAAGCGACTGCTTCTGAATTTCTTTGCTTCTAGATAATTATTTACTTACTGGACATTTCTTCAGCATGTTGAGTCGGTATAGTGTTTCGCGACTGGGATTGATGTCGGTATGAAGAAAAACATTTTCTGTATATAAAATCACGTTTTTTCATCTTAAATTCTTAATTTATTTCTGCACTTACCTCCGATTACTTCCATGTCAATCAGTACTCAAGTAGGCACGGCTTTTTACTTACTTGTCATGCTTTCAGCTAGATGAGTCTGGATAGTCTTTCGCGACGAGGATTGACTTCGTTATGAAGAAAAATATTTTCTGTATATAAAATCACGTTTTAACATCTTAAATTCAAAAGTTTGTTCTGCACTTACCTCCGATCACTTAATTGTCAGTCATCCCGCAATAAGGCGTGGCTTTTCACACCTCGCAGGCTTGGCAAGCTCTGAAAAAATTAAAATAAAATACCATCTTTAAAATTTTCACTTCGTAAAACCACTACATACAATCTCGATTTACTCGAAGCCTCTGATGCTGATTTTTTTCCTTATAGGTAATTTACTACTTACTGGCCATGCCTTCATTCCGTTGAGTCCGTATAGTGTTTGGCGACTGGGATTGATGTCGGTATGGAGAAAAACATTTTTTTTAATATAAAATCACGTTTTTTCATTTTTATTTAATAATTTTGTTCTGCTCTTAACTCCGATTTATTTATTTTTGAAAAGCACGCAACAAGCTGTGGCTTTTAATACGTCGCACACGTGGCACGCTCAGAAAAAAACAAAATAAAATACTATCTTCAAAATTTTCACTTCGTAAAAACACTACCTACAATCTCGATTTACTCGAAGCCTCTGCTGCTGATTTTTTTTGCTTACAGGTAATTTATTACTTACTGGCCATGCCTTCAGCCTGTTGAGTCTGAATAGTGTTTGGCGACCGGGATTGATGTCGGTATGGAAACAAACATTTTTTTCTATATAAAATCACGTTTTATAATTTTTAATTAATAATTTTGTTCTGCATTTACCTCCGATTTCTTTTTTCCCGCCAGCACAAAACAGGGCGCGGATTTTAACATCTCGATCGCTTGGCAAGCTCTGAAAAAATCCAAATAAAATACTATCTTCATAATTTTCACTTCGTAAAAACACTACGTACAATCTCGAATTACTCGATGCTTCTGCTTCTGAATTTCTTTGCTTCTAGATAATTTATTATTTACTGGCCACGCCTACAGGAAGATGAGTCTGGATTGTGTTTTGTGACCAGGATTCGCTAAAGTATGTAGAAAAACCTTTTCTTTATATAAAATCACGTTTTTTCATCTTACATTCACAATTTTGTTCTGCTCTTACCTCCGATTTCTTTATTGTAGCTCATCCCGCAATAATGCGTGGCTTTTTACACCTCGCACGCTTTGCAAGCTCTGAAAAAATCCAAATAAAATACTATCTTCAAAATTTTCATTTCGTAAAAACACTACCTACAATCTCGATTTACTCGAAGCCTTCTGCTTGTGTACTTTTTGCTTATAGATAATTTATTACTTCCATGCCATGCCTTCAGCTCGTTGAGTCCGTATAGTGTTTGGCGACTGGGATTGATATCTGTACGGAGACAAACATTTTTTTTAATATAAAATCACGTTTTTTCATCTTAAATTCACAATTTTGTTCTGCTCTTACCTCCGATTACTAAATTGTCGGTCAGCAAGCAACAAGCCGTGGCTTTTAATACCTCGCACACGTTACACGCTCAGAAAAAAACAAAATAAAATACTATCTTCGAAATTTTCACTTCGTAAAAACACTACGTACAATCTCGATTTACTCGAAGCCTCTGCTTCTGAATTTCTTTGCTTCTAGATAATTTTTTACACACTGGACATGCTTTCAACCAGATGAGTCTGGATAGTGTTTCGCTACGGGGATTGACTTCGGTATAAAGAAAAATATTTTCTTTATATAAAATCACGTTTTTTCATTTTTAATTAATATTTTTTATCTGCATTTACTTCCGATAGCTTTATTGTCGGTCAACACGCAACAAAGCGCAGAATTTAACACCTCGCACGCTTTGCAAACACTGAAAAAATCCAAATAAAATACTATCTTCAAAATTTTCATTTCGTAAAAACACTACCTACAATCTCGATTTACTCGAAGCCTTCTGCTTGTGTACTTTTTGCTTATAGATAATTTATTACTTCCATGCCATGCCTTCAGCTCGTTGAGTCCGTATAGTGTTTGGCGACTGGGATTGATATCTGTACGGAGACAAACATTTTTTTTAATATAAAATCACGTTTTTTCATCTTAAATTCACAATTTTGTTCTGCTCTTACCTCCGATTACTAAATTGTCGGTCAGCAAGCAACAAGCCGTGGCTTTTAATACCTCGCACACGTTACACGCTCAGAAAAAAACAAAATAAAATACTATCTTCAAAATTTTCACTTCGTAAAAACACTACCTACAATCTCGATTTACTCGAAGCCTCTGCTGCTGATTTTTTTTGCTTACAGGTAATTTATTACTTACTGGCCATGCCTTCAGCCTGTTGAGTCTGAATAGTGTTTGGCGACCGGGATTGATGTCGGTATGGAAACAAACATTTTTTTCTATATAAAATCACGTTTTATAATTTTTAATTAATAATTTTGTTCTGCATTTACCTCCGATTTCTTTTTTCCCGCCAGCACAAAACAGGGCGCGGATTTTAACATCTCGATCGCTTGGCAAGCTCTGAAAAAATCCAAATAAAATACTATCTTCATAATTTTCACTTCGTAAAAACACTACGTACAATCTCGAATTACTCGATGCTTCTGCTTCTGAATTTCTTTGCTTCTAGATAATTTATTACTTACTGGTAACGCCTACGGCCAGATGAGTCTGGATTGTGTTTCGTGACCGGGATTAGCTTAAATATGAAGAAACACCTCTTCTTTATATAAAATCACGTTATTTCATCTTAAATTCACAATTTTGTTCTGCTCTTACCTCCGATTTCTTTATTTTCGGTCATCCCGCAATAAGGCGTGGCTTTTTACACCTCGCACACTTAACAAGCTCTAAAAAAATTCAAATAAAATACTATCTTCAAAATTTTCACTTCGTAAAAACACTTCTTACAATATCGATTTACTCGAAGCCTCTGCTTCTGAATTTCTTTGCTTCTAGATATTTTTTTACACACTGGACATGCTTTCAACCAGATGAGTCTGGATAGTGTTTCGCTACGGGGATTGACTTCGGTATAAAGAAAAATATTTTCTTTATATAAAATCACGTTTTTTCATTTTTAATTAATATTTTTTAGCTGCATTTACTTCCGATAGCTTTATTGTCGGTCAACACGCAACAAAGCGCGGAATTTTACACCTCGAACGCTTGGCAAGCACTGAAAAATTCAATATAAAATACTATCTTCATAATTTTCACTTCGTAAAAACACTTCTTACAATATCGATTTACTCGAAGCTTCTGCTTCTGAATTTCTTTGCTTCTAGATAATATATTATTTACTGGCCACGCCTACAGCCAGATGAGTCTGGATTGTGTTTCGTGACCAGGATTGGCTTAAGTATGAAGAAAAACCTTTTCTTTATATAAAATCACGTTTTTTCATCTTAAATTCACAATTTTGTTCTGCACTTACCTCCGATTACTTCCATGTCAATCAGTACTCAAGCAGACACGGCTTTTATCACCTCGCAGTCATGGCAAGCTCCAAAAAATCCAAAATAAAATACTATCTTCATAATTTTCACTTCGTTAAAACACTACCTACAATCTCGATTTACTCGAAGCCTCTTTTGCTGATTTTTTTTGCTTATAGGTAATTTATTACTTACTGACAATGCCTTCAGCCTGTTGAGTCGGTATAGTGTTTTGCCACCGGGATTTATGTCGGTATGAAGAAAAACATTTTCTGTTTATATAATCACGTTTTTTCATCTTTAATTCAAATTTGTTCTGCTCTTACCTCTAATTACTTTATTGTCGGTCATCCCGCAATAAAGCGTGACTTTTTACACCTTGCACGCTTTGCAAGCTCTGAAAAAATCCAAATAAAATACTATCTTCAAAATTTTCATTTCGTAAAAACACTACCTGCAATCTCGATTTACTCGAAGCCTCTGCTTCTGAATTTCTTTGCTTCTAGATATTTTTTTACACACTGGACATGCTTTCAACCAGATGAGTCTGGATAGTGTTTCGCTACGGGGATTGACTTCGGTATAAAGAAAAATATTTTCTTTATATAAAATCACGTTTTTTCATTTTTAATTAATATTTTTTAGCTGCATTTACTTCCGATAGCTTTATTGTCGGTCAACACGCAACTAAGCGCGGAATTTTACACCTCGAACGCTTGGCAAGCACTGAAAAATTCAATATAAAATACTATCTTCAAAATTTTCACTTCGTAAAAACACTACGTTCAATCTCGAATTACTCGAAGCTTCTGCTTCTGAATTTCTTTGCTACTAGATAATTTATTACTTACTGGCCACGCCTACAGGCAGATGAGTCTGGATTGTGTTTCGTGACCAGGATTGATGTCGGTATGAAGACAAACATTTTCTTTATATAAAATCACGTTTTTTCATCTTAAATTCATAATTTATATCTGCACTTACCGCCGATTACTTCCTTGTCGATCAGTTCTCAAGCAGGAACGGCTTTTATCACCTCGCACTCGTGGCATACTCTAAAAAATTCAAAATAAAATACTATCTTCATAATTTTCACTTCGTAAAAACACTACGTACAATCTCGAATTACTCGAAGCTTCTGCTTCTGAATTTCTTTGCTACTAGATAATTTATTATTTACTGGCCACGCCTACAGGAAGATGAGTCTGGATTGTGTTTTGTGACCAGGATTCGCTAAAGTATGTAGAAAAACCTTTTCTTTATATAAAATCACGTTTTTTCATCTTACATTCACAATTTTGTTCTGCTCTTACCTCCGATTTCTTTATTGTAGCTCATCCCGCAATAATGCGTGGCTTTTTACACCTCGCACGCTTTGCAAGCTCTGAAAAAATCCAAATAAAATACTATCTTCAAAATTTTCATTTCGTAAAAACACTACCTACAATCTCGATTTACTCGAAGCCTTCTGCTTGTGTACTTTTTGCTTATAGATAATTTATTACTTCCATGCCATGCCTTCAGCTCGTTGAGTCCGTATAGTGTTTGGCGACTGGGATTGATATCTGTACGGAGACAAACATTTTTTTTAATATAAAATCACGTTTTTTCATCTTAAATTCACAATTTTGTTCTGCTCTTACCTCCGATTACTAAATTGTCGGTCAGCAAGCAACAAGCCGTGGCTTTTAATACCTCGCACACGTTACACGCTCAGAAAAAAACAAAATAAAATACTATCTTCGAAATTTTCACTTCGTAAAAACACTACGTACAATCTCGATTTACTCGAAGCCTCTGCTTCTGAATTTCTTTGCTTCTAGATAATTTTTTACACACTGGACATGCTTTCAACCAGATGCGTCTGGATAGTGTTTCGCTACGGGGATTGACTTCGGTATAAAGAAAAATATTTTCTTTATATAAAATCACGTTTTTTCATTTTTAATTAATATTTTTTACCTGCATTTACTTCCGATAGCTTTATTGTCGGTCAACACGCAACAAGGCGCAGAATTTAACACCTCGCACGCTTTGCAAACACTGAAAAAATCCAAATAAAATACTATCTTCAAAATTTTCATTTCGTAAAAACACTACCTACAATCTCGATTAACTCGAAGCCTCTGCTTCTGAATTTCTTTGCTTCTAGATAATTTTTTACACACTGGACATGCTTTCAACCAGATGAGTCTGGATAGTGTTTCGCTACGGGGATTGACTTCGGTATAAAGAAAAATATTTTCTTTATATAAAATCACGTTTTTTCATTTTTAATTAATATTTTTTAACTGCATTTACTTCCTATAGCTTTATTGTCGGTCAACACGCAACAAGGCGCGGAATTTAACACCTCGAACGCTTGGCAAGCACTGAGAAAATCAATATAAAATACTATCTTCAAAATTTTCACTTCGTAAAAACACTACTTGTCGATCAGTACTCAAGCAGGAACAGCTTTTATCACCTCGCACTCGTGGCAAGCTCTAAAAAATTCAAAATAAAATACTATCTTCATAAATTTCACTTCGTAAAAACACTACTTATAAACTCGATTTACTTGAAGCGACTGCTTCTGAATTTCTTTGCTTCTAGATAATTATTTACTTACTGGACATTTCTTCAGCATGTTGAGTCGGTATAGTGTTTCGCGACTGGGATTGATGTCGGTATGAAGAAAAACATTTTCTGTATATAAAATCACGTTTTTTCATCTTAAATTCTTAATTTATTTCTGCACTTACCTCCGATTACTTCCATGTCAATCAGTACTCAAGTAGGCACGGCTTTTTACTTACTTGTCATGCTTTCAGCTAGATGAGTCTGGATAGTCTTTCGCGACGAGGATTGACTTCGTTATGAAGAAAAATATTTTCTGTATATAAAATCACGTTTTAACATCTTAAATTCAAAAGTTTGTTCTGCACTTACCTCCGATCACTTAATTGTCAGTCATCCCGCAATAAGGCGTGGCTTTTCACACCTCGCAGGCTTGGCAAGCTCTGAAAAAATTAAAATAACATACCATCTTTAAAATTTTCACTTCGTAAAACCACTACATACAATCTCGATTTACTCGAAGCCTCTGATGCTGATTTTTTTCCTTATAGGTAATTTATTACTTACTGGCCATGCCTTCATTCCGTTGAGTCCGTATAGTGTTTGGCGACTGGGATTGATGTCGGTATGGAGAAAAACATTTTTTTAATATAAAATCACGTTTTTTCATTTTTATTTAATAATTTTGTTCTGCTCTTAACTCCGATTTATTTATTTTCGAAAAGCACGCAACAAGCTGTGGCTTTTAATACGTCGCACACGTGGCACGCTCAGAAAAAAACAAAATAAAATACTATCTTCAAATTTTCACTTCGTAAAAACACTACCTACAATCTCGATTTACTCGAAGCCTCTGCAGCTGATTTTTTTTGCTTACAGGTAATTTATTACTTACTGGCCATGCCTTCAGCCTGTTGAGTCTGAATAGTGTTTGGCGACCGGGATTGATGTCGGTATGGAAACAAACATTTTTTTCTATATAAAATCACGTTTTATAATTTTTAATTAATAATTTTGTTCTGCATTTACCTCCGATTTCTTTTTTCCCGCCAGCACAAAACAGGGCGCGGATTTTAACATCTCGATCGCTTGGCAAGCTCTGAAAAAATCCAAATAAAATACTATCTTCATAATTTTCACTTCGTAAAAACACTACGTACAATCTCGAATTACTCGATGCTTCTGCTTCTGAATTTCTTTGCTTCTAGATAATTTATTACTTACTGGTAACGCCTACGGCCAGATGAGTCTGGATTGTGTTTCGTGACCGGGATTGGCTTAAATATGAAGAAACAACTCTTCTTTATATAAAATCACGTTATTTCATCTTAAATTCACAATTTTGTTCTGCTCTTACCTCCGATTTCTTTATTTTCGGTCATCCCGCAATAAGGCGTGGCTTTTTACACCTCGCACACTTAACAAGCTGTAAAAAAATTCAAATAAAATACTATCTTCAAAATTTTCACTTCGTAAAAACACTACCTACAATCTCGATTTACTCGAAGCCTCTGCTGCTGATTTTTTACCTTATAGGTAATTTATTACTTACTGGCCATACCTTCAGCCTGTTGAGTCTTTATAGTGTTTCGCGACCGGGATTGATGTCGGTATGAAGACAAACATTTTCTTTATATAAAATCACGTTTTTTCATTTTTATTTAATAATTTTTTTCTGCTCTTACCTCCGATTACTTTATTGTCGAAAAGCACGCAACAAGCTGTGGCTTTTAATACCACTTTTAATACTTTTTTTCGGTCAGCACGCAACAGGGAGTGGATTTTAACACCTCGAATGCTTGGCAAGCTCTGAAAAAATCAATATAAAATACTATCTTCAAAATTTTCACTTCGTAAAAACACTACCTACAATCTCGATTTACTCGAAGCCTCTTTTGCTGTTTTTTTTTGCTTATAAGTAATTTATTACACACTGGCCATGCCTTCAGCCTGTTGAGTCTGTATAGTGTTTCGCGACCGGGATTGATGTCGGTATGAAGAAAAACATTTTCGAGCATTTTCATTTTTTCGAGCTCTCGTTTTACACTTTCTTTGGAGTTTTACACACTGGAGATGCTTTCAACCAGATGAGTCTGGATAGTGTTTCGCTACGGGGATTGACTTCGGTATAAAGAAAAGAATTTTCTTTATATAAAATCACGTTTTTTCATTTTTAATTAATATTTTTTACCTGCATTTACTTCCGATAGCTTTATTGTCGGTCAACACGCAACAAAGCGCGGAATTTAACACCTCGCACGCTTTGCAATTTCTGAAAAAATCCAAATAAAATACTATCTTCAAAATTTTCACTTCGTAAAAACACTACCTACAATCTCGATTTACTCGAAGCCTCTGCTTCTGAATTTCTTTGCTTCTAGATAATTTATTACTTACTGGTAACGCCTACGGCCAGATGAGTCTGGATTGTGTTTCGTGACCGGGATTGGCTTAAATATGAAGAAAAACCTCTTCTTTATATAAAATCACGTTATTTCATCTTAAATTCACAATTTTGTTCTGCTCTTACCTCCGATTTCTTTATTTTCGGTCATCCCGCAATAAGGCGTGGCTTTTTACACCTCGCACACTTAACAAGCTCTGAAAAAATTCAAATAAAATACTATCTTCAAAATTTTCACTTCGTAAAAACACTACCTACAATCTCGATTTACTCGAAGCCTCTGCTGCTGATTTTTTTTCTTATAAGTAATTTATTACACACTGGCCATGCCTTCAGCCTGTTGAGTCTGTATAGTGTTTCGCGACCGGGATTGATGTCGGTATGAAGAAAAACATTTTCGAGCATTTTCATTTTTTCGAGCTCTCGTTTTACACTTTCTTTGGAGTTTTACACACTGGACATGCTTTCAACCAGATGAGTCTGGATAGTGTTTCGCTACGGGGATTGACTTCGGTATAAAGAAAAGAATTTTCTTTATCCACTCACGCGCTTGTACTTACGCGTGACGTAGGCCGAAATGCCCGCGAACATTTTTTGTCGGCGCGCGCCGTGCGCCTAGCCACTTATACACGACTTCTACACGAAATATTTCTATGAACTGATAGTAAACTAATGACTGTTTCATATAGTGGACAGACCAGGCTTGATTATACATTTTGTTTTAGAACTATATATGACGTAGTTTTTTTTTTATTCGCAAATAAATAATAAAATCTGTTTTATTTCACTAACTAAAGCGTTGACCCTATGTTTTTTTTTACAAAAAATGAAGTCCCATTCATTAACTACACAATGCCATCATAATATTTACTATTTTCTCCAAAGTTTTGAAATACAAAGAATAATAACATCGCGGGAATATACTCTCGAGAATGAGTCATGGCGGCCATTTTGAGCGTGAGAATAAAGCGCGCTATTCACGGATGTTTATTATTTTTACCTGACTACCAAGAAAGGGTTATGTGTATAGTTTGTTTGTTTGAAATTTACTGAAAATGTGTGTAATTTTAATATTGTAACTTTAAATATTGCATGTATGCAATTAATTGTCGAGTATCGGCCAGTATTAAGTGTATTGGGGTATAATTAAGGATAAAAAATAAAAAATGTACAACGTAATTATAACTTTTATTTCACAAGTAGTCATTTATTTGTTTATCATTGGATCACCAACATAGGCTACACAATTACATGCAAGTTAACATAAACACGGACAAATACAAGTGTGCGCCTCCAATCAAACCCAGCCAGACAGCCGGCAGACTGGCAACAAGAGTACAAATGGCGAAAGCTGGGAAGGAGCTACACGTCGGGTTTCTGCCTGGAGTACCTATATTTTTTTTCTGCTTCATAAGTCTGTAATAAGTATAAACATCAATATTTATATTAATTATTATGAAATGCCTCGTTGGTCTAGTGGTCGCAAGCGCTACTGCTGAGCATGAGGTCCTGGGTTCGATTCCCAGGTCGGGCAAAGTGCTATTGGGTTTTTCCATCTGGAATTTCTCGGTAGCAACCCGGAGTCTGGATTTGTGCCTGGTTGATGGCAATAGGCTCGCCCCCTATTACATGGGACTTAAACATAACTGGCGAAATGTGGGTGTTCTATAGGTACACCTCTGCCTAACCCTTCGGGGAATACAGGCGTGATGTTACGTTATGTGATGTTATGTAAATATTATATAATGTTTACAGGACACAAAATCCCCATACATTCAAAACTATACATTCACATTCATACCTACATACATAAATATTCTAGTACATTTTATTATCAAATAAGTTTTAATTTAAACAAGAATAATAAATGTAATAATTTAGTTATTTAATACTAAGGACATGTTTCAAAACATACATACATAAATAAACTCACGCCTTCTTCCCATGGGGGTAGGCAGAAACTACAGAAAATCCATAATTAATTAAGTATTAATTCTATTTAAAACATTAATTTTATACTTTTTGCTGTGCCCTACAGGGTCCATAATTGTGCCTTAGCTTTAAGCCCATTGTAAGATCTTCAAACATTATGAAATGCAAATAAAGATATGAACACATACTCTTCAGCCGGGGTCAGCATGGGTGCTGCGGGGCTGGGTGTTGCGGGACTGGGTGCTGCGGGACAGAGCTCAGAAGGCCCTGGCGCTGGCTCTGCCTCTGGCGCTGGCCCTGCAGGTGTACTGAAAAAAAAACAATATGAGTTAAGAAGTTGAGAGAACAATTTGATTTCGAAGTTGATCCCGTTAAGTTTTTCAGTTCGATGCTATGTAGCGTAATCAGCCTAGAATGTTCCCACTGCTGGGACACAGGGCTCCTCTCTTTGAGAGGGAAATGTATTAGATTATATACAATTTGAGATAACAAGTTGATAGAACAATTTGATTTTGAAGTTGATCCCGTTAAGTTTTTCAGTTCGATGCTATGTAGTGTAATCAGCCTATAATGTTCTCACTGCTGGGACACAGAGCTCCTCTCTTTGAGAGGGAAATGTATTATATTATATACAATTTGAGTTAAGAAGTTGAGAGAACAATTTGATTTCAAAGTTGATCCCGTTAAGTTAGGTAATCAGTTCGATGGTATGTGTAACTAGCCTATCAAGTTCCCACTGCTGGGACACAGGGCTCCTCTCTTTGAGAGAGAAATGTATTAGATATATACTTTTTATACAGCTACTATACCTCTTTTCAAACAGGTACTTATGTATTTGATATACATTATACACTATACCTCTCTCCAAATAGGCATCGCCCTCGCCCTCGCGACCGCCTGCGACCTGCTGAGCCTCGCCTGCCACCCTGTCCTTGAATAATATTATCCATTTTGCATTTTTTCTGAAAAATATGGCAAAAATCGAGATTGTTTTTTTTTTTTGAGTAATTATCACAAATCAGAACTCAAAGGTTTCAAGAGAGAAGAATAACCACAATTTATCATGAATAGGTTTCTTTAATCCGTGTCAATGAACTACGCCACGCCGCGTGCTTCGAAAAAAATTGGCTATTGGTTTTTGCAATTAGATTTTGTACTTTGAAATCACAACGAAATGATATAATATTGGTACCAAACTGTTCGTAATTAACCAGGCTACATGGTAAATACACATTAATTTACGTAAAAAGTAGTAATAGATTCGTTTTTATTACGTTTTTCAAGAGCTAAGAATTTTTCAGACAACAATGAAACATATTTCTAATTATAGGAACGATTTTAAAACTCGAAATTCAAATGTAGTATAGATAACTCGAAAGAGCGTTAAATCACGAACAAAATGGTATATAATGTTGATTATAATCATTACTTACCGTTTAATTGTGTATCATAAAATCCGCGACGACGAAATGGCAGATTGACAGCCCACAGTACACTTCGCAAACTTATTTTCAACCACAGATAATTTTATTCTTACGTCCGATACACACACATGGCTTTCGAAACAAAAATTCAAAATTTAACCACCTTTCCAAAAAACATGAAACAGAAGGGGTGGGTCCACGCATAAAATTCAAAAAAATAAAAAACAAACGTGCTGTCCGCTGACAGTTTGAAGTGGTGAAATAATGAAGATGGGGGCGTTTCACGGATTTCAAAATTTACTAATTTTTGCATTGGGGCGCGTGAGTGGTTATATAAAATCACGTTTTTTCATTTTTAATTAATATTTTTTACCTGCATTTACTTCCGATAGCTTTATTGTCGGTCAACACGCAACAAAGCGCGGAATTTAACACCTCGCACGCTTTGCAAGCTCTGAAAAAATCCAAATAAAATACTATCTTCAAAATTTTCACTTCGTAAAAACACTACCTACAATCTCGATTTACTCGAAGCCTCTTTTGCTGTTTTTTATTGCTTATAAGTAATTTATTACACACTGGCCATGCCTTCAGCCTGTTGAGTCTGTATAGTGTTTCGCGACCGGGATTGATGTCGGTATGAAGAAAAACATTTTCGAGCATTTTCATTTTTTCGAGCTCTCGTTTTACACTTTCTTTGGAGTTTTACACACTGGAGATGCTTTCAACCAGATGAGTCTGGATAGTGTTTCGCTACGGGGATTGACTTCGGTATAAAGAAAAGAATTTTCTTTATATAAAATCACGTTTTTTCATTTTTAATTAATATTTTTTACCTGCATTTACTTCCGATAGCTTTATTGTCGGTCAACACGCAACAGAGCGCGGAATTTTCCACCTCGCACGCTTTGCAAGCTCTGAAAAAATCCAAATAAAATACTATCTTCAAAATTTTCATTTCGTAAAAACACTACCTACAATCTCGATTTACTCGAAGCCTTCTGCTTGTGTACTTTTTGCTTATAGATAATTTATTACTTCCATGCCATGCCTTCAGCTCGTTGAGTCCGTATAGTGTTTGGCGACTGGGATTGATATCTGTACGGAGACAAACATTTTTTTTAATATAAAATCACGTTTTTTCATCTTAAATTCACAATTTTGTTCTGCTCTTACCTCCGATTACTAAATTGTCGGTCAGCAAGCAACAAGCCGTGGCTTTTAATACCTCGCACACGTTACACGCTCAGAAAAAAACAAAATAAAATACTATCTTCGAAATTTTCACTTCGTAAAAACACTACGTACAATCTCGATTTACTCGAAGCCTCTGCTTCTGAATTTCTTTGCTTCTAGATAATTTTTTACACACTGGACATGCTTTCAACCAGATGCGTCTGGATAGTGTTTCGCTACGGGGATTGACTTCGGTATAAAGAAAAATATTTTCTTTATATAAAATCACGTTTTTTCATTTTTAATTAATATTTTTTATCTGCATTTACTTCCGATAGCTTTATTGTCGGTCAACACGCAACAAGGCGCAGAATTTAACACCTCGCACGCTTTGCAAACACTGAAAAAATCCAAATAAAATACTATCTTCAAAATTTTCATTTCGTAAAAACACTACCTACAATCTCGATTAACTCGAAGCCTCTGCTTCTGAATTTCTTTGCTTCTAGATAATTTTTTACACACTGGACATGCTTTCAACCAGATGAGTCTGGATAGTGTTTCGCTACGGGGATTGACTTCGGTATAAAGAAAAATATTTTCTTTATATAAAATCACGTTTTTTCATTTTTAATTAATATTTTTTAACTGCATTTACTTCCTATAGCTTTATTGTCGGTCAACACGCAACAAGGCGCGGAATTTAACACCTCGAACGCTTGGCAAGCACTGAAAAAATCAATATAAAATACTATCTTCAAAATTTTCACTTCGTAAAAACACTACTTACAATCTCGATTAACTCGAAGCCTCTGCTTCTGAATTTCTTTGCTTCTAGATAATTTTTTACACACTGGACATGCTTTCAACCAGATGAGTCTGGATAGTGTTTCGCTACGGGGATTGACTTCGGTATAAAGAAAAGAATTTTCTTTATATAAAATCACGTTTTTTCATTTTTAATTAATATTTTTTACCTGCATTTACTTCCGATAGCTTTATTGTCGGTCAACACGCAACAAAGCGCGGAATTTAACACCTCGCACGCTTTGCAAGCTCTGAAAAAATCCAAATAAAATACTATCTTCAAAATTTTCACTTCGTAAAAACACTACCTACAATCTCGATTTACTCGAAGCCTCTTTTGCTGTTTTTTATTGCTTATAAGTAATTTATTACACACTGGCCATGCCTTCAGCCTGTTGAGTCTGTATAGTGTTTCGCGACCGGGATTGATGTCGGTATGAAGAAAAACATTTTCGAGCATTTTCATTTTTTCGAGCTCTCGTTTTACACTTTCTTTGGAGTTTTACACACTGGAGATGCTTTCAACCAGATGAGTCTGGATAGTGTTTCGCTACGGGGATTGACTTCGGTATAAAGAAAAGAATTTTCTTTATATAAAATCACGTTTTTTCATTTTTAATTAATATTTTTTACCTGCATTTACTTCCGATAGCTTTATTGTCGGTCAACACGCAACAAAGCGCGGAATTTAACACCTCGCACGCTTTGCAATTTCTGAAAAAATCCAAATAAAATACTATCTTCAAAATTTTCACTTCGTAAAAACACTACCTACAATCTCGATTTACTCGAAGCCTCTGCTTCTGAATTTCTTTGCTTCTAGATAATTTATTACTTATTGGTAACGCCTACGGCCAGATGAGTCTGGATTGTGTTTCGTGACCGGGATTGGCTTAAATATGAAGAAAAACCTCTTCTTTATATAAAATCACGTTATTTCATCTTAAATTCACAATTTTGTTCTGCTCTTACCTCCGATTTCTTTATTTTCGGTCATCCCGCAATAAGGCGTGGCTTTTTACACCTCGCACACTTAACAAGCTCTGAAAAAATTCAAATAAAATACTATCTTCAAAATTTTCACTTCGTAAAAACACTACCTACAATCTCGATTTACTCGAAGCCTCTGCTGCTGATTTTTTTTCTTATAAGTAATTTATTACACACTGGCCATGCCTTCAGCCTGTTGAGTCTGTATAGTGTTTCGCGACCGGGATTGATGTCGGTATGAAGAAAAACATTTTCGAGCATTTTCATTTTTTCGAGCTCTCGTTTTACACTTTCTTTGGAGTTTTACACACTGGACATGCTTTCAACCAGATGAGTCTGGATAGTGTTTCGCTACGGGGATTGACTTCGGTATAAAGAAAAGAATTTTCTTTATATAAAATCACGTTTTTTCATTTTTAATTAATATTTTTTACCTGCATTTACTTCCGATAGCTTTATTGTCGGTCAACACGCAACAAAGCGCGGAATTTAACACCTCGCACGCTTTGCAAGCTCTGAAAAAATCCAAATAAAATACTATCTTCAAAATTTTCACTTCGTAAAAACACTACCTACAATCTCGATTTACTCGAAGCCTCTGCTGCTGATTTTTATTGCTTATAAGTAATTTATTACACACTGGCCATGCCTTCAGCCCGTTGAGTCCGTATAGTGTTTGGCGACTGGGATTGATGTCGGTATGGATACAAACATTTTTTTTAATATAAAATCACGTTTTTTCATCTTAAATTCACAATTTTGTTCTGCTCTTACCTCCGATTACTAAATTGTCGGTCAGCACGCAACAAGCCGTGGTTTTTAATACCTCGCACAAGTTACACGCTCAGAAAAAAAAAAAAAAAATACTATCTTCGAAATTTTCACTTCGTAAAAACACTACTTACAATCTCGATTACTCGAAGCCTCTGCTTCTGAATTTCTTTGCTTCTAGATAATTTTTTACACACTGGACATGCTTTCAACCAGATGAGTCTGGATAGTGTTTCGCTACGGGGATTGACTTCGGTATAAAGAAAAATATTTTCTTTATATAAAATCACGTTTTTTCATTTTTAATTAATATTTTTTATCTGCATTTACTTCCGATAGCTTTATTGTCGATCAACACGCAACAAAGCGCGGAATTTAACACCTCGCACGCTTTGCAAGCACTGAAAAAATCCAAATAAAATACTATCTTCAAAATTTTCATTTCGTAAAAACACTACCTACAATCTCGATTTACTCGAAGCCTTCTGCTTGTGTACTTTTTGCTTATAGATAATTTATTACTTCCATGCCATGCCTCCAGCTCGTTGAGTCCGTATAGTGTTTGGCGACTGGGATTGATATCGGTATGGAGACAAACATTTTTTTTAATATAAAATCACGTTTTTTCATCTTAAATTCACAATTTTGTTCTGCTCTTACCTCCGATTACTAAATTGTCGGTCAGCACGCAACAAGCCGTGGTTTTAATACCTCGCACAAGTTACACGCTCAGAAAAAAACAAAATAAAATACTATCTTCGAAATTTTCACTTCGTAAAAACACTACGTACAATCTCGATTACTCGAAGCCTCTGCTTCTGAATTTCTTTGCTTCTAGATATTTTTTTACACACTGGACATGCTTTCAACCAGATGAGTCTGGATAGTGTTTCGCTACGGGGATTGACTTCGGTATAAAGAAAAGAATTTTCTTTATATAAAATCACGTTTTTTCATTTTTAATTAATATTTTTTATCTGCATTTACTTCCGATAGCTTTATTGTCGGTCAACACGCAACAAAGCGCGGAATTTAACACCTCGCACGCTTTGCAAGCACTGAAAAAATCCAAATAAAATACTATCTTCAAAATTTTCCTTTCGTAAAAACACTACCTACAATCTCGATTTACTCGAAGCCTTCTGCTTGTGTACTTTTTGCGTATAGATAATTTATTACTTCCATGCCATGCCTCCAGCTCGTTGAGTCCGTATAGTGTTTGGCGACTGGGATTGATATCGGTACGGAGACAAACATTTTTTTTAATATAAAATCACGTTTTTTCATCTTAAATTCACAATTTTATTCTGCTCTTACCTCCGATTACTAAATTGTCGGTCAGCACGCAACAAGCCGTGGCTTTTAATACCTCGCACACGTTACACGCTCAGAAAAAAACAAAATAAAATTCTATCTTCGAAATTTTCACTTCGTAAAAACACTACGTACAATGTCGATTTACTCGAAGCCTCTGCTTCTGAATTTCTTTGCTTCTAGATAATTTTTTACACACTGGACATGCTTTCAACCAGATGAGTCTGGATAGTGTTTCGCTACGGGGATTGACTTCGGTATAAAGAAAAATATTTTCTTTATATAAAATCACGTTTTTTCATTTTTAATTAATATTTTTTATCTGCGTTTACTTCCGATAGCTTTATTGTCGGTCAACACGCAACAAGGCGCAGAATTTAACACCTCGCACGCTTTGCAAGCACTGAAAAAATCCAAATAAAATACTATCTTCAAAATTTTCATTTCGTAAAAACACTACCTACAATCTCGATTTACTCGAAGCCTCTGCTTCTGAATTTCTTTGCTTCTAGATAATTTTTTACACACTGGACATGCTTTCAACCAGATGAGTCTGGATAGTGTTTCGCTACGGGGATTGACTTCGGTATAAAGAAAAATATTTTCTTTATATAAAATCACGTTTTTTCATTTTTAATTAATATTTTTTAACTGCATTTACTTCCTATAGCTTTATTGTCGGTCAACACGCAACAAGGCGCGGAATTTAACACCTCGAACGCTTGGCAAGCACTGAGAAAATCAATATAAAATACAATCTTCAAAATTTTCACTTCGTAAAAACACTACTTACAATATCGATTTACTCGAAGCCTCTGCTGCTGATTTTTTTCCTTATAGGTAATTTATTATTTACTTGCCATACCTTCAGCCTGTTGAGTCTTTATAGTGTTTCGCGACCGGGATTGATGTCGGTATGAAGACAAACATTTTCTTTATAAAAAATCACGTTTCTTCATCTTAAATTCATAATTTTTTTCGGCACTTACCTCCGATTACTTCCTTGTCGATCAGAAGGCTTCCGCGTCCGCGAAGAGCCGTCTCCCCCCGGTATTCATTGTAAATGAATTCCACGCTGGGTGTTTACAATTAAAGTCCCCGGCGAGGATGGTAGCTTTATCTGTGTCAAGTAGCGCCCGCAGTTCTGAGTGGTCTAAGTGAACCACGGGCGGCTTATAGCAGCTGTATAAGTGTATGTCCTCGCCGGATATATGCAGCTGGACACCCAGCGCGTAAAATGAGTTGATCGACAGCGGGGGGATTTCCTGGTGGACGACTCTTCGTCTCACAATCACTGCCAGACCACCGCAGATCATGTGCGCCGACCTTTCGTCCTCCCTGTAGACGAGGAAACCCGGGACCCTAATCCTATCCCCGGGTCCCAGAAGCGTCTCGCTTATGAGCGCCACGTCGATCCGTTGTTCCCGAAGGAGATGGCGGAGGGGGGCGACCTTGTCCCTAAGGCCGCGGGCATTCCAGTGAATCACCCTTAACGACCTATCCATGGTAGAGGGTGAGCAGCGTCGCTAGGCCGTCAAGGATGACTGTCTCTACATCCTGACCCTGCCTTATAGCCTTGATCAGATCCATCAATAGCTTGATGGCGCAGGCTGTGAATTCTGATTTGGTTGTAGTGGCGCCGACGGCGCCACGCCTGGTGGTTCTCTGTGCAGACTTGGTGCGCTCCGCTTCTTGCGTTGGCGCTGTGCCGGCGCCGACAGTTGGCACCTTTACATTGTCTGATTTTGTTGTTACAGCCTGCGCCCCGCTAGAGGCAGGGTCGGCCTTAGGGAGGTCCCCCTGGGTCGCTGGGGGTTTGGGCTTCTTTCCCTTTCCTTTGCCCCCGCGTGGCTTCTTCCTCCACCCTGAGGAGGAGGCTTTCTGCCTGTCTGTGGGCCCGTTGGCTGCCGCCATCAGCGTCATGCCTTGGGCCTCTTCCAGCCTCTCTTCTTGCAGCCTCTCGGTGGCCCCTTGGGGCCGGCGTGTAGTGGTGGTGATGGCGGCAGTCCCCGCCCGCTTGTTTTGTATCTCAGTTTGAAATACGGGGCATTTGATGTTACACGCGGGGTGCGGGCCACCGCAGTTGACGCAGGTGGCCGGCTCCTCCCGCGGGCGCGGGCAATCGCGCGCCGCGTGTTCGCCCTCGCATCTCACGCAAGCGAGCGGGCGGTGACACTGGTGCGAGCTGTGACGAAACTGCTGGCACCTGTGGCACTGAGCAGGTCCACGTTTGCCCCGCCAGGCCTCTATTTTGACACCACGCATGTACATGAACACGGTGGTGTCGTAGATGGCCCGGACGTCGGGCGTCTTTTTTAGGAGCGCATGGAATACGCAACCGGGACGTCCTAGTGCCGCCTTAATGTGGCGCACATACTCCGGTTGGTACCCCAGCGTCCGAAGCTCCTCCTCAATATCCTTCGGGTCCGTATCTGCCGGTAGGCCCCTGATGGTTATCTTCAGGCTTCGCTCCGCTGGCAGCAAGTACGCAAACCAGGACACGCCGGTGTCCTTTTCTAGGCCCGTTAGGTAGCGTTGGACCAGCCGGTACTCATCCTCTGTCTCAGGGGTGAAACGTACTCCACGCCCGTATGGACGTGCGTGCGGCGGCCGGCCCAGCTTCGCACTGATGGCCCTGAAATGGACGGCCCAGTTCGGTAGTTTCTCTACTACCAGCGGAGGAAAGCGTGGCTTCTTTTTTCCCGGCTTCTGCTTGGTCGTCGTCGTCGACGTCGCGGCGGCGCCGGGAGCGGCGGCAGGGGGGGGGGGGGCTGTATTGTCACTGGGGGCAGAGGGTAAATTTTTCTGACTTACCCCCGCGGATGTTGATGGTGGCGGCGATGCCGGGGGCGAGCGGCGCGCCGCGTCGTCAAAGGTAGGCGACGCTGGCGTGGCCCGGGCCCGCCGCGGCGCGCTCTCGCGCTGCGGCCGCGGCGAGTCCAATCAGTGCCGCTTCGCCTCCGCTTCGGTGTCGCCGGAGCTCCTCCTTCGCCGCTGGGGTCTGGGTTCGAGTTGGAATTCGAAATCGAACCCCAGCGACGGCCGATCTCTGAAGTTGGCTCTCTTTAAATAGTGTGTCAAAAGTGACATAACATTATTCATTTAAAAATTTAATTCGATCCTTATACGACCCCTCCTGACCATGCTCCGTCCCGGGGCACCGCTTCATCTCCATCTCCGCGGTCATCGTGTGGCACGTTCGTATTGGCAGCAGACGATGGTCCAGCTTCCATGCTGTCTCTTAGCAAGTTTGTAGAAGACCTGGCTTTTGCCTCCACCGTCTCGGACTCGGAGTCAGTATCTGTCAAATTCATGAGTTAATTAAACATTGAGAAACAATAATAAATGTGCCTATCTTTCATCCTTCTCACATTCAAGGCTTCCTTAGCACCATCTAACATCATCAACTAGTTTCCTGACTAACCCACACATTTATATTTCACACATCATCATACATCATCTCGGGCATACAAAGCTAGCTATATGGCGGCTGACTTCGCAACTATCAACCGCCACTTAATACGTCACTCGCGTGTTTGTCACATGCACGGTAAAGCCCCTGTCTTTACGATGCATCTGACCAGCCAGGCCGGACCATGATCGTAAACACCAGATCATAATAGAGCCTCTGTCTCTAAACGTGTCTGAAGGGTTATTGCTCATCCAGACTGCACCTGATGTCTGCCAATTCATTTCAGTTCGAATCAGCAACCAACTCTGAACAACAAACGTATTCCAAAAACTCTTTCTCAAAAAATTCTGCACAACTCTCGGGACACCACTCTCCCTTCCACGGCACCATTTATTGAGCCGCAGCTTGTGTGGTTTTACCACGGGCTCCACTAAGTAACTTTAGCTCATATCTGTCGCTTGCAAGTACCTTTGTATTTCGGTACGGGCCTCTCATACCCGATTCGAGTTTGCCAGTAGAATGGGACTATTTAATGACAAACACTAGGTCATCAACTTGAAATACTCTTGGAGGGTGCCGGTGTTGGTTAACGCTCCCGGCGCCGCCGCGACGTCGACGACGACGACCAAGCAGAAGCCGGGAAAAAAGAAGCCACGCTTTCCTCCGCTGGTAGTAGAGAAACTACCGAACTGGGCCGTCCATTTCAGGGCCATCAGTGCGAAGCTGGGCCGGCCGCCGCACGCACGTCCATACGGGCGTGGAGTACTTTTCACCCCTGAGACAGAGGATGAGTACCGGCTGGTCCAACGCTACCTAACGGGCCTAGAAAAGGACACCGGCGTGTCCTGGTTTGCGTACTCGCTGCCAGCGGAGCGAAGCCTGAAGATAACCATCAGGGGCCTACCGGCAGATACGGACCCGAAGGATATTGAGGAGGAGCTTCGGACGCTGGGGTACCAACCGGAGTATGTGCGCCACATTAAGGCGGCACTAGGACGTCCCGGTTGCGTATTCCATGCGCTCCTAAAAAAGACGCCCGACGTCCGGGCCATCTACGACACCACCGTGTTCATGTACATGCGTGGTGTCAAAATAGAGGCCTGGCGGGGCAAACGTGGACCTGCTCAGTGCCACAGGTGCCAGCAGTTTCGTCACAGCTCGCACCAGTGTCACCGCCCGCTCGCTTGCGTGAGATGCGAGGGCGAACACGCGGCGCGCGATTGCCCGCGCCCGCGGGAGGAGCCGGCCACCTGCGTCAACTGCGGTGGCCCGCACCCCGCGTGTAACATCAAATGCCCCGTATTTCAAACTGAGATACAAAACAAGCGGGCGGGGACTGCCGCCATCACCACCACTACACGCCGGCCCCAAGGGGCCACCGAGAGGCTGCAAGAAGAGAGGCTGGAAGAGGCCCAAGGCATGACGCTGATGGCGGCAGCCAACGGGCCCACAGACAGGCAGAAAGCCTCCTCCTCAGGGCGGAGGAAGAAGCCACGCGGGGGCAAAGGAAAGGGAAAGAAGCCCAAACCCCCAGCGACCCAGGGGGACCTCCCTAAGGCCGACCCTGCCTCTAGCGGGGCGCAGGCTGTAACAACAAAATCAGACAATGTAAAGGTGCCAACTGTCGGCGCCGGCACAGCGCCAACGCAAGAAGCGGAGCGCACCAAGTCTGCACAGAGAACCACCAGGCGTGGCGCCGTCGGCGCCACTACAACCAAATCAGAATTCACAGCCTGCGCCATCAAGCTATTGATGGATCTGATCAAGGCTATAAGGCAGGGTCAGGATGTAGAGACAGTCATCCTTGACGGCCTAGCGACGCTGCTCACCCTCTACCATGGATAGGTCGTTAAGGGTGATTCACTGGAATGCCCGCGGCCTTAGGGACAAGGTCGCCCCCCTCCGCCATCTCCTTCGGGAACAACGGATCGACGTGGCGCTCATAAGCGAGACGCTCCTGGGACCCGGGGATAGGATTAGGGTCCCGGGTTTCCTCGTCTACAGGGAGGACGAAAGGTCGGCGCACATGATCTGCGGTGGTCTGGCAGTGATTGTGAGACGAAGAGTCGTCCACCAGGAAATCCCCCCGCTGTCGATCAACTCATTTTACGCGCTGGGTGTCCAGCTGCATATAGCCGGCGAGGACATACACTTATACAGCTGCTATAAGCCGCCCGTGGTTCACTTAGACCACTCAGAACTGCGGGCGCTACTTGACACAGATAAAGCTACCATCCTCGCCGGGGACTTTAATTGTAAACACCCAGCGTGGAATTCATTTACAATGAATACCGGGGGGAGACGGCTCTTCGCGGACGCGGAAGCCTTCGGGTACACGGTGTCCGGCCCTGAGACACCGACACACTATCCGACCACCATAGCACACATGCCCGACGTGCTGGACATCGTAGTCCACCGAGGGCTTAGCTGCCAGATCACACAACAAGTGATTGACGACGAGTTACAGTCGGACCATCAACCTGTACTCGTCGTCCTATCGGGTGTGCCGACCCGACTGAAGCCCATAGCGCCACGTCGCAGGACAGACTGGAAGGCCTTCACGGATAAGGTAGAGATCACCACGCCGACTCGGCCTATCGTCACCTCCGCAGACGTGGACCAGACGGCGGATGACGTCACTGCTTGCATTAATAGCGCCTTACAAACGGCGACTAGCACGCAGCAGGGGAGAGTGCTATTGCCGCCCCTGCCAGCGCATCTTAATGCAATGATCGCCGCGAAGAGGCGCATACGCAAGCAGTGGCAACAACTCAGAGATCCGGGTCTCAAGACCCATCTCAACCGTCTCGCGGAGTAGGTGAAGGCCTAGCTTAAGGCACACACCGCCGTGGGCTGGGAGGACAGAATAGACGCCACCACGGACAATTGGCCGTCTTTACACAAGTTGTGCGGCCAATTAAAGAATACCCCAGCCCCGGTGCGCCCACTACAGAACAGCGACGGGGCGCTCAAGTATGTAGCGGAGGACCGGGCGGAGGTCTTCGCCGAACACCTGGAGCGTCAGTTCCAACCGAACCCGACTGGGGACACCGACCATGTCGCAGCAGTCGAGCAGCACCTCGGAGACTACTTCGCCACGCCGATAACTCCCGAGGAAGACCCTGTTTTCTTCTCGCCTGGCGCAGTCAGACGCGCCATCCTAAGAACGAAGCCTAGGAAGGCCCCCGGTGCGGACGGTGTCACTAATACAGCGCTGCGCCACCTGCCGTACCGTATGGTAGCGGCGCTGGCGCGCCTGTACACGGCGATACTGCGCACCGGGACCTTCCCCGCCTCGTAGAAGGAGGGGCGCGTCGTGATGCTGCCCAAGGCGGGCAAAAATATTCTGAAGCCGGAGAGCTATCGGCCGATCACCCTTCTGTCGACAGTCTCCAAGGTGTTCGAAGCACTCCTGCTGCGACATCTCCAACCACACATCGTGCCGCGTCCCGAACAGTTTGGGTTTCGGGCGGAACACAGCACGACGCTCCAGCTGTCACGGGTGCTCCACCATCTCGCAGCCGCGATGAACAAGAAGGAGTACTCCGTGGCAGTGTTCCTAGATATGGAGAAGGCCTTCGACCGAGTCTGGCACGAAGGGCTGATTTACAAGCTCACCCAGTCTGACGCGCCCCGTCGCGTAGTCAGGGTGGTCTCTTCCTTTCTGTCCCACAGGAGTTTCAGGGTGGTGGTCGACGGGGCGCTGTCCGGCGCCCGGCCGGTGCTGGCGGGTGTACCGCAAGGCAGCTGCGTCTCGCCTGCGTGTTACTCATGTTACACGCTCGCGCTGTACGCCGACGACGCCGCGTACATTACCACCTCGCTAAACGCGAAGTACGCGGCCGGCAAGATGCAGCGCGCGCTGGACCTGCTGCCAGACTGGCTGTCAAAATGGCGGCTGTCAGTTAACGTGAGTAAGACGCAGGCGATGGTTACCGGAGCCGCGCCCCTCCCGCCACCCCTGCAGCTGCAAGGAGCCGACGTCGAGTGGTCGCCCCAGGTCAAGTACTTGGGTGTGACTATCGACCGTCGGCTCACGATGGGGTCACATGTCCGCAAGGTCGCCGCGCAAGGTAGGGTCGCCCGCAACCTCCTCCGACCAGTGCTCTCATCCCGCATCCCGGTGCGTGTCAAGTTGGGCGTGTACAAGTTGTACATCCGCCCAATATTGACGTACGCCGCCCCCACTTGGTTCGCCCTCACGAGTGAGTCGAGCCGAAAAATGCTCCGCGCGCAGCAGAGTCTGGCGCTGCGGTCCATAGTAGACGCTCCTCACTTCGTGAGGAATGACGTCATCCAGCGGGATCTCCGGATAGAGAGCCTGGATGAGTTTGTGCGGCGCCTAGCGAAGGGGATATTCGCGCGTGCCGACGCATCTGAATGACCACATGTCAAACAGATAGCGCCCTGGCATACGCGGCCCCCTGACGCAAGACCCCTGCCCCGCGACCTGGTAGCGGAGGAGTGACTCCATCTCACCGGACTGGACGCCCGAGTAAGCTGCACCCAGGCTACACGCAGCTTACTCGAATCAAATACACTTCACACTACCTAACATGCATCTGTTACGTAGCGTGTTCTAAGTTAATATAGGCACGCTACGTTAACATATCACAGACACTCACCTCTACACAGGCGCCTAAACTCACACGCGAACGCGCTGCGCGGGCGGCGTTTCGCGTAGACACTGAGCGGTGTTACACAACACAATACCGCTCATACACTCATGACGGCCTCGCAGTCCGGACCGCAACCGGCTAGCTCTGGAAGCGGGGCGGGCGGGGGCCATACACCCTACTCTGTAGGCGCGTCGAGTCGGCACCCTCGTCGCTGGACGTCCTCGCTGGGCCACCCCTAGGTAACTAGGGGTCTCACCTGGCGGGGACAGACCGCCGAGGTTGTCGTGAAGAAAGCGGCGCTATGTACTAGCGTCGCGGCGCTCCTATAGAAACACACATAGCAACCATTCACATGGGCGCGCGTAGCTAACACGCGCGCCCAATCACGCCATAGCCGACATAGGCAATCACAATGAAGGGCCCGTATTTACGGGCCACTGTAACGCTTTCGCGGCCGGGGGGCGAAGCCCCGGAACCGCACGCCACGCCCCCTTACGGGGGCGTCGCGACTACCAACGTCGAGATCGGCCATTTACTCGTTGGCTCTCGAGGCGAAAGGTCGTGTCGGGGTGTGCATTGTATTGCGTCGCTATAACGGATAATTGTGTTGATTAGCGGCTGATTGTTTGATTGTTTTGTTAAAAGTTTTGCTAACATAGGTTAAGTTTCTGATTTGTTAAATAATAAACTAATTCTTCTTCGTTTAAACTTTTATAATAAAGTCATTTAAGATCCCACAGATTGCATTTTTTTAAATTAATTAACAATAGCATAACTTTTTGAAAAATTTACTTATTTTTTTTTACCAACGGGGATTTATTCTTTCAAGTGTCTGGATGATACCATAATTCATTTCAATTCATTAATTTTTTTAAATTAATATTCGTTACTAAAACAAAAACATTGAATGTGGTACTCTGTCTTTAATGGTAGTGCGCCCATGTTTTTACACGTTCGCATATTTAAAAAAAAACACGGACCCGCCTGAAGATCAGACACATTAAACTAGAGAAAGTCAAGAGTACAACAGTCACAGTTGCCTTAGATAATGTAACTGCTATGCTATGTATGTAATGACTTACGTATATCGTGACTCATTGGATTACAATGTTATGTGTTGCTTTTTGATCCGCAGCTCCTATGTTACCTAACAAAGTTTATACTATATATGCAATTAAATCCGCAAACTTTGATTGCGCGATGTAGGATCGATTTGTGATGACACCGTTGGTGCAGTGACGGAGTGATTGGCTGCAGCGCTGCGTGTCACTGGTTCGATTCCCGCAAGAAACAAATATTCATTATGGCTTAGTTGTTCCGGGTCTAGCTATTTGTGTTAAACATTCATAAAAAAATCTTTTTTCCGAAAAAAAACAACAGACTTCCAAAAAAAACGTTTTTTGCCACCGACTTCCGAAATTAAAGTAATTTTTTGCTTTGTAGTGTTTCTTCTTGGAAGTCGGTTGTTTTTTTTTTAACCGACGACTAAAATAGGAGGTTCTCAAGTCGACCCGTATACTTTTTTTTTTATGTATGACTACGCATAACTTTTTACAGAGTAGTCAGATTTTGATGATTCTTTTTTTATTGGAAAGAGTATACCTCGAAATTGGTCCCATTTAAAATTGAAAAACGAAATCCATCCCTGAGGGTAGAAAACTAGGAGTTAAATGATTTTTCACCTGCTGAATGTTCCCTTGTGAAACGATTCTATTTATTTATTTATTTTCCAACTTACATCTATCATTACAGGCGTAACCTAATGCGATAGTGTACTTATCTAAAGTCTCATATTAACTTATTATTATAATTAATTTCTGTAACTTATTACAAATAATGCATTCTTTGTGAATTCACTCACTGAACAACAGAATAGGTCCGTGTCACTAGCTATGATGTTGAGAGTGCGGAGTGCGCGTGTTAGGAAGTGGATGGAATACTACATTTAAAGATATTGGCATCCACTTAATTAGTAAGCTTTGAGTGTCAGAATGGGGTCTCCCTTGTTTCATCGAAAAGAAATTGCCAAATTATCGCTTCCCAAACAATTTTCCGCATAATTTCATTTGCCAAATTATTACTTAGCAAAAAATCTCTTCACAAATAATTGTAACGCAAACCTAATGTTTGGCAAGTGAACGTTTAAAAAATAACTTGTTTACCAACTAGTACTATTACCAATTTTTATGGAAGATTTTTATGGTTTTTTTTTGAAGGGAGACCCCAGCGGGGATCCTGCCGTTTTGCCGAAAAGATTTTGCCAAAATTTCACTACCCAAACAAATTTTAGCAACCTTTTTTTATACCAATGCAATGTTTGGAATGATTTTAGTACGCACATTTTCATTTGGTCAAATTTTTACTTGGTAGAATATTACCAAGGATAATGTCATTAAGGCATTTGGTCTTTAATCAAATGATTTATTACAGCAAACAATCTGAAGACAATAAACGTTTGGTCTAATGATTTGTTATGAAAAAAAATATAAAGGCAAAAATAAGTTTTGTTGGGAATTATTTAAAAAATGCTATTTTATTTTAATATAATCATTTATTCAAGGGTAAAAAAGCAAGGGTGGGATAGGATGCAAGAGCGAGCGTAGCGAGCTCGGGACTTAGGGCACCCCGACTCGGACAGGTTAGGTTAGAAGGGGATAGCGGGGTCTGGAAGACCCCGCCATCCCCTTCGTGGTTATTTTTTTTTAAACCACCCAGAAGTAGGAGCCCCGCTGGGCGGGGCTCCGTCGTCTAAGCCTTATAATAGAAATGGTAAATTGAAAACTGACGATACTAAATATTTGGTTTATTTTATTTTGCGTAAAATATGTTATACCAACTGAAATATTTGCTAACATAAAAATTGGTAATAGTACTAGTTGGTAAACAAGTTATTTTTTAAACGTTCACTTGCCAAACATTAGGTTTGCGTTACAATTATTTGTGAAGAGATTTTTGGTAAGTAATAATTTGGCAAATGAAATTATGCGGAAAATTGTTTGGGAAGCGATAATTTGGCAATTTCTTTTCGATCAAACAAGGGAGACCCAGATCAGCGATACTAATCTATATTAGGTATAATATCAATTAACTTACATGAACATAGTCAGTCCATCTTTCACTTTATATGATGTGATGATCATAATTCAATCCTTTTTACATTTTAGGAAGAACTTCGCTATGCCGCGTGATTTCCTTAGGTACATTGGCTTTTAGCAAATTAATATTATGGATGGGTCTCCCTTGTTTCATCGAAAAGAAATTGCCAAATTATCACTTCCCAAACAATTTGAACTTGTTACTTTTAAATTGCAATATTAAATCATCAGAAATATTACTAGTGTCATATTAATTATTATTTAATCATTTATTGTTATGCTAAGATAATAAACATTTGTTTTCAAATCAAATTAAATCAAATCAAATCCATTTATTTCAGGTTCTCCCATATTACAATCACAAGTTACAAAACACGAAATAAATACAAATTACAATATAAAAATAAAAATAAATACAATGTCAAATAAAAACAAGCAACTCAATGTCAAATGAAAATAAAAATTAATTGGAAATTAATAATATAAAATACAAATAAAAATAAAAGTTTAAGGCAATATTTTTAGTAAAAATAATAACATACATTAATAAAACAGCAAATCTCACGTCAGTCGTTAACATGCCCTGGCTATATGCCTACTGCAACATTTTCTAATATAAGGGCAGTCCAATCGTCCAGCAATCATCTCTAGGACAGCATTGGAGCTGACCCGCACCCTGCGCACCAAGGACGCGCACCGCTTGCGCACTGTGGTGTGAAAACAGTCGGTGCGCGCTTCCGCAAACATGCCCGAGGCACTGCAGAAACGGGGCAGCCCCAATACCGCCCTGAACGCGTTGTTGTACTGGACGCGGAGGGCACTGTAACTCGCCTGTGTATAGCTAGCCCACAGGCTACACGTGTATAAAGAAGTGCAGTATGCTTTAAAAAGTGTGATCTTAACTTGATCAGAACAGCGTGCAAACCTGCGTGCCAACATATTCGCTCTTATTGACAAAGCCCTCCGCTCCCTTTCGATGTCAGCATGATCCCTGAGGCCAGCCGTGACCAAATGCCCCAAGTATTTAAATTTTTTGTGTGTTTGTTTGTGTTGTTTGTTTTGATTAGGTATGTAAAGCCACTAAACAAGACTTGTTTGAAAACTCTAGAATCGTTGTTTATGAAGCAGCCTTTTAAGTCAGAATAAATACAATTTGCATTAAGTACTTCTGTCTATGAAATATCAATTAAATAAATGCTAATAACATATATTTTAAATAAAGACCTTTCTATTTATAAAACAATAATTGACGTTTAATAAAATATAGTTGAAATGGCACATATATGTAGTTCTAATAATGTTTCAACAAAAAAAAGACCTGAAGAGAGCTCCTCGACAGATTACAGCAGTTAGATCGTGTTTGGGCTTATTTCATTCATCTTGATGAGAACTTTAAACCTAGCTCGGGTATGACTGTCATTGAGGGTGTGATGTTGGGTACGGTACGTTACCTCTGACTATTTCCTTGTTGATCAGTCCGCAAGCAAACGCGGCTTTTAAGACCTCACACGCGTGGCAAGCTCTGAAAAAAACAAAATAAAATACTATCTTCGTAATTTTCACTTCGTAAAAACACTACCTACAATCTCGATTTACCAGCAGCCTCTGCTTCTGCCTTTCTTTGCTTATAGATAATTAATTACTTATTGGCCACGCCTTAAGCCCTTCGAGTCTGTATAGGGTTTCACGACCGGGATTGACGCCGGTACGAAGACAAACATTTTCTTTATATAACACCAGCTTTTTTCCATCTTAAATTCATAATTTTATCCTGCACTTACCTCCGATTACCTTGTTGTCAATCAGTCCACAATCAGGCGCGGCTTTTAACACCTCGCACACGTGCCAGGCTCTGAAAAAACCAAAAAAAAAAAAAAAATAACGAAATTTTCACTACGTAAAACACTGCCTACAATTCGAGTTACTCGAAGCCTCTGCTTCTGAATTTCTATGCTTATAGATAATTTATCTATAAGCAAAGAAATTCAACTTACCGAGAAGTAGGAGATTGGTTGATTTGACTCCTTTTAGCGGTAAAAAGACACGCCTGTGTTTTGGTGGCGTTAAAAGAGACCAGATTGTCATCACCCCACTGGGACACAAGGCTTAAGGTCAAATCTGTCCGCTCTACCATGGCCTCTCTCAAGGAACAAACTTCGGCCCCGCTGGTTTTTGCGCTGGACAAGTATCTCTCTGAAACAGTACCGTCATCTGCGTACCCAACAATACCAGGCTGAAGTAGGTCATTGATGTGCAGCAGGAAAAGTGGTTGTTGAGGTGGCTGACCGCCGGTAGCTTGGAACCTGTTCCCGATACCGGTGGGTTACTATTTTTTATATTTTTAAATGTTTTTATATTTTTTATATTCTAATATTTAAAAATATAATTTATGTTTATATAATGGAATAAAGGAAATAATAATAATAATATTATATAAGTAATATTGTAATAATATAATAAATGTAAATAATTTAAATAATAATGATAATAATATAAATAATAATAAAATTAAAAGAACGTTAAATAAATTAAAATTTTAATAAATTTTCTTACTAACACCCGAAATTAAATTGTAAATAAATTTTTAAATTTGATTTCACCGCATAATTTGTCAGACATCCAATGGAAACGGAATAACTCTGATACTATACACTAATAAACGATCATCAAAAAATTATAAATTGTACCAACATTAATGTTAGCGACGCGCTTGTTAGAAAGTGGATGAAACACTACATTTATAGGTATTGGCATCCACTTAATTAGTAAGCTTTGAGTGTCAGAATGGCTAGTTATTTAATATGTAAGAAAGTATCTATGATTATGGTGTGTCGGGAAGGGATTTAACGAAGAAAAGCACAGAAAGACAAGACCAGGCATTTATTTCAAGTAGGCTTGTCAATAAATATATGTAGGTAACGTTAGTGAGAAAGCTATTATCCGTTCCAAAACTAGGTCTTCATGGAGAAGAAGGATAAGAAACTCCATGGCAGCTTGTTTTAGTCTTTTGTCAACACATTTTCACATTATCATATTATTATTGTTAACACAAGGTCCGTTTCTCAAAGTTAGCAACTTTGTCAATGTAAAGAAAGAACATGAATATTCCTTAATTCGATTTAACACACATAAGCAATATTAGCTATATGTATAACACATTACATAACAACATAGATCAGCAATATTATTCAATATTATAATATCAATTATATACATAACTTACATGAACATTGTAGTCAGTCGATCTTTCACTAGAAGTGATAATATGATGATCATAATTCAATCCATTTTACAATATAGGAAGAACTTCGCTATGCAGCGTGATTTCCTTAGGTACATTGGCTTTTAACAAGTTAATATTATGGACAATGGACACCACTTAGGATCTGTGAGTCTGTCCTCTCTCGTCAAACCATCCAAACCAAGATCCCCTTCGAAATTGGCGGTAACTCATTAAAATCCCTCCATATTACCAGTCAGTACCACAGACATTGCCGCCCATTCTGCCGCCATTTTAGACCAATCAGAGATGGTTGTACATAATTGCTAAATATCTTCTTATTTATGTATTAATTAACAAATCTAGTATAGTGAAACTATTTTAAAACTTCATAAGATTATTTAGCAATTTAGTATGTATTTATTTGTAATTTTTAAGTAAAATCTTATATTACATTACCATCATCTTTAAGATCTGAGAATCGTCTAAAACAACTTGTTACTTTTAAATTGCAATATTAAATCATGAGAAATATTACTAGTATCATATTAATTGTTATTTAATCATTTATTTTAATACTAAGATAATATACATTTGTTTTGATTAAGTAAAACCACCAAACATGACTTGTTTGAAAACTCTAGAATCGTTGTTTGTGAAGCGACCTTTTAAGTCAGAATAAATACCATTTACATTAAATACTTCAGTCTATGAAATATCAATTAAATAAATGCTAATAACATATATTTTAAATTAAGACCTTTCTATTTATAAAATAATAATTTACGTTTAATAAAATATAGTTGAAATGGAACGTTTCCATACGTCAATGTCTTTGTCATCTGACAGCTGACGTTCATATTGTGATTCTAGATTATAGATCATACAACATCAATATTTGTGATCAATAATCAATCAGTTATTCGCCTATAAATATGAATACTCTCACACGGCCATACTGACCAATACTTCGTTCTCGAAGTATGTACTTAGCAAGACCAAAAACAACAATAAGTGATAGTAACCAGTTCAAACGTTTCAACTTTTCATGTTAAGTGTCTAGTTTAATTGATCAGATTACACGTCAATAACAATTACTACGTTTCTAGACAACTGATCTGCTGCTGGTGACAACGAATTGCATCAAGTAAATAGCACCAACCACCAACCACTGGTGTAACTTTTATCAAACAAATAATAATTTTAGCACAGTACCTAATAGTCAGTTAACAAATTAACTGAAAAACAATAATACCTACTTCTATTTACCAGATTTGAGACATTAATCAGTATTTATTATATGAATGATCAAAACAATACATCGCTCGGCCAATCTGACAAATCATTGCAAATTGTATTTATCACCTATATTACATTTTCTGTCAAATAATTTACTTTTTCACATGGTCACTGAACAGTTGACACCTACTTTACTCTTAAAGTAAAAGGTTATACTGTACAAGAAAAATTATCAAGAACTGGGGTAGCGGTTCAGATCAAATTAAAAGTTTATTTTAACAAGACTACCAGTAAGCACTTTGAAAGTGAAAAACAATAAAACAAAGAGAATTACTAATAACCTTTGACTTTGTCATATTTGTTTAAGTATGAACAATTTAAATCATAATTCACAAAAGTTTTTACCTATTTATCAGATCAAAGATAAATTAATGTTTCATTTACTCAATGACAAAGTACCAACTTTAAATTCTGGGGTTACTACTACATTATGAAATATTTTAGTCATGTTAATCAGTTTTCCAGTTTTCCTCAAAATTAATCTTTAAAATAAAAATATTAATAAACCAGAATATAACATCAGTATTTTAGTAACAGGTGAGTTTCATTTCTGAAAACTTGTAATTTATTCTCAACCTTATCTTTTTAATACTAGAATCTTTGATATGCAAAGTTTCAACTTATGTGAACTATTATTTTGCTTATGTAATGCCAAGTTCCATCATATGTGAACACTTGCATTTTATTCTCTGCCTCATCTATGTGAGCACAAGAATCTTTTTGTAATGCCAAGTTTCATCCTACGTGAACACTTGCATTTTATTGTCAGCCTCATGTTAGTGAGAACTACAATCTTAAATCTTTCATGCAAAGTTTCATCCTGCGTGAACACTTGCATTTTATTGTCAGTCTCATGTTAGTGAGAACTACAATCTTTAATCTTTCATGCAAAGTTTCATCCTGCGTGAACACTTGCATTTTATTGTCAGCCTCAGGTTAGTGAGAACTACAATCTTTAATCTTTCATGCCAAGTTTCATCCTACGTGAACACTTGCATTTTATTGTCAGCCTCAGGTTAGTGAGAACTACAATCTTTAATCTTTCATGCCAAGTTACATCTATGTGAACACTTGTATTTTATTCTTAATCCCATCTTTGTGAAAACTAGTATTAATAATATTCTAGTATAAATAACACAGTAACAACATAATCACTATTGGTTTTGTAAGCTAAGCTTCAATGAAATGTTCACAAGCTAATTTTAGGAAAGTAATTAATGATCTTTCAACTTGTCTTATTTAATCATTGTACCTAGGTACTTTTTTTAATACCAATAGGAATCTTTCTATGCAAATAGCTATCATAATTTTGTAATAACAGGACCTCCTTTATTTGAGGTTGGTTAAAATACCAGTTGAAGCTTAACTTTTTAATTACAAACTTTTTGTTTTAATATTGAAGGTGTATAGGTTACAAAAGTTTTCCTATGATGCACCATCAGCTAGAGATGGTCTCAGAATTCAAAATAATACCAAAGCAGAGTGTCTAAGGTCTTACCCACTTTAAAACTAATTCGTAGTTAATGTTGCTCCGGTTAGGTAATCCTTGGAATGGCTTTCTAAGATGTAACAGCAACTTGTAGATCCAAATTCCCGCTATCAGAGTTTACAGCACGATGTCATCGTTATGGTGTGAGTTGAGTCAGCGACCCGCCGAGACCAATGGCTTCCAGTAGAACACCAATTGCTCCAACATTGATCATGAAAATAGTAAAATAAAATTCATTAGAAATCTCTTGTGTAAGACAGAGCACTATCCCACTTCTGATGTTAGAAAGTGGATGAAACACTACATTTATAGGTATTGGCATCCACTTAATTAGTAAGCTTTGAGTGTCAGAATGGCTAGTTATTTAATATGTAAGAAAGTATCTATGATTATGGTGTGTCGGGAAGGGATTTAACGAAGAAAAGCACAGAAAGACAAGACCAGGCATTTATTTCAAGTAGGCTTGTCAATAAATATATGTAGGTAACGTTAGTGAGAAAGCTATTATCCGTTCCAAAACTAGGTCTTCATGGAGAAGAAGGATAAGAAACTCCATGGCAGCTTGTTTTAGTCTTTTGTCAACACATTTTCACATTATCATATTATTATTGTTAACACAAGGTCCGTTTCTCAAAGTTAGCAACTTTGTCAATGTAAAGAAAGAACATGAATATTCCTTAATTCGATTTAACACACATAAGCAATATTAGCTATATGTATAACACATTACATAACAACATAGATCAGCAATATTATTCAATATTATAATATCAATTATATACATAACTTACATGAACATTGTAGTCAGTCGATCTTTCACTAGAAGTGATAATATGATGATCATAATTCAATCCATTTTACAATATAGGAAGAACTTCGCTATGCAGCGTGATTTCCTTAGGTACATTGGCTTTTAACAAGTTAATATTATGGACAATGGACACCACTTAGGATCTGTGAGTCTGTCCTCTCTCGTCAAACCATCCAAACCAAGATCCCCTTCGAAATTGGCGGTAACTCATTAAAATCCCTCCATATTACCAGTCAGTACCACAGACATTGGCGCCCATTCTGCCGCCATTTTAGACCAATCAGAGATGGTTGTACATAATTGCTAAATATCTTCTTATTTATGTATTAATTAACAAATCTAGTATAGTGAAACTATTTTAAAACTTCATAAGATTATTTAGCAATTTAGTATGTATTTATTTGTAATCTTTAAGTAAAATCTTATATTACATTACCATCATCTTTAAGATCTGAGAATCGTCTAAAACAACTTGTTACTTTTAAATTGCAATATTAAATCATGAGAAATATTACTAGTATCATATTAATTGTTATTTAATCATTTATTTTAATACTAAGATAATATACATTTGTTTTGATTAAGTAAAACCACCAAACATGACTTGTTTGAAAACTCTAGAATCGTTGTTTGTGAAGCGACCTTTTAAGTCAGAATAAATACCATTTACATTAAATACTTCAGTCTATGAAATATCAATTAAATAAATGCTAATAACATATATTTTAAATTAAGACCTTTCTATTTATAAAATAATAATTTACGTTTAATAAAATATAGTTGAAATGGAACGTTTCCATACGTCAATGTCTTTGTCATCTGACAGCTGACGTTCATATTGTGATTCTAGATTATAGATCATACAACATCAATATTTGTGATCAATAATCAATCAGTTATTCGCCTATAAATATGAATACTCTCACACGCTCGATAGATTTAAAGAAAATGTATTTAGTGAGTAAGTAGCATCACTAATTAAGGTAAAAGGCGGGACACGCTGACATGCTTGTCACACTATGGGCCCCCCGCCAGTCTGCCAACGAACGCAAATCAATGCGCACGCCCAATTTTATTATGATTGCGCACACCCAATTTTATTATTATTGGGCACGCGGCTATCTTAGTATTTGTTTTAACCCAATAAACGACTTTAAAAAGTTCGCTTGTGTTTTGTTGCGACAAGTCGTCAGTTCCTGCAGCACCACCCCTTACAAAGTGGTACTTCGAGCCAGATCTACAATGATCGACACTCCAGGCGTGCAAACACGGCGAGCAAAAATGCTGCAGGAGCAACGTGTTTCCCAACAGAATAAAGCTGCAGAAAACACTCAAAATGAGCAAGTCGAGCATATTGCATCGCAACGTTTGTTTTCCGATGTGCCGGGAAGCAGCATGAAGTCAGAACCACTGCCTCAGGTCGCAAAAACGGCGGTAAAATCTATTGCGTCATCGAGAAAATCTACCCGTGAATGCAAGAAAAAACTGTTGCAGCTGGAAGCCGCTAAACGAAAGGCTGCTATTCGGATCGCGCTCATTGATCAAAACCTGGATGCCCAATTGGCAGTACTCAACGACGAGGAAGCACAGTTGGAATACAGTTCACTAATCGATGGAAAGGAACTTCCTCGCAGCGATCTGGAAGATTGGGTGATCCATCAAAGTAACCACGATGAACCCCTACTGGAGCAGCAAGCCCCCGAGAAAGGAATTGTAATGGGCGAGCTGCACGCACGAGTATCATCGCTATGCGTCGAGCACGTGGCCGGCCAGCCGCGCGCCGCAGCGCTCGCGACACCGCCGCCGCCCGGCGACTCCGTGACCGTGCTTAACAACGCGGTTCATATGTTGGCAAGTACTTTGAAGGATATTTCTACTAACTGTGCAAACAACATGCCTCAAGCCAGTTTGCTCAGCCGCATGAGCACACCGAGAGACTTACCCGAATTCTCGGGAGACCAGTTGGATTGGCTTCAATTCAAACAAGCCTACGACGAGTCGACCGCGTTGTGTAAATTCACGCCAAAAGAAAACCTATGGAGGCTTCGAAGATGCCTACGAGGGCAAGCGAAAGATGCAGTCGCCGCATTGTTCATTAGCGCCACGTCACCTGACAAAGTGATATCGACATTGGAGCTACGGTTTGGTAACCCCGACTGCATTATTTCCAGAATACTCCAAGACATAAAGAAGCTTCAGTCCCTACAACAGGAATATCATAAAGATATTGTCGCGTTTTCTGTGAAAGTGCAAAATGTAGTGGAAGCAGTAAAAGCGGTCGGACGCGAGGAATACCTACATGGTGTCAATATCGTCTCGATGATTCTGTCCAAGCTCCCCGCAGTGCTTATCTCCAAGTGGTCCGACTACAGTTACAAAATGATCACCGAAGGAAAGAAACCAAGGTTGGTGATTTTATCAGATTTTTTGTATGAAGAAGCTGCGAGTATTTTTACTACTTTTCGAAGTGACCAGCATCTGAAAAATACGACAAGTACACGCACACACACCCAGACCGTGCTAGTCCAAAACGAAGAACGTAACGCTAATTGTTTGTATTGCCGCGCAGCGGTACATAATCTCAGCGACTGCAAACAATTTAAGAAAGCACTACGTAAAGTACGGTGGCAATATGTGAAAAAACACGGCCTGTGCTACAAGTGTTTAATATCCAAACATGATAGGAAAACGTGTTCAGCTCCTGTGTGCGATAAGGACGGCTGTAATGAAGAACATCATCGTCTCCTACATTATTCTACGAGTAAACAACGTGAGCGCACCAGCGCTGATAACATCAATGGGTCGACAACGAGTACTACAACATCGGCTGACGAGCAACGAATCGAGCCTACCGCGTCTTCGGAAACAATAACGTACATTAACGCGAGTGACAAATGCGATAATAAACTGTTGTTGAAAGTATTACCTATTCGTGTCACGGCCCTAACGGTATTGTAAACGCCACCGCGCTACTCCATGACGGATCGAGTGTGTCGCTGATAAGTGCGGGCCTCGCCGAGCGCGTCGGGCTGCGCGGCCGGCGCGAGACGCTGTCAGTGCGCGGAGCGTGGACTAATGACGCGATGATATGCGAATCTACGGTTATGAGTGTGGACATTGCTGGATATGATGACAGATTACATAATAATATAAGAATACGTTGTGTTAAGGAATTAAGTTTGCCTATTCAAAAGTTATCTGTTATTGATTGCAATAAGTATTCTCACCTAAAGAATATTAAAGCTAAGTTGTGTACCTCAGATTCAAAACCTGATATATTAATTGGTCAAAATAATTATGACTTAATTGTATCTTTGAAAATAAAGTAAGGTAGTGTAAATGAGCCGTCTGCTACAGTTACCCCCCTAGGTTGGTGTGTACATGGTAAGGTGCGCGTGGCGTGGAGTGGCGCTGCTGCCCGGGCCGCAGCCGGCGCTCACTCCGCCTGTGCTGAGGCCGCCCTGACCATCGCGGAGAATGAAGAGGTAAGTAGCATCTCATCGCATGATAGTCTACTTAGAGAAATCCATGATGAGGTTCGACGTTCGTTTGCATTGGATGTCATGGGTGTGTCCGGTAAGCCACGCCAGAATGTTGACGATTTGCGCGCCATCGATTAGCTGGAGCGATCAGCGGTGCTCGTTGACGGACGCTGGTATGTTAGCTTACCTTGGAAGGTGGTAGGTTGCACGATGCCGGACTCGTACCCTAACGCACTAAGAAGGTTGAAAGGTATCGAAAGGAAAATGGGAAAGGATACAGGTTTTACTAAAAGGTATGAGGAACGCGTTCGCCATTTGTTAGAAAATGATTACGCGCGGGAACTCGTGGTAAATGACGTCACATCGAATACGTGGTACCTTCTTCATTTCGGTGTTGACCACCCAAACAAAAGCAAGCTTCGGCTGGTCTTTGACGCTGCAGGTAAGGTAGATGGTTCCTGCCTTAATGATTATTTACTAACAGGACCTGATCTTTTGTCATCACTGCTTGGTATAATGCTGCGCTTCAGGGAAAATAAAGTCGCAGTAACAGGTGACATAAGGAACATGTTTCTGAGGGTTAAAATTCACGCCAAGGATCAGCACGCACTAAGGTTTCTGTGGAGAAGCAGCCCTACAGAAAACATCAAAACGTATGTCATGACATCGTTAATTTTTGGAGCTAATTGTTCACCATTTGTAGCTCAATTTTTTAATACAAAAACGCACGTCGCTATGAGGGTTCCTTGCAAACCGCAGTCGATGCTATTTACCATTCACATTACATGGATGACTACATAGATAGTTTGCCGGACGAAAGTACTGCTATTGATATGGTGAGTAATATCAGTGACATTCACAGGGCCGGTGGGTTTGAAATCCGAAACTGGACGAGCAATAGCGTCGCGGTTTTAAATAGCATACCAAAGGAAACATTGGGTCCTGCTGCAGTAAAGTTCAAAGTCGGTCAGCAATATGGAGGTGAGCGAACACTGGGACTTATTTGGTTTCCTGGGGATGACATGCTTGGGTTTGACGTGTCACTAAAGCGCATCCCAAAAGATATTACTCAGGGCGACGAACGACCCACAAAAAGGATTATGCTAAGGGTTATTATGTCTATTTTTGACGTCTTGGGATTTCTCGCCCCCTTCACTATTCAGGGTAAAATCCTGCTTCAGGATACCTGGCGCCTGAACATTGGATGGGACGATAATGTTCCTGATAATATTTATGAAAGGTGGGTAAAATGGATTGACCTAATTAACGTAATTAGTACAATTCGCATTCCAAGGTGCCATGCGATGTCTGCATGCGCTACGACAGCAGCGTGTGCGAGCAAGATGGAAGTACCCACTCCCGCGCCGCCAGCGACGGCACAAGCGTGGGTCGCATCTAACAGTAGTGGTACGCAGCCTCGTGCTACGGGCTACAAAAGCGTAGCGGCCGATAGCAGTGCTACGAGTTTGGCTACAAACGACTCTCGTTATAGCAACTTACATCTTCACGTATTTAGTGACGCATCCACTAAAGCACTGTGTACGGTAGCATACTGGCGCTGGGAAGCGCAAGGTAAAATATGTGTTTCTTTCATTGCAAGCAAATGCAGAGTGGTACCTGTGAAACCGATGACAGTTCCTAGATACGAGCTTCAAGCGGCATTGTTAGCGGCAAGGCTAGCTAACACTATTGGTAAGGAACATAGATTATCTCCAGTACGTCGATTCTTTTGGTGCGACTCCACTACGGTTCTCCATTGGATTCGTAACAATACGCGTACCTATAAAGCGTTCGAAGCGAACCGTCTTGGGGAGATCGACGAATTGACACGTATTGACGAATGGAGATACGTTCCTACGAAGCTTAATGTAGCTGACTTAGCTACAAGGGAAACTTTCAATCCTACTTTGTATTATGAGTGGCTAGCCGGTCCAACTTTCCTGCGCTTTGATGACGCGTCATGGCCTAAGGATGTCATCCAACCGGAAACAAATTCAGCATGCGAGGAGGTAATAGCTGTTGTTCAGGAACACTCAGCTTGTCCATCGGTTCCAGATCCGGTTCGATTTTCTTCTTGGCTGCGCCTTCTACGGGCGTCAGCCGCTGTTTTCAAATTTATCGACACCATAAAAGGTCTTCCTGGCAGCGGCTATAGTGTGCAGATGATGGAATGACTGAATGATGAGATGACGAAATCCATCCCTGAGGGTAGAAAACTAGGAGTTAAATGATTTTTCACCTGCTGAATGTTCCCTTGTGAAACGATTCTATTTATTTATTTATTTTCCAACTTACATCTATCATTACAGGCGTAACCTAATGCGATAGTGTACTTATCTAAAGTCTCATATTAACTTATTATTATAATTAATTTCTGTAACTTATTACAAATAATGCATTCTTTGTGAATTCACTCACTGAACAACAGAATAGGTCCGTGTCACTAGCTATGATGTTGAGAGTGCGGAGTGCGCGTGTTAGGAAGTGGATGGAATACTACATTTAAAGATATTGGCATCCACTTAATTAGTAAGCTTTGAGTGTCAGAATGGGGTCTCCCTTGTTTCATCGAAAAGAAATTGCCAAATTATCGCTTCCCAAACAATTTTCCGCATAATTTCATTTGCCAAATTATTACTTAGCAAAAAATCTCTTCACAAATAATTGTAACGCAAACCTAATGTTTGGCAAGTGAACGTTTAAAAAATAACTTGTTTACCAACTAGTACTATTACCAATTTTTATGGAAGATTTTTATGGTTTTTTTTTGAAGGGAGACCCCAGCGGGGATCCTGCCGTTTTGCCGAAAAGATTTTGCCAAAATTTCACTACCCAAACAAATTTTAGCAACCTTTTTTTATACCAATGCAATGTTTGGAATGATTTTAGTACGCACATTTTCATTTGGTCAAATTTTTACTTGGTAGAATATTACCAAGGATAATGTCATTAAGGCATTTGGTCTTTAATCAAATGATTTATTACAGCAAACAATCTGAAGACAATAAACGTTTGGTCTAATGATTTGTTATGAAAAAAAATATAAAGGCAAAAATAAGTTTTGTTGGGAATTATTTAAAAAATGCTATTTTATTTTAATATAATCATTTATTCAAGGGTAAAAAAGCAAGGGTGGGATAGGATGCAAGAGCGAGCGTAGCGAGCTCGGGACTTAGGGCACCCCGACTCGGACAGGTTAGGTTAGAAGGGGATAGCGGGGTCTGGAAGACCCCGCCATCCCCTTCGTGGTTATTTTTTTTTAAACCACCCAGAAGTAGGAGCCCCGCTGGGCGGGGCTCCGTCGTCTAAGCCTTATAATAGAAATGGTAAATTGAAAACTGACGATACTAAATATTTGGTTTATTTTATTTTGCGTAAAATATGTTATACCAACTGAAATATTTGCTAACATAAAAATTGGTAATAGTACTAGTTGGTAAACAAGTTATTTTTTAAACGTTCACTTGCCAAACATTAGGTTTGCGTTACAATTATTTGTGAAGAGATTTTTGGTAAGTAATAATTTGGCAAATGAAATTATGCGGAAAATTGTTTGGGAAGCGATAATTTGGCAATTTCTTTTCGATCAAACAAGGGAGACCCAGATCAGCGATACTAATCTATATTAGGTATAATATCAATTAACTTACATGAACATAGTCAGTCCATCTTTCACTTTATATGATGTGATGATCATAATTCAATCCTTTTTACATTTTAGGAAGAACTTCGCTATGCCGCGTGATTTCCTTAGGTACATTGGCTTTTAGCAAATTAATATTATGGATGGGTCTCCCTTGTTTCATCGAAAAGAAATTGCCAAATTATCACTTCCCAAACAATTTGAACTTGTTACTTTTAAATTGCAATATTAAATCATCAGAAATATTACTAGTGTCATATTAATTATTATTTAATCATTTATTGTTATGCTAAGATAATAAACATTTGTTTTCAAATCAAATTAAATCAAATCAAATCCATTTATTTCAGGTTCTCCCATATTACAATCACAAGTTACAAAACACGAAATAAATACAAATTACAATATAAAAATAAAAATAAATACAATGTCAAATAAAAACAAGCAACTCAATGTCAAATGAAAATAAAAATTAATTGGAAATTAATAATATAAAATACAAATAAAAATAAAAGTTTAAGGCAATATTTTTAGTAAAAATAATAACATACATTAATAAAACAGCAAATCTCACGTCAGTCGTTAACATGCCCTGGCTATATGCCTACTGCAACATTTTCTAATATAAGGGCAGTCCAATCGTCCAGCAATCATCTCTAGGACAGCATTGGAGCTGACCCGCACCCTGCGCACCAAGGACGCGCACCGCTTGCGCACTGTGGTGTGAAAACAGTCGGTGCGCGCTTCCGCAAACATGCCCGAGGCACTGCAGAAACGGGGCAGCCCCAATACCGCCCTGAACGCGTTGTTGTACTGGACGCGGAGGGCACTGTAACTCGCCTGTGTATAGCTAGCCCACAGGCTACACGTGTATAAAGAAGTGCAGTATGCTTTAAAAAGTGTGATCTTAACTTGATCAGAACAGCGTGCAAACCTGCGTGCCAACATATTCGCTCTTATTGACAAAGCCCTCCGCTCCCTTTCGATGTCAGCATGATCCCTGAGGCCAGCCGTGACCAAATGCCCCAAGTATTTAAATTTTTTGTGTGTTTGTTTGTGTTGTTTGTTTTGATTAGGTATGTAAAGCCACTAAACAAGACTTGTTTGAAAACTCTAGAATCGTTGTTTATGAAGCAGCCTTTTAAGTCAGAATAAATACAATTTGCATTAAGTACTTCTGTCTATGAAATATCAATTAAATAAATGCTAATAACATATATTTTAAATAAAGACCTTTCTATTTATAAAACAATAATTGACGTTTAATAAAATATAGTTGAAATGGCACATATATGTAGTTCTAATAATGTTTCAACAAAAAAAAGACCTGAAGAGAGCTCCTCGACAGATTACAGCAGTTAGATCGTGTTTGGGCTTATTTCATTCATCTTGATGAGAACTTTAAACCTAGCTCGGGTATGACTGTCATTGAGGGTGTGATGTTGGGTACGGTACGTTACCTCTGACTATTTCCTTGTTGATCAGTCCGCAAGCAAACGCGGCTTTTAAGACCTCACACGCGTGGCAAGCTCTGAAAAAAACAAAATAAAATACTATCTTCGTAATTTTCACTTCGTAAAAACACTACCTACAATCTCGATTTACCAGCAGCCTCTGCTTCTGCCTTTCTTTGCTTATAGATAATTAATTACTTATTGGCCACGCCTTAAGCCCTTCGAGTCTGTATAGGGTTTCACGACCGGGATTGACGCCGGTACGAAGACAAACATTTTCTTTATATAACACCAGCTTTTTTCCATCTTAAATTCATAATTTTATCCTGCACTTACCTCCGATTACCTTGTTGTCAATCAGTCCACAATCAGGCGCGGCTTTTAACACCTCGCACACGTGCCAGGCTCTGAAAAAACCAAAAAAAAAAAAAAACGAAATTTTCACTACGTAAAACACTGCCTACAATTCGAGTTACTCGAAGCCTCTGCTTCTGAATTTCTATGCTTATAGATAATTTATCTATAAGCAAAGAAATTCAACTTACCGAGAAGTAGGAGATTGGTTGATTTGACTCCTTTTAGCGGTAAAAAGACACGCCTGTGTTTTGGTGGCGTTAAAAGAGACCAGATTGTCATCACCCCACTGGGACACAAGGCTTAAGGTCAAATCTGTCCGCTCTACCATGGCCTCTCTCAAGGAACAAACTTCGGCCCCGCTGGTTTTTGCGCTGGACAAGTATCTCTCTGAAACAGTACCGTCATCTGCGTACCCAACAATACCAGGCTGAAGTAGGTCATTGATGTGCAGCAGGAAAAGTGGTTGTTGAGGTGGCTGACCGCCGGTAGCTTGGAACCTGTTCCCGATACCGGTGGGTTACTATTTTTTATATTTTTAAATGTTTTTATATTTTTTATAATCTAATATTTAAAAATATAATTTATGTTTATATAATGGAATAAAGGAAATAATAATAATAATATTATATAAGTAATATTGTAATAATATAATAAATGTAAATAATTTAAATAATAATGATAATAATATAAATAATAATAAAATTAAAAGAACGTTAAATAAATTAAAATTTTAATAAATTTTCTTACTAACACCCGAAATTAAATTGTAAATAAATTTTTAAATTTGATTTCACCGCATAATTTGTCAGACATCCAATGGAAACGGAATAACTCTGATACTATACACTAATAAACGATCATCAAAAAATTATAAATTGTACCAACATTAATGTTAGCGACGCGCTCGATAGATTTAAAGAAAATGTATTTAGTGAGTAAGTAGCATCACTAATTAAGGTAAAAGGCGGGACACGCTGACATGCTTGTCACACTATGGGCCCCCCGCCAGTCTGCCAACGAACGCAAATCAATGCGCACGCCCAATTTTATTATGATTGCGCACACCCAATTTTATTATTATTGGGCACGCGGCTATCTTAGTATTTGTTTTAACCCAATAAACGACTTTAAAAAGTTCGCTTGTGTTTTGTTGCGACAAGTCGTCAGTTCCTGCAGCACCACCCCTTACAAAGTGGTACTTCGAGCCAGATCTACAATGATCGACACTCCAGGCGTGCAAACACGGCGAGCAAAAATGCTGCAGGAGCAACGTGTTTCCCAACAGAATAAAGCTGCAGAAAACACTCAAAATGAGCAAGTCGAGCATATTGCATCGCAACGTTTGTTTTCCGATGTGCCGGGAAGCAGCATGAAGTCAGAACCACTGCCTCAGGTCGCAAAAACGGCGGTAAAATCTATTGCGTCATCGAGAAAATCTACCCGTGAATGCAAGAAAAAACTGTTGCAGCTGGAAGCCGCTAAACGAAAGGCTGCTATTCGGATCGCGCTCATTGATCAAAACCTGGATGCCCAATTGGCAGTACTCAACGACGAGGAAGCACAGTTGGAATACAGTTCACTAATCGATGGAAAGGAACTTCCTCGCAGCGATCTGGAAGATTGGGTGATCCATCAAAGTAACCACGATGAACCCCTACTGGAGCAGCAAGCCCCCGAGAAAGGAATTGTAATGGGCGAGCTGCACGCACGAGTATCATCGCTATGCGTCGAGCACGTGGCCGGCCAGCCGCGCGCCGCAGCGCTCGCGACACCGCCGCCGCCCGGCGACTCCGTGACCGTGCTTAACAACGCGGTTCATATGTTGGCAAGTACTTTGAAGGATATTTCTACTAACTGTGCAAACAACATGCCTCAAGCCAGTTTGCTCAGCCGCATGAGCACACCGAGAGACTTACCCGAATTCTCGGGAGACCAGTTGGATTGGCTTCAATTCAAACAAGCCTACGACGAGTCGACCGCGTTGTGTAAATTCACGCCAAAAGAAAACCTATGGAGGCTTCGAAGATGCCTACGAGGGCAAGCGAAAGATGCAGTCGCCGCATTGTTCATTAGCGCCACGTCACCTGACAAAGTGATATCGACATTGGAGCTACGGTTTGGTAACCCCGACTGCATTATTTCCAGAATACTCCAAGACATAAAGAAGCTTCAGTCCCTACAACAGGAATATCATAAAGATATTGTCGCGTTTTCTGTGAAAGTGCAAAATGTAGTGGAAGCAGTAAAAGCGGTCGGACGCGAGGAATACCTACATGGTGTCAATATCGTCTCGATGATTCTGTCCAAGCTCCCCGCAGTGCTTATCTCCAAGTGGTCCGACTACAGTTACAAAATGATCACCGAAGGAAAGAAACCAAGGTTGGTGATTTTATCAGATTTTTTGTATGAAGAAGCTGCGAGTATTTTTACTACTTTTCGAAGTGACCAGCATCTGAAAAATACGACAAGTACACGCACACACACCCAGACCGTGCTAGTCCAAAACGAAGAACGTAACGCTAATTGTTTGTATTGCCGCGCAGCGGTACATAATCTCAGCGACTGCAAACAATTTAAGAAAGCACTACGTAAAGTACGGTGGCAATATGTGAAAAAACACGGCCTGTGCTACAAGTGTTTAATATCCAAACATGATAGGAAAACGTGTTCAGCTCCTGTGTGCGATAAGGACGGCTGTAATGAAGAACATCATCGTCTCCTACATTATTCTACGAGTAAACAACGTGAGCGCACCAGCGCTGATAACATCAATGGGTCGACAACGAGTACTACAACATCGGCTGACGAGCAACGAATCGAGCCTACCGCGTCTTCGGAAACAATAACGTACATTAACGCGAGTGACAAATGCGATAATAAACTGTTGTTGAAAGTATTACCTATTCGTGTCACGGCCCTAACGGTATTGTAAACGCCACCGCGCTACTCCATGACGGATCGAGTGTGTCGCTGATAAGTGCGGGCCTCGCCGAGCGCGTCGGGCTGCGCGGCCGGCGCGAGACGCTGTCAGTGCGCGGAGCGTGGACTAATGACGCGATGATATGCGAATCTACGGTTATGAGTGTGGACATTGCTGGATATGATGACAGATTACATAATAATATAAGAATACGTTGTGTTAAGGAATTAAGTTTGCCTATTCAAAAGTTATCTGTTATTGATTGCAATAAGTATTCTCACCTAAAGAATATTAAAGCTAAGTTGTGTACCTCAGATTCAAAACCTGATATATTAATTGGTCAAAATAATTATGACTTAATTGTATCTTTGAAAATAAAGTAAGGTAGTGTAAATGAGCCGTCTGCTACAGTTACCCCCCTAGGTTGGTGTGTACATGGTAAGGTGCGCGTGGCGTGGAGTGGCGCTGCTGCCCGGGCCGCAGCCGGCGCTCACTCCGCCTGTGCTGAGGCCGCCCTGACCATCGCGGAGAATGAAGAGGTAAGTAGCATCTCATCGCATGATAGTCTACTTAGAGAAATCCATGATGAGGTTCGACGTTCGTTTGCATTGGATGTCATGGGTGTGTCCGGTAAGCCACGCCAGAATGTTGACGATTTGCGCGCCATCGATTAGCTGGAGCGATCAGCGGTGCTCGTTGACGGACGCTGGTATGTTAGCTTACCTTGGAAGGTGGTAGGTTGCACGATGCCGGACTCGTACCCTAACGCACTAAGAAGGTTGAAAGGTATCGAAAGGAAAATGGGAAAGGATACAGGTTTTACTAAAAGGTATGAGGAACGCGTTCGCCATTTGTTAGAAAATGATTACGCGCGGGAACTCGTGGTAAATGACGTCACATCGAATACGTGGTACCTTCTTCATTTTGGTGTTGACCACCCAAACAAAAGCAAGCTTCGGCTGGTCTTTGACGCTGCAGGTAAGGTAGATGGTTCCTGCCTTAATGATTATTTACTAACAGGACCTGATCTTTTGTCATCACTGCTTGGTATAATGCTGCGCTTCAGGGAAAATAAAGTCGCAGTAACAGGTGACATAAGGAACATGTTTCTGAGGGTTAAAATTCACGCCAAGGATCAGCACGCACTAAGGTTTCTGTGGAGAAGCAGCCCTACAGAAAACATCAAAACGTATGTCATGACATCGTTAATTTTTGGAGCTAATTGTTCACCATTTGTAGCTCAATTTTTTAATACAAAAACGCACGTCGCTATGAGGGTTCCTTGCAAACCGCAGTCGATGCTATTTACCATTCACATTACATGGATGACTACATAGATAGTTTGCCGGACGAAAGTACTGCTATTGATATGGTGAGTAATATCAGTGACATTCACAGGGCCGGTGGGTTTGAAATCCGAAACTGGACGAGCAATAGCGTCGCGGTTTTAAATAGCATACCAAAGGAAACATTGGGTCCTGCTGCAGTAAAGTTCAAAGTCGGTCAGCAATATGGAGGTGAGCGAACACTGGGACTTATTTGGTTTCCTGGGGATGACATGCTTGGGTTTGACGTGTCACTAAAGCGCATCCCAAAAGATATTACTCAGGGCGACGAACGACCCACAAAAAGGATTATGCTAAGGGTTATTATGTCTATTTTTGACGTCTTGGGATTTCTCGCCCCCTTCACTATTCAGGGTAAAATCCTGCTTCAGGATACCTGGCGCCTGAACATTGGATGGGACGATAATGTTCCTGATAATATTTATGAAAGGTGGGTAAAATGGATTGACCTAATTAACGTAATTAGTACAATTCGCATTCCAAGGTGCCATGCGATGTCTGCATGCGCTACGACAGCAGCGTGTGCGAGCAAGATGGAAGTACCCACTCCCGCGCCGCCAGCGACGGCACAAGCGTGGGTCGCATCTAACAGTAGTGGTACGCAGCCTCGTGCTACGGGCTACAAAAGCGTAGCGGCCGATAGCAGTGCTACGAGTTTGGCTACAAACGACTCTCGTTATAGCAACTTACATCTTCACGTATTTAGTGACGCATCCACTAAAGCACTGTGTACGGTAGCATACTGGCGCTGGGAAGCGCAAGGTAAAATATGTGTTTCTTTCATTGCAAGCAAATGCAGAGTGGTACCTGTGAAACCGATGACAGTTCCTAGATACGAGCTTCAAGCGGCATTGTTAGCGGCAAGGCTAGCTAACACTATTGGTAAGGAACATAGATTATCTCCAGTACGTCGATTCTTTTGGTGCGACTCCACTACGGTTCTCCATTGGATTCGTAACAATACGCGTACCTATAAAGCGTTCGAAGCGAACCGTCTTGGGGAGATCGACGAATTGACACGTATTGACGAATGGAGATACGTTCCTACGAAGCTTAATGTAGCTGACTTAGCTACAAGGGAAACTTTCAATCCTACTTTGTATTATGAGTGGCTAGCCGGTCCAACTTTCCTGCGCTTTGATGACGCGTCATGGCCTAAGGATGTCATCCAACCGGAAACAAATTCAGCATGCGAGGAGGTAATAGCTGTTGTTCAGGAACACTCAGCTTGTCCATCGGTTCCAGATCCGGTTCGATTTTCTTCTTGGCTGCGCCTTCTACGGGCGTCAGCCGCTGTTTTCAAATTTATCGACACCATAAAAGGTCTTCCTGGCAGCGGCTATAGTGTGCAGATGATGGAATGACTGAATGATGAGATGACGAAATCCATCCCTGAGGGTAGAAAACTAGGAGTTAAATGATTTTTCACCTGCTGAATGTTCCCTTGTGAAACGATTCTATTTATTTATTTATTTTCCAACTTACATCTATCATTACAGGCGTAACCTAATGCGATAGTGTACTTATCTAAAGTCTCATATTAACTTATTATTATAATTAATTTCTGTAACTTATTACAAATAATGCATTCTTTGTGAATTCACTCACTGAACAACAGAATAGGTCCGTGTCACTAGCTATGATGTTGAGAGTGCGGAGTGCGCGTGTTAGGAAGTGGATGGAATACTACATTTAAAGATATTGGCATCCACTTAATTAGTAAGCTTTGAGTGTCAGAATGGGGTCTCCCTTGTTTCATCGAAAAGAAATTGCCAAATTATCGCTTCCCAAACAATTTTCCGCATAATTTCATTTGCCAAATTATTACTTAGCAAAAAATCTCTTCACAAATAATTGTAACGCAAACCTAATGTTTGGCAAGTGAACGTTTAAAAAATAACTTGTTTACCAACTAGTACTATTACCAATTTTTATGGAAGATTTTTATGGTTTTTTTTTGAAGGGAGACCCCAGCGGGGATCCTGCCGTTTTGCCGAAAAGATTTTGCCAAAATTTCACTACCCAAACAAATTTTAGCAACCTTTTTTTATACCAATGCAATGTTTGGAATGATTTTAGTACGCACATTTTCATTTGGTCAAATTTTTACTTGGTAGAATATTACCAAGGATAATGTCATTAAGGCATTTGGTCTTTAATCAAATGATTTATTACAGCAAACAATCTGAAGACAATAAACGTTTGGTCTAATGATTTGTTATGAAAAAAAATATAAAGGCAAAAATAAGTTTTGTTGGGAATTATTTAAAAAATGCTATTTTATTTTAATATAATCATTTATTCAAGGGTAAAAAAGCAAGGGTGGGATAGGATGCAAGAGCGAGCGTAGCGAGCTCGGGACTTAGGGCACCCCGACTCGGACAGGTTAGGTTAGAAGGGGATAGCGGGGTCTGGAAGACCCCGCCATCCCCTTCGTGGTTATTTTTTTTTAAACCACCCAGAAGTAGGAGCCCCGCTGGGCGGGGCTCCGTCGTCTAAGCCTTATAATAGAAATGGTAAATTGAAAACTGACGATACTAAATATTTGGTTTATTTTATTTTGCGTAAAATATGTTATACCAACTGAAATATTTGCTAACATAAAAATTGGTAATAGTACTAGTTGGTAAACAAGTTATTTTTTAAACGTTCACTTGCCAAACATTAGGTTTGCGTTACAATTATTTGTGAAGAGATTTTTGGTAAGTAATAATTTGGCAAATGAAATTATGCGGAAAATTGTTTGGGAAGCGATAATTTGGCAATTTCTTTTCGATCAAACAAGGGAGACCCAGATCAGCGATACTAATCTATATTAGGTATAATATCAATTAACTTACATGAACATAGTCAGTCCATCTTTCACTTTATATGATGTGATGATCATAATTCAATCCTTTTTACATTTTAGGAAGAACTTCGCTATGCCGCGTGATTTCCTTAGGTACATTGGCTTTTAGCAAATTAATATTATGGATGGGTCTCCCTTGTTTCATCGAAAAGAAATTGCCAAATTATCACTTCCCAAACAATTTGAACTTGTTACTTTTAAATTGCAATATTAAATCATCAGAAATATTACTAGTGTCATATTAATTATTATTTAATCATTTATTGTTATGCTAAGATAATAAACATTTGTTTTCAAATCAAATTAAATCAAATCAAATCCATTTATTTCAGGTTCTCCCATATTACAATCACAAGTTACAAAACACGAAATAAATACAAATTACAATATAAAAATAAAAATAAATACAATGTCAAATAAAAACAAGCAACTCAATGTCAAATGAAAATAAAAATTAATTGGAAATTAATAATATAAAATACAAATAAAAATAAAAGTTTAAGGCAATATTTTTAGTAAAAATAATAACATACATTAATAAAACAGCAAATCTCACGTCAGTCGTTAACATGCCCTGGCTATATGCCTACTGCAACATTTTCTAATATAAGGGCAGTCCAATCGTCCAGCAATCATCTCTAGGACAGCATTGGAGCTGACCCGCACCCTGCGCACCAAGGACGCGCACCGCTTGCGCACTGTGGTGTGAAAACAGTCGGTGCGCGCTTCCGCAAACATGCCCGAGGCACTGCAGAAACGGGGCAGCCCCAATACCGCCCTGAACGCGTTGTTGTACTGGACGCGGAGGGCACTGTAACTCGCCTGTGTATAGCTAGCCCACAGGCTACACGTGTATAAAGAAGTGCAGTATGCTTTAAAAAGTGTGATCTTAACTTGATCAGAACAGCGTGCAAACCTGCGTGCCAACATATTCGCTCTTATTGACAAAGCCCTCCGCTCCCTTTCGATGTCAGCATGATCCCTGAGGCCAGCCGTGACCAAATGCCCCAAGTATTTAAATTTTTTGTGTGTTTGTTTGTGTTGTTTGTTTTGATTAGGTATGTAAAGCCACTAAACAAGACTTGTTTGAAAACTCTAGAATCGTTGTTTATGAAGCAGCCTTTTAAGTCAGAATAAATACAATTTGCATTAAGTACTTCTGTCTATGAAATATCAATTAAATAAATGCTAATAACATATATTTTAAATAAAGACCTTTCTATTTATAAAACAATAATTGACGTTTAATAAAATATAGTTGAAATGGCACATATATGTAGTTCTAATAATGTTTCAACAAAAAAAAGACCTGAAGAGAGCTCCTCGACAGATTACAGCAGTTAGATCGTGTTTGGGCTTATTTCATTCATCTTGATGAGAACTTTAAACCTAGCTCGGGTATGACTGTCATTGAGGGTGTGATGTTGGGTACGGTACGTTACCTCTGACTATTTCCTTGTTGATCAGTCCGCAAGCAAACGCGGCTTTTAAGACCTCACACGCGTGGCAAGCTCTGAAAAAAACAAAATAAAATACTATCTTCGTAATTTTCACTTCGTAAAAACACTACCTACAATCTCGATTTACCAGCAGCCTCTGCTTCTGCCTTTCTTTGCTTATAGATAATTAATTACTTATTGGCCACGCCTTAAGCCCTTCGAGTCTGTATAGGGTTTCACGACCGGGATTGACGCCGGTACGAAGACAAACATTTTCTTTATATAACACCAGCTTTTTTCCATCTTAAATTCATAATTTTATCCTGCACTTACCTCCGATTACCTTGTTGTCAATCAGTCCACAATCAGGCGCGGCTTTTAACACCTCGCACACGTGCCAGGCTCTGAAAAAACCAAAAAAAAAAAAAAACGAAATTTTCACTACGTAAAACACTGCCTACAATTCGAGTTACTCGAAGCCTCTGCTTCTGAATTTCTATGCTTATAGATAATTTATCTATAAGCAAAGAAATTCAACTTACCGAGAAGTAGGAGATTGGTTGATTTGACTCCTTTTAGCGGTAAAAAGACACGCCTGTGTTTTGGTGGCGTTAAAAGAGACCAGATTGTCATCACCCCACTGGGACACAAGGCTTAAGGTCAAATCTGTCCGCTCTACCATGGCCTCTCTCAAGGAACAAACTTCGGCCCCGCTGGTTTTTGCGCTGGACAAGTATCTCTCTGAAACAGTACCGTCATCTGCGTACCCAACAATACCAGGCTGAAGTAGGTCATTGATGTGCAGCAGGAAAAGTGGTTGTTGAGGTGGCTGACCGCCGGTAGCTTGGAACCTGTTCCCGATACCGGTGGGTTACTATTTTTTATATTTTTAAATGTTTTTATATTTTTTATAATCTAATATTTAAAAATATAATTTATGTTTATATAATGGAATAAAGGAAATAATAATAATAATATTATATAAGTAATATTGTAATAATATAATAAATGTAAATAATTTAAATAATAATGATAATAATATAAATAATAATAAAATTAAAAGAACGTTAAATAAATTAAAATTTTAATAAATTTTCTTACTAACACCCGAAATTAAATTGTAAATAAATTTTTAAATTTGATTTCACCGCATAATTTGTCAGACATCCAATGGAAACGGAATAACTCTGATACTATACACTAATAAACGATCATCAAAAAATTATAAATTGTACCAACATTAATGTTAGCGACGCGCTCGATAGATTTAAAGAAAATGTATTTAGTGAGTAAGTAGCATCACTAATTAAGGTAAAAGGCGGGACACGCTGACATGCTTGTCACACTATGGGCCCCCCGCCAGTCTGCCAACGAACGCAAATCAATGCGCACGCCCAATTTTATTATGATTGCGCACACCCAATTTTATTATTATTGGGCACGCGGCTATCTTAGTATTTGTTTTAACCCAATAAACGACTTTAAAAAGTTCGCTTGTGTTTTGTTGCGACAAGTCGTCAGTTCCTGCAGCACCACCCCTTACAAAGTGGTACTTCGAGCCAGATCTACAATGATCGACACTCCAGGCGTGCAAACACGGCGAGCAAAAATGCTGCAGGAGCAACGTGTTTCCCAACAGAATAAAGCTGCAGAAAACACTCAAAATGAGCAAGTCGAGCATATTGCATCGCAACGTTTGTTTTCCGATGTGCCGGGAAGCAGCATGAAGTCAGAACCACTGCCTCAGGTCGCAAAAACGGCGGTAAAATCTATTGCGTCATCGAGAAAATCTACCCGTGAATGCAAGAAAAAACTGTTGCAGCTGGAAGCCGCTAAACGAAAGGCTGCTATTCGGATCGCGCTCATTGATCAAAACCTGGATGCCCAATTGGCAGTACTCAACGACGAGGAAGCACAGTTGGAATACAGTTCACTAATCGATGGAAAGGAACTTCCTCGCAGCGATCTGGAAGATTGGGTGATCCATCAAAGTAACCACGATGAACCCCTACTGGAGCAGCAAGCCCCCGAGAAAGGAATTGTAATGGGCGAGCTGCACGCACGAGTATCATCGCTATGCGTCGAGCACGTGGCCGGCCAGCCGCGCGCCGCAGCGCTCGCGACACCGCCGCCGCCCGGCGACTCCGTGACCGTGCTTAACAACGCGGTTCATATGTTGGCAAGTACTTTGAAGGATATTTCTACTAACTGTGCAAACAACATGCCTCAAGCCAGTTTGCTCAGCCGCATGAGCACACCGAGAGACTTACCCGAATTCTCGGGAGACCAGTTGGATTGGCTTCAATTCAAACAAGCCTACGACGAGTCGACCGCGTTGTGTAAATTCACGCCAAAAGAAAACCTATGGAGGCTTCGAAGATGCCTACGAGGGCAAGCGAAAGATGCAGTCGCCGCATTGTTCATTAGCGCCACGTCACCTGACAAAGTGATATCGACATTGGAGCTACGGTTTGGTAACCCCGACTGCATTATTTCCAGAATACTCCAAGACATAAAGAAGCTTCAGTCCCTACAACAGGAATATCATAAAGATATTGTCGCGTTTTCTGTGAAAGTGCAAAATGTAGTGGAAGCAGTAAAAGCGGTCGGACGCGAGGAATACCTACATGGTGTCAATATCGTCTCGATGATTCTGTCCAAGCTCCCCGCAGTGCTTATCTCCAAGTGGTCCGACTACAGTTACAAAATGATCACCGAAGGAAAGAAACCAAGGTTGGTGATTTTATCAGATTTTTTGTATGAAGAAGCTGCGAGTATTTTTACTACTTTTCGAAGTGACCAGCATCTGAAAAATACGACAAGTACACGCACACACACCCAGACCGTGCTAGTCCAAAACGAAGAACGTAACGCTAATTGTTTGTATTGCCGCGCAGCGGTACATAATCTCAGCGACTGCAAACAATTTAAGAAAGCACTACGTAAAGTACGGTGGCAATATGTGAAAAAACACGGCCTGTGCTACAAGTGTTTAATATCCAAACATGATAGGAAAACGTGTTCAGCTCCTGTGTGCGATAAGGACGGCTGTAATGAAGAACATCATCGTCTCCTACATTATTCTACGAGTAAACAACGTGAGCGCACCAGCGCTGATAACATCAATGGGTCGACAACGAGTACTACAACATCGGCTGACGAGCAACGAATCGAGCCTACCGCGTCTTCGGAAACAATAACGTACATTAACGCGAGTGACAAATGCGATAATAAACTGTTGTTGAAAGTATTACCTATTCGTGTCACGGCCCTAACGGTATTGTAAACGCCACCGCGCTACTCCATGACGGATCGAGTGTGTCGCTGATAAGTGCGGGCCTCGCCGAGCGCGTCGGGCTGCGCGGCCGGCGCGAGACGCTGTCAGTGCGCGGAGCGTGGACTAATGACGCGATGATATGCGAATCTACGGTTATGAGTGTGGACATTGCTGGATATGATGACAGATTACATAATAATATAAGAATACGTTGTGTTAAGGAATTAAGTTTGCCTATTCAAAAGTTATCTGTTATTGATTGCAATAAGTATTCTCACCTAAAGAATATTAAAGCTAAGTTGTGTACCTCAGATTCAAAACCTGATATATTAATTGGTCAAAATAATTATGACTTAATTGTATCTTTGAAAATAAAGTAAGGTAGTGTAAATGAGCCGTCTGCTACAGTTACCCCCCTAGGTTGGTGTGTACATGGTAAGGTGCGCGTGGCGTGGAGTGGCGCTGCTGCCCGGGCCGCAGCCGGCGCTCACTCCGCCTGTGCTGAGGCCGCCCTGACCATCGCGGAGAATGAAGAGGTAAGTAGCATCTCATCGCATGATAGTCTACTTAGAGAAATCCATGATGAGGTTCGACGTTCGTTTGCATTGGATGTCATGGGTGTGTCCGGTAAGCCACGCCAGAATGTTGACGATTTGCGCGCCATCGATTAGCTGGAGCGATCAGCGGTGCTCGTTGACGGACGCTGGTATGTTAGCTTACCTTGGAAGGTGGTAGGTTGCACGATGCCGGACTCGTACCCTAACGCACTAAGAAGGTTGAAAGGTATCGAAAGGAAAATGGGAAAGGATACAGGTTTTACTAAAAGGTATGAGGAACGCGTTCGCCATTTGTTAGAAAATGATTACGCGCGGGAACTCGTGGTAAATGACGTCACATCGAATACGTGGTACCTTCTTCATTTCGGTGTTGACCACCCAAACAAAAGCAAGCTTCGGCTGGTCTTTGACGCTGCAGGTAAGGTAGATGGTTCCTGCCTTAATGATTATTTACTAACAGGACCTGATCTTTTGTCATCACTGCTTGGTATAATGCTGCGCTTCAGGGAAAATAAAGTCGCAGTAACAGGTGACATAAGGAACATGTTTCTGAGGGTTAAAATTCACGCCAAGGATCAGCACGCACTAAGGTTTCTGTGGAGAAGCAGCCCTACAGAAAACATCAAAACGTATGTCATGACATCGTTAATTTTTGGAGCTAATTGTTCACCATTTGTAGCTCAATTTTTTAATACAAAAACGCACGTCGCTATGAGGGTTCCTTGCAAACCGCAGTCGATGCTATTTACCATTCACATTACATGGATGACTACATAGATAGTTTGCCGGACGAAAGTACTGCTATTGATATGGTGAGTAATATCAGTGACATTCACAGGGCCGGTGGGTTTGAAATCCGAAACTGGACGAGCAATAGCGTCGCGGTTTTAAATAGCATACCAAAGGAAACATTGGGTCCTGCTGCAGTAAAGTTCAAAGTCGGTCAGCAATATGGAGGTGAGCGAACACTGGGACTTATTTGGTTTCCTGGGGATGACATGCTTGGGTTTGACGTGTCACTAAAGCGCATCCCAAAAGATATTACTCAGGGCGACGAACGACCCACAAAAAGGATTATGCTAAGGGTTATTATGTCTATTTTTGACGTCTTGGGATTTCTCGCCCCCTTCACTATTCAGGGTAAAATCCTGCTTCAGGATACCTGGCGCCTGAACATTGGATGGGACGATAATGTTCCTGATAATATTTATGAAAGGTGGGTAAAATGGATTGACCTAATTAACGTAATTAGTACAATTCGCATTCCAAGGTGCCATGCGATGTCTGCATGCGCTACGACAGCAGCGTGTGCGAGCAAGATGGAAGTACCCACTCCCGCGCCGCCAGCGACGGCACAAGCGTGGGTCGCATCTAACAGTAGTGGTACGCAGCCTCGTGCTACGGGCTACAAAAGCGTAGCGGCCGATAGCAGTGCTACGAGTTTGGCTACAAACGACTCTCGTTATAGCAACTTACATCTTCACGTATTTAGTGACGCATCCACTAAAGCACTGTGTACGGTAGCATACTGGCGCTGGGAAGCGCAAGGTAAAATATGTGTTTCTTTCATTGCAAGCAAATGCAGAGTGGTACCTGTGAAACCGATGACAGTTCCTAGATACGAGCTTCAAGCGGCATTGTTAGCGGCAAGGCTAGCTAACACTATTGGTAAGGAACATAGATTATCTCCAGTACGTCGATTCTTTTGGTGCGACTCCACTACGGTTCTCCATTGGATTCGTAACAATACGCGTACCTATAAAGCGTTCGAAGCGAACCGTCTTGGGGAGATCGACGAATTGACACGTATTGACGAATGGAGATACGTTCCTACGAAGCTTAATGTAGCTGACTTAGCTACAAGGGAAACTTTCAATCCTACTTTGTATTATGAGTGGCTAGCCGGTCCAACTTTCCTGCGCTTTGATGACGCGTCATGGCCTAAGGATGTCATCCAACCGGAAACAAATTCAGCATGCGAGGAGGTAATAGCTGTTGTTCAGGAACACTCAGCTTGTCCATCGGTTCCAGATCCGGTTCGATTTTCTTCTTGGCTGCGCCTTCTACGGGCGTCAGCAGCTGTTTTCAAATTTATCGACACCATAAAAGGTCTTCCTGGCAGCGGCTATAGTGTGCAGATGATGGAATGACTGAATGATGAGATGACGAAATCCATCCCTGAGGGTAGAAAACTAGGAGTTAAATGATTTTTCACCTGCTGAATGTTCCCTTGTGAAACGATTCTATTTATTTATTTATTTTCCAACTTACATCTATCATTACAGGCGTAACCTAATGCGATAGTGTACTTATCTAAAGTCTCATATTAACTTATTATTATAATTAATTTCTGTAACTTATTACAAATAATGCATTCTTTGTGAATTCACTCACTGAACAACAGAATAGGTCCGTGTCACTAGCTATGATGTTGAGAGTGCGGAGTGCGCGTGTTAGGAAGTGGATGGAATACTACATTTAAAGATATTGGCATCCACTTAATTAGTAAGCTTTGAGTGTCAGAATGGGGTCTCCCTTGTTTCATCGAAAAGAAATTGCCAAATTATCGCTTCCCAAACAATTTTCCGCATAATTTCATTTGCCAAATTATTACTTAGCAAAAAATCTCTTCACAAATAATTGTAACGCAAACCTAATGTTTGGCAAGTGAACGTTTAAAAAATAACTTGTTTACCAACTAGTACTATTACCAATTTTTATGGAAGATTTTTATGGTTTTTTTTTGAAGGGAGACCCCAGCGGGGATCCTGCCGTTTTGCCGAAAAGATTTTGCCAAAATTTCACTACCCAAACAAATTTTAGCAACCTTTTTTTATACCAATGCAATGTTTGGAATGATTTTAGTACGCACATTTTCATTTGGTCAAATTTTTACTTGGTAGAATATTACCAAGGATAATGTCATTAAGGCATTTGGTCTTTAATCAAATGATTTATTACAGCAAACAATCTGAAGACAATAAACGTTTGGTCTAATGATTTGTTATGAAAAAAAATGTAAAGGCAAAAATAAGTTTTGTTGGGAATTATTTAAAAAATGCTATTTTATTTTAATATAATCATTTATTCAAGGGTAAAAAAGCAAGGGTGGGATAGGATGCAAGAGCGAGCGTAGCGAGCTCGGGACTTAGGGCACCCCGACTCGGACAGGTTAGGTTAGAAGGGGATAGCGGGGTCTGGAAGACCCCGCCATCCCCTTCGTGGTTATTTTTTTTTAAACCACCCAGAAGTAGGAGCCCCGCTGGGCGGGGCTCCGTCGTCTAAGCCTTATAATAGAAATGGTAAATTGAAAACTGACGATACTAAATATTTGGTTTATTTTATTTTGCGTAAAATATGTTATACCAACTGAAATATTTGCTAACATAAAAATTGGTAATAGTACTAGTTGGTAAACAAGTTATTTTTTAAACGTTCACTTGCCAAACATTAGGTTTGCGTTACAATTATTTGTGAAGAGATTTTTGGTAAGTAATAATTTGGCAAATGAAATTATGCGGAAAATTGTTTGGGAAGCGATAATTTGGCAATTTCTTTTCGATCAAACAAGGGAGACCCAGATCAGCGATACTAATCTATATTAGGTATAATATCAATTAACTTACATGAACATAGTCAGTCCATCTTTCACTTTATATGATGTGATGATCATAATTCAATCCTTTTTACATTTTAGGAAGAACTTCGCTATGCCGCGTGATTTCCTTAGGTACATTGGCTTTTAGCAAATTAATATTATGGATGGGTCTCCCTTGTTTCATCGAAAAGAAATTGCCAAATTATCACTTCCCAAACAATTTGAACTTGTTACTTTTAAATTGCAATATTAAATCATCAGAAATATTACTAGTGTCATATTAATTATTATTTAATCATTTATTGTTATGCTAAGATAATAAACATTTGTTTTCAAATCAAATTAAATCAAATCAAATCCATTTATTTCAGGTTCTCCCATATTACAATCACAAGTTACAAAACACGAAATAAATACAAATTACAATATAAAAATAAAAATAAATTCAATGTCAAATAAAAACAAGCAACTCAATGTCAAATGAAAATAAAAATTAATTGGAAATTAATAATATAAAATACAAATAAAAATAAAAGTTTAAGGCAATATTTTTAGTAAAAATAATAACATACATTAATAAAACAGCAAATCTCACGTCAGTCGTTAACATGCCCTGGCTATATGCCTACTGCAACATTTTCTAATATAAGGGCAGTCCAATCGTCCAGCAATCATCTCTAGGACAGCATTGGAGCTGACCCGCACCCTGCGCACCAAGGACGCGCACCGCTTGCGCACTGTGGTGTGAAAACAGTCGGTGCGCGCTTCCGCAAACATGCCCGAGGCACTGCAGAAACGGGGCAGCCCCAATACCGCCCTGAACGCGTTGTTGTACTGGACGCGGAGGGCACTGTAACTCGCCTGTGTATAGCTAGCCCACAGGCTACACGTGTATAAAGAAGTGCAGTATGCTTTAAAAAGTGTGATCTTAACTTGATCAGAACAGCGTGCAAACCTGCGTGCCAACATATTCGCTCTTATTGACAAAGCCCTCCGCTCCCTTTCGATGTCAGCATGATCCCTGAGGCCAGCCGTGACCAAATGCCCCAAGTATTTAAATTTTTTGTGTGTTTGTTTGTGTTGTTTGTTTTGATTAGGTATGTAAAGCCACTAAACAAGACTTGTTTGAAAACTCTAGAATCGTTGTTTATGAAGCAGCCTTTTAAGTCAGAATAAATACAATTTGCATTAAGTACTTCTGTCTATGAAATATCAATTAAATAAATGCTAATAACATATATTTTAAATAAAGACCTTTCTATTTATAAAACAATAATTGACGTTTAATAAAATATAGTTGAAATGGCACATATATGTAGTTCTAATAATGTTTCAACAAAAAAAAGACCTGAAGAGAGCTCCTCGACAGATTACAGCAGTTAGATCGTGTTTGGGCTTATTTCATTCATCTTGATGAGAACTTTAAACCTAGCTCGGGTATGACTGTCATTGAGGGTGTGATGTTGGGTACGGTACGTTACCTCTGACTATTTCCTTGTTGATCAGTCCGCAAGCAAACGCGGCTTTTAAGACCTCACACGCGTGGCAAGCTCTGAAAAAAACAAAATAAAATACTATCTTCGTAATTTTCACTTCGTAAAAACACTACCTACAATCTCGATTTACCAGCAGCCTCTGCTTCTGCCTTTCTTTGCTTATAGATAATTAATTACTTATTGGCCACGCCTTAAGCCCTTCGAGTCTGTATAGGGTTTCACGACCGGGATTGACGCCGGTACGAAGACAAACATTTTCTTTATATAACACCAGCTTTTTTCCATCTTAAATTCATAATTTTATCCTGCACTTACCTCCGATTACCTTGTTGTCAATCAGTCCACAATCAGGCGCGGCTTTTAACACCTCGCACACGTGCCAGGCTCTGAAAAAACCAAAAAAAAAAAAAAAAAAACTAAATTTTCACTACGTAAAACACTGCCTACAATTCGAGTTACTCGAAGCCTCTGCTTCTGAATTTCTATGCTTATAGATAATTTATCTATAAGCAAAGAAATTCAACTTACCGAGAAGTAGGAGATTGGTTGATTTGACTCCTTTTAGCGGTAAAAAGACACGCCTGTGTTTTGGTGGCGTTAAAAGAGACCAGATTGTCATCACCCCACTGGGACACAAGGCTTAAGGTCAAATCTGTCCGCTCTACCATGGCCTCTCTCAAGGAACAAACTTCGGCCCCGCTGGTTTTTGCGCTGGACAAGTATCTCTCTGAAACAGTACCGTCATCTGCGTACCCAACAATACCAGGCTGAAGTAGGTCATTGATGTGCAGCAGGAAAAGTGGTTGTTGAGGTGGCTGACCGCCGGTAGCTTGGAACCTGTTCCCGATACCGGTGGGTTACTATTTTTTATATTTTTAAATGTTTTTATATTTTTTATATTCTAATATTTAAAAATATAATTTATGTTTATATAATGGAATAAAGGAAATAATAATAATAATATTATATAAGTAATATTGTAATAATATAATAAATGTAAATAATTTAAATAATAATGATAATAATATAAATAATAATAAAATTAAAAGAACGTTAAATAAATTAAAATTTTAATAAATTTTCTTACTAACACCCGAAATTAAATTGTAAATAAATTTTTAAATTTGATTTCACCGCATAATTTGTCAGACATCCAATGGAAACGGAATAACTCTGATACTATACACTAATAAACGATCATCAAAAAATTATAAATTGTACCAACATTAATGTTAGCGACGCGCTCGATAGATTTAAAGAAAATGTATTTAGTGAGTAAGTAGCATCACTAATTAAGGTAAAAGGCGGGACACGCTGACATGCTTGTCACACTATGGGCCCCCCGCCAGTCTGCCAACGAACGCAAATCAATGCGCACGCCCAATTTTATTATGATTGCGCACACCCAATTTTATTATTATTGGGCACGCGGCTATCTTAGTATTTGTTTTAACCCAATAAACGACTTTAAAAAGTTCGCTTGTGTTTTGTTGCGACAAGTCGTCAGTTCCTGCAGCACCACCCCTTACAAAGTGGTACTTCGAGCCAGATCTACAATGATCGACACTCCAGGCGTGCAAACACGGCGAGCAAAAATGCTGCAGGAGCAACGTGTTTCCCAACAGAATAAAGCTGCAGAAAACACTCAAAATGAGCAAGTCGAGCATATTGCATCGCAACGTTTGTTTTCCGATGTGCCGGGAAGCAGCATGAAGTCAGAACCACTGCCTCAGGTCGCAAAAACGGCGGTAAAATCTATTGCGTCATCGAGAAAATCTACCCGTGAATGCAAGAAAAAACTGTTGCAGCTGGAAGCCGCTAAACGAAAGGCTGCTATTCGGATCGCGCTCATTGATCAAAACCTGGATGCCCAATTGGCAGTACTCAACGACGAGGAAGCACAGTTGGAATACAGTTCACTAATCGATGGAAAGGAACTTCCTCGCAGCGATCTGGAAGATTGGGTGATCCATCAAAGTAACCACGATGAACCCCTACTGGAGCAGCAAGCCCCCGAGAAAGGAATTGTAATGGGCGAGCTGCACGCACGAGTATCATCGCTATGCGTCGAGCACGTGGCCGGCCAGCCGCGCGCCGCAGCGCTCGCGACACCGCCGCCGCCCGGCGACTCCGTGACCGTGCTTAACAACGCGGTTCATATGTTGGCAAGTACTTTGAAGGATATTTCTACTAACTGTGCAAACAACATGCCTCAAGCCAGTTTGCTCAGCCGCATGAGCACACCGAGAGACTTACCCGAATTCTCGGGAGACCAGTTGGATTGGCTTCAATTCAAACAAGCCTACGACGAGTCGACCGCGTTGTGTAAATTCACGCCAAAAGAAAACCTATGGAGGCTTCGAAGATGCCTACGAGGGCAAGCGAAAGATGCAGTCGCCGCATTGTTCATTAGCGCCACGTCACCTGACAAAGTGATATCGACATTGGAGCTACGGTTTGGTAACCCCGACTGCATTATTTCCAGAATACTCCAAGACATAAAGAAGCTTCAGTCCCTACAACAGGAATATCATAAAGATATTGTCGCGTTTTCTGTGAAAGTGCAAAATGTAGTGGAAGCAGTAAAAGCGGTCGGACGCGAGGAATACCTACATGGTGTCAATATCGTCTCGATGATTCTGTCCAAGCTCCCCGCAGTGCTTATCTCCAAGTGGTCCGACTACAGTTACAAAATGATCACCGAAGGAAAGAAACCAAGGTTGGTGATTTTATCAGATTTTTTGTATGAAGAAGCTGCGAGTATTTTTACTACTTTTCGAAGTGACCAGCATCTGAAAAATACGACAAGTACACGCACACACACCCAGACCGTGCTAGTCCAAAACGAAGAACGTAACGCTAATTGTTTGTATTGCCGCGCAGCGGTACATAATCTCAGCGACTGCAAACAATTTAAGAAAGCACTACGTAAAGTACGGTGGCAATATGTGAAAAAACACGGCCTGTGCTACAAGTGTTTAATATCCAAACATGATAGGAAAACGTGTTCAGCTCCTGTGTGCGATAAGGACGGCTGTAATGAAGAACATCATCGTCTCCTACATTATTCTACGAGTAAACAACGTGAGCGCACCAGCGCTGATAACATCAATGGGTCGACAACGAGTACTACAACATCGGCTGACGAGCAACGAATCGAGCCTACCGCGTCTTCGGAAACAATAACGTACATTAACGCGAGTGACAAATGCGATAATAAACTGTTGTTGAAAGTATTACCTATTCGTGTCACGGCCCTAACGGTATTGTAAACGCCACCGCGCTACTCCATGACGGATCGAGTGTGTCGCTGATAAGTGCGGGCCTCGCCGAGCGCGTCGGGCTGCGCGGCCGGCGCGAGACGCTGTCAGTGCGCGGAGCGTGGACTAATGACGCGATGATATGCGAATCTACGGTTATGAGTGTGGACATTGCTGGATATGATGACAGATTACATAATAATATAAGAATACGTTGTGTTAAGGAATTAAGTTTGCCTATTCAAAAGTTATCTGTTATTGATTGCAATAAGTATTCTCACCTAAAGAATATTAAAGCTAAGTTGTGTACCTCAGATTCAAAACCTGATATATTAATTGGTCAAAATAATTATGACTTAATTGTATCTTTGAAAATAAAGTAAGGTAGTGTAAATGAGCCGTCTGCTACAGTTACCCCCCTAGGTTGGTGTGTACATGGTAAGGTGCGCGTGGCGTGGAGTGGCGCTGCTGCCCGGGCCGCAGCCGGCGCTCACTCCGCCTGTGCTGAGGCCGCCCTGACCATCGCGGAGAATGAAGAGGTAAGTAGCATCTCATCGCATGATAGTCTACTTAGAGAAATCCATGATGAGGTTCGACGTTCGTTTGCATTGGATGTCATGGGTGTGTCCGGTAAGCCACGCCAGAATGTTGACGATTTGCGCGCCATCGATTAGCTGGAGCGATCAGCGGTGCTCGTTGACGGACGCTGGTATGTTAGCTTACCTTGGAAGGTGGTAGGTTGCACGATGCCGGACTCGTACCCTAACGCACTAAGAAGGTTGAAAGGTATCGAAAGGAAAATGGGAAAGGATACAGGTTTTACTAAAAGGTATGAGGAACGCGTTCGCCATTTGTTAGAAAATGATTACGCGCGGGAACTCGTGGTAAATGACGTCACATCGAATACGTGGTACCTTCTTCATTTCGGTGTTGACCACCCAAACAAAAGCAAGCTTCGGCTGGTCTTTGACGCTGCAGGTAAGGTAGATGGTTCCTGCCTTAATGATTATTTACTAACAGGACCTGATCTTTTGTCATCACTGCTTGGTATAATGCTGCGCTTCAGGGAAAATAAAGTCGCAGTAACAGGTGACATAAGGAACATGTTTCTGAGGGTTAAAATTCACGCCAAGGATCAGCACGCACTAAGGTTTCTGTGGAGAAGCAGCCCTACAGAAAACATCAAAACGTATGTCATGACATCGTTAATTTTTGGAGCTAATTGTTCACCATTTGTAGCTCAATTTTTTAATACAAAAACGCACGTCGCTATGAGGGTTCCTTGCAAACCGCAGTCGATGCTATTTACCATTCACATTACATGGATGACTACATAGATAGTTTGCCGGACGAAAGTACTGCTATTGATATGGTGAGTAATATCAGTGACATTCACAGGGCCGGTGGGTTTGAAATCCGAAACTGGACGAGCAATAGCGTCGCGGTTTTAAATAGCATACCAAAGGAAACATTGGGTCCTGCTGCAGTAAAGTTCAAAGTCGGTCAGCAATATGGAGGTGAGCGAACACTGGGACTTATTTGGTTTCCTGGGGATGACATGCTTGGGTTTGACGTGTCACTAAAGCGCATCCCAAAAGATATTACTCAGGGCGACGAACGACCCACAAAAAGGATTATGCTAAGGGTTATTATGTCTATTTTTGACGTCTTGGGATTTCTCGCCCCCTTCACTATTCAGGGTAAAATCCTGCTTCAGGATACCTGGCGCCTGAACATTGGATGGGACGATAATGTTCCTGATAATATTTATGAAAGGTGGGTAAAATGGATTGACCTAATTAACGTAATTAGTACAATTCGCATTCCAAGGTGCCATGCGATGTCTGCATGCGCTACGACAGCAGCGTGTGCGAGCAAGATGGAAGTACCCACTCCCGCGCCGCCAGCGACGGCACAAGCGTGGGTCGCATCTAACAGTAGTGGTACGCAGCCTCGTGCTACGGGCTACAAAAGCGTAGCGGCCGATAGCAGTGCTACGAGTTTGGCTACAAACGACTCTCGTTATAGCAACTTACATCTTCACGTATTTAGTGACGCATCCACTAAAGCGCTGTGTACGGTAGCATACTGGCGCTGGGAAGCGCAAGGTAAAATATGTGTTTCTTTCATTGCAAGCAAATGCAGAGTGGTACCTGTGAAACCGATGACAGTTCCTAGATACGAGCTTCAAGCGGCATTGTTAGCGGCAAGGCTAGCTAACACTATTGGTAAGGAACATAGATTATCTCCAGTACGTCGATTCTTTTGGTGCGACTCCACTACGGTTCTCCATTGGATTCGTAACAATACGCGTACCTATAAAGCGTTCGAAGCGAACCGTCTTGGGGAGATCGACGAATTGACACGTATTGACGAATGGAGATACGTTCCTACGAAGCTTAATGTAGCTGACTTAGCTACAAGGGAAACTTTCAATCCTACTTTGTATTATGAGTGGCTAGCCGGTCCAACTTTCCTGCGCTTTGATGACGCGTCATGACCTAAGGATGTCATCCAACCGGAAACAAATTCAGCATGCGAGGAGGTAATAGCTGTTGTTCAGGAACACTCAGCTTGTCCATCGGTTCCAGATCCGGTTCGATTTTCTTCTTGGCTGCGCCTTCTACGGGCGTCAGCCGCTGTTTTCAAATTTATCGACACCATAAAAGGTCTTCCTGGCAGCGGCTATAGTGTGCAGATGATGGAGCGTGCAGAGCGGCAGCTATTGAAACATGCACAAGGGGAATCCTTTACTGAGGATTTAGCTGCGATTAGCAATGGTAAGGCGTTATCTAAAAATTGTCGGTTACTTACTCTCTCACCGTTTTGAGACGAACATGGCTTGCTTCGCGTGGGCGGTCGGATCGATGCTGCTGCAGATGTCGCCACGGAGGTAAAGAGGCCTGTAATATTGGACGGCCGGCACCCTGTGGCTCGGCTGATTGTTCGGCACTACCACGTGAAGGCGGCTCATGGAAATCAGGAAACAGTAGTCAACCTGCTGAGGGAAAACTATTGGATAGTGAGACTTAGACCTACCGTGAAGACTGTAGTATCGCAATGCATGCTGTGCCGCATCAAGAAGTGCAGGCCGTTACTTCCTTGCATGGGTGACTTACCTCATTCTCGTGTGGCACATCATCAGCGACCCTTCTCTCACTGTGGGCTGGACTTGTTTGGACCGATGGAGGTAACGGTCGGCAGACGCAGAGAAAAAAGGTACGGTGTCCTTTTTACCTGCTTAACGTTGCGTGCTATTCACGTTGAGACTGTTGCTTCTCTCACGACGGACTCGTTGATCATGGTACTGCGTCGGATGGCAGCGAGGCGTGGCTGGCCACGTCACTTATACTCCGACAATGGCACAAATCTAAAAGGCGCTGAAAAGGAGCTCCAACGGTCCATGCAGGACGTAGATCAAGAAGTGCTGAAAGACGAAGGTGTCAACAATGGGATGGACTGGACTTTCATCCCTCCCGCCAGTCCCCATTGGGGTGGGGCATGGGAGCGACTGATTCGCAGTGTCAAGTCGTCGCTCAAAGTTGTTTTGCTCGAGCGCGCACCAAGAGACGAAGTGTTAAGCACACTTCTAGCAGAAATTGAAAATATAGTGAACAGTCGTCCCTTGATGCACGTTTCAGTAGACCCGGAGGGCGTAGAATCCCTCACCCCCAACCACTTTTTGCTGGGTACGTCGTCGACCTTACCCGTAGTAGGAGCATTTGACAGTTCTGACCTGTACTTACGCATGCATTGGCGTACAAGTCAGCGATTGGCCGACATGTTCTGGCACAGGTGGGTAAAGGAAATTTTACCTGATCTTCTACCTAGGCGAAAGTGGACTACAGAGCAGCCACCTCTACGAGTGGGCGACCTCGTATTGGTTGTGGACCCGAACTCTCCCCGCAATTCGTGGCCAAAGGGACTAATCACTGCGGTGTTCCCAGGTAAGGACGGTCGTATCAGACTCGTGGAAGTGAAGGTGGGCTCCCGGACGTGGCGCCGCTCCGCGGCACGCGTCGCTCCTATCACTGTTGTTGATTAGTGCTGTGACAGCACTAGGGTGGGGAATGTTAGCGACGCGCTTGTGAGAGTATTCATATTTAGAGGCGAATAACTGATTGATTATTGATCACAAATATTGATGTTGTCTATTGATCTAATCTAAAATCACAATAAGAACGTCAGCTGTCAGATGATGATGACATTGCCGTATGGAAACGTTCCATTTCAGCTATGTTTTATTAAACGTAAATTATTATTTAATAAATAGAAAGGTTTAATTTAAAATATATGTTATTAGCCTTTATTTAATTGATATTTCATAGACAAAAGTATTTAATGTAAATGGTATTTATTCTGACTTAAAAGGCCGCTTCACAAACAACGATTCTAGAGTTTTCAAACAAGTTATGTTTGGTGGTTTTACATAATCAAAACAAATGTTTATTATCTTAGCATTACAATAAATGATTAAATAATAATTAATATGATACTAGTAATATTTCTCATGATTTAATATTGCAATTTAAAAGTAACAAGTTGTTTTAGACGATTCTCAGATCTTAAAGATGATGTTAATATAATATAAGATTTTACTTAAAGATTACAAATAAATACACACTAAATTGCTAAATAATGTTATGAAGTTTAAAATAGTTCCACTATACTAGATTTGTTAATTAATACCTATATTATAAGATATTTAGCAATTATGTACAACCATCTCTGATTGGTCTAAAATGGCGGCAGAATGGGCGGCAATGTTTGTGGTACTGACTGGTAATATGGAGGGATTTTAATGAGTTACCGCCAAATTTTCGAAGGGGATCTTGGTTCGAATGGTTTGACGAGAGAGGACAGACTCACAGATCCTGAGTGGTGTCCAATGTCCATAATATTAATTTGTTAAAAGCCAATGTACCTAAGGAAATCACGCTGCATAGCGAAGTTCTTCCTATATTGTAAAATGGATTGAATTAAGATCATCATATCAGTGATGATATGATGATCTTAATTCAATGAAGTGATTCTAGTGAAAGATCGACTGACCACAATGTTCATGTAAGTTAAGTATATAATTGATATTATAATATTGATTAGTATTGCTCTGATCTATGTTGTTATGTATGTGTTATACATATAGCTAATATTGCTTATGTGTGTTAAATCGAATTAAGAAACATTCTTGTTCTTTCTTTACATTGACAAAGTTGCTAACTTTGAGAAACGGACCTTGTGTTAACAATAATAATATGCTAATGTGAAAATGTGTTGACAAAAGACTAAAACAAGCTGCCATGGAGTTTCTTATCCTTCTTCTCCATGAAGACCTAGTTTTGGAACGGATAATAGCTTTCACATTAACGTTACCTACCTACCTAAATTGACAAGCCTAATTGAAATAAATGCCTGGTCTTGTCTTTCTGTGCTTTTTTTCATAAATCCCTTCCCAACACACCATAATCATAGATACTTTCTTACATATTAAATATCTAGCCATTCTGACACTCAAAGCTTACTAATTAAGTGGATGCCAATACCTATAAATGTAGTGTTTCATCCACTTTCTAACACGCTCGATAGATTTAATGAAAATGTGTTTAGTGAGTAAGTAGCATCACTAATTAAGGTAAAAGGCGGGACACGCTGACATGCTTGTCACACTATGGGCCCCCCGCCAGTCTGCCAACGAACGCGAATCAATGCGCACGCCCAATTTTATTATTTTTGCGCACGCGGCCATCTCAGTATTTGTTTTAACCCAATAAACGACTTTAAAAAGTTCGCTTGTGTTTTGTTATGACAAGTCGTCAGTTCCTGCAGCACCACCCCTTACAATTAACTTATAAAAATGGAAACGGTCTAACCCTGATACTATCTGGAGTGTACAGTTTTGTGTACTATCCTCAGAGAATTGAAAGGTACCAACTTCGTATGATAAAATTCGCCTGAAATTAGTAAAATCTCTCGTAGAATCGAAAAACGGGGGAGCGAAAATTTTATAAATTAAATAACACTAAATAATTGAAAAAAAAAAAAAAATGCTGTTTTATGGAAACAACTAATAATAAAAATCATTGAAGCTAGTATAAAGTGTTGTGTGTGTGGTGTACATAGTAATAAAATATATTAAGTTAAAAATTTGCTGAGGTTATGTTGACATCTGAGACGAGAATAGAGGCACTGTAGCCTCACGCCTACACGTCCACAGACATTATTACATATGTTGTTGAACGTGTACTTGGCTGAGGCACTAGCGTGCCTCCGGATACTTTGAATATCTACATGGTTGTAAAATAACTTTTACTTTGAAGACCTACATTGCTGTAAAATAACTATAACTTTGAATATCTACATGGTTGTAAAATAACTTTTACTTTGGAGACCTACATTGTTGTAAAATAACTATTACTTTGAATATCTACATGGTTGTAAAATAACTTTTACTTTGAAGACCTACATTGCTGTAAAATAACTATAACTTTGAATATCTACATGGTTGTAAAATAACTTTTACTTTCAATACCTACATTGTTTTAAAATAAATTAATGTCATGGATGTTTAAACTTGTTTTCATTATTTCAACATCACACGAACAAAACTCAATTACACCAAAAACACCCGTGTTTAAGCTCACCTGGGTTTAAACCCGGTATACCCGGGTATAACCGCAAGTGGGTTTAAACTCGATTGATGTGATTTTAACCCACCTGGGTTCACATAACAAAACCCAATTACACCAAAACCAGGGACTTTGACCATTATTTTGAATACCTACCATTGTTGTAAAATATAAATAATTATTACATACAATGATTGACTATCATTTCAAATATAATCACAAAATAATCATTTAGAATAAATTAAATCCTATTCGTAAAACCCAGGTGGGAGAACCCTTATGTCGGCCATCTTGCCGTAATTTGGACATCGCAGGCGGCATCAAATTGTTGACGGAATGGGGTGTTTGTTTTGGTTTATTGTGCTACTCTGAGCAAACCAAGTAAGGACATTATGTTGTTTTCTTTAGTACGTTCAAGTTCTGTATTTCTTTGTACTTTCTAATTGCTTCAAATCTTGCTGCAGATATTTCACCTAGGAAGGCATTTACTTTAGATTCTTTATGAAGAGCACACATATTCAGCTCTTATGATAATACAATATTTTATGGTGCAAATCATAATTTTGTATAATATAAGCGGGCCTAGGTACCTAGCAAATACTGCGAAGAAGCCTGATTATTCCTCGTGCACCTAGTAGCTACTAACGATTTGTTTAAGGATTCAGTCTACCTTCGATTTTCTCCTTCATAATTTTATTTAAATGGTAGCACATAACTTGTCTTCTACACACGAGGAAAACTGTCAAAACGAGGACTAGAATACACACTGTTCGGAAAATCTAGCAAACCGAGGTCTTAAATACACATTGTCTGGAAAAGCTACCTTACCGAGGTCTTTTGTGTTAAAGTAACACATAGGTCCTCGGATAATACAAAAAACGTGAAATTAGTGTAATGAGTCTGTGTATGAGGCGACAGTGGCACCATCTGGTGGATACACAATGTGTGTATAAGATTATGAATAATCTTAATCAAACCGAGGTTCAGACAACTTTTTCGTATTAAGTATATAGAAAGACTCAAAATCGCTTGCAGAATACGAATCTTTGGTCAAGTCAAACCGAGGACCCTCGAAAAGGTCCTCGCTTTGATAGGGTCCTCGGTCGTGCCTTGTGTATTCATACGCACGTCCTCGCATGGTACCGTACTTAAAACGAACACATCAAGCTATACATTTCCAGTTTACGCTGACCTCTCATTGTACGGAAATCCTATACAATGCGAGATCAGCTTATACTGGAAATGTATAGCTTGATCTGTAGCCGTGCGTACGTACTTGTAATATGGAGTGTTTTTACCTTGTAAGTATGAGTTTATATGTGAATGCTAGTTTTTGATGTGTCATTTTGCTACCTGATTGTGTCTGAGTGTATAGTCTGTTTTAATATTATTATTATTATTACTTTGCCTTTAATTATGACATTATTTGTTCTTGTATATTTAACGTGGTTACACTTCATTGAGTTCAAATACATTTCTTTATTTTTGCACCATTCATCATCATCATCAGCCTGTATTCATCCACTGCAGGACGTAAGCCTCTCCTGATGAACGCCATTGAGCCCGATCCTCGGGTCTCGTCATCCAGTCTCTGCCAGCCGAATTCCGCAAGTCGTCAGTCCACCTGGCCGGCGCGGGTGCCCCACACTAAGTTTGCCTAAACGCGGTCTCCACTCTTGAACTTCTACGAGTGATGTGACCAGCCCATTGCAGCTTCAGCTTGCTTAGTCTTTAGGCTATGTCGATTACCTTGGTTCTCTGGCGGATAACGTCGTTTCGAATTTTATCCTTCAGAGAGACTCCAAGCATAGCTCTCTCCATAGCTCGCTGAGTGACTTTAAACTTATGGACCAGTCTCACCGTGAGTGTCGATGTTTCGGCTCTGTAAGTCGTAACCAGTAGGACACACGCGTTGAAGACTGTCGTCTTTAGGCACTGCGGTATAGACGACGAGAAGACCTGATGAAGTTTACCAAATGCTGCCCATCCCAGCTGAATCCTACTATCGGCTTCCCTCTTAAAATTGAGATGGGCCTATAGTTTTTATGTTGACTTTGTTATCCGATTTATGTATAGTCACCATCTTTGCCATTTTCCATTTTATAGGGAAAATATGCCAGATGTTAAGGATTTTCTGTTTATAGCTGTAATAAATATTACCTTTATTAATTTCTAAGCTTTTGAATGTTTTGAGTATGCTCTCACAGCTAATATTTAGAACTTCCCTCGACTGCCTTCCGAACCCAACATCACACCCTCTATGACAGTCATACCCCTGCTAGGTTTTAAAGTTCTCATCAAGATTAATGAAATAAGCCCAAACACGATCTAACTACTGTAATCTGTCGAGGAGCTCTCTCGACTGTCTTCCGTCTCCATCATCAGATGATCTCTAGGTCTCTTTTTTGTTGAAGCATCATTATAACTACATATATGTGCCAAGTTTCAATAGAATCGGTTGTTAAGAAGCAACTGCTGGCGCCATCTGTGCGCCGCAGCGGACAGCAGGGTTGAAGTTTTGAATGACGCGCGCTCCGCATGGTGTCTGTGCGCACCACCGCGTCGCTTTGAACATCCGCTTCCGCCAACCTCACTTGCACTTGGGAGCCTTTGGACGGTCGCTCGTTAGCGTCGTTCCTTATACATATATTTTTATTATAATTAATTTGTTACTACATCTGAGTACCTATTAAACTAATTTCAAGTCGATCATCTCTCATTGGAAAGAACCCACTGCGTCCCGCACACATCAGGAAACATACAACATCACATATAATACATGGACTTTCGAGCCGAAGCTAAGAAGAACAAAGCGGGACGCAGCCATCTTGTCGTCATAAAGACGGCATGAAATACGAAAATCGTCGTGGGAACGGTAGCAAGTCACGGTCCGGAATGGTATCGAAACCCGTCCCATCCTCTCCTCTTTCCATCAATTAGTGTTAATCAGTAAAACTTCTCGTGTTTCAGTCGTGCGTTGCCCAGTTGCCCTGCTGTGCGTAGCCGTGGGCACGTGCTTGGAGAAATTGTAAGTACTTCTTTGCCTTTCTCAGCCGCCAAAATGAGTGACGTCGAAGCATTTCAGGATGTTAGTCAGGATCACGTTAAATTAGATCATCAAAAGACCAAGCTCGTGCAATTAAAAAGAAGCCGAAGCATGCTTAAGGGTAGGCTAACGCTTTTCGAGAAGTTTCTTTCTAAATTAGGAAAAGTAGATTCTATAAATATTGCTACAGGCAAAGAACTTGAGTTACGAATACAGTCAATTTCTGATATGTTTATACAATTTAATTTAATTCAAGATGAAATTGAGCAAATAGATTTACAACAAATAGATTATCGGGAAACGTTTGAAGAACAATATTTTATTCTTATGGCTGCCGCGAAGTGTTTATTAAGCGATAACGATAATAACGATAATCAATCTAGAAAAGTGGGTAATGGTAATCCAAATCTTTTGTCGATAAAACTACCAGATATTAAATTACCCGCATTTGACGGTTCATTTGATCAATGGCTTGAATATCGAAACTCGTATATTACTATGATTCATAATCGCAATGATTTAGATAGCATACAAAAATTCCACTATCTTAAATCATCACTTACCGGTTCGGCTTCGCAAGTTATCAGTGCATTAGAGTTTACAAGCGCAAACTACCTTCACGCGTGGAATTTATTGGAAAACAGGTTCCATAACAATCGTTTATTGGTGCAAAACCATATAAAATCGTTATTTAAATTCAAGCCGCTCCAAAATGAATCGAGTGAACAGATTAAAAAACTGATTGATTCGACTTTACGAAATTTACGTGCACTAAAGTCTTTAGACGAATCATCTGATACTTGGGATACTGTCATCATTTATTTAGTTGTAGAAAAACTAGACCCGGCCACCGAACGCGAGTGGGAAACGCATACAGGTTCATTAGTGTCTCAGTTAAATGGTGACAAAATAAAACTACATCATTTAATCGCTTTTTTGAAAAACCGTGCAGATATGCTAGCAATGGTTAATTTTAAGAAAAATATTGTGGATTCAAAGGGTACTTGTAAAAAAGATAAACCACCAAGTCAACCTCATCACTCGCATTCTTACGTCGCCAAAGGTAAACAAACCACGGATAACAATAAACAAAGGCGCGTTTGCGAATTATGCGGTAATAATCATCATCTGTATTCGTGTGCACAGTTTCTTAATATGTCGGTGCAAGATAGGTTTACAACTGTTAATTCTAAAAAAGTATGTCCGAATTGTATTCGTTCCAGTCATTCGTTAAATGATTGTTCTTATGGCCCTTGCAAATTATGTCAAGGGAAACATAATACGTTACTTCATGGGATAAACGCGTCCACGTTAAGTTCGCGCCCTATGTCAACAGCTGATGCGCAGGTTCATTCGGAACGTAATGCACTGACGTGCAGTGCCACGGTACAACCGGTATTGTTATCGACGGCTCTTATCGATGTTCCTGATGCTAACGGCCAATATCACACAGTAAAGGCTCTTCTTGACAGCGGTAGCCAGAATTGTTTCATTACAGAATCGTTATGCAATCGTTTAAAGTTGCCAATTATACAGTCCACTGTTCACATCTCGGGTGTAGGACAAAGCGTTTCTAAAAGTTCTCACACCTGTAAAATAAATATACAATCTAAAGTTAGTGATTTCAACACAGAAATCCAATGTTTAGTTTTACCTCGAATAACATCAAAGTTACCTTCGTTGAACGTTAAATGCGAGTGCATACGTATACCTAAACATATGTTGCTCGCAGATCCCAAGTTTAGTGTCCCCTCTGATATAGATGTACTCTTAGGCGCGGACATATTTTGGGACTTACTAAAAAATAAGAAAATAAAGCTTGCTTCGGGTCCTACGTTATATGACTCGAAAATAGGATGGATCATATCTGGCCCTATTCGTAGCAAACATTCGTTTAAAATAGACCAAGTACAGTGTAATCTTGTTCACATTGATTCTCAATTACGTAAGTTTTGGGAATTAGAAGAATTAACCGAGCTACCTCTTGTGTTGTCAAAAGATGATCGTCATTGTGAGAAATTGTTTACAGAAACCACACAGCGTGATACACACGGTAGGTTCACTGTGCGCATCCCGTTAAAGGAATCGGTCGACACGTTAGGTGACTCATACACCATGGCAAAGAGTCGTTTTTTATCTCTTGAAAGAAAATTAATACGTTCACCTCAATATAATCAATTATATTGTGAGTTTATGCGGGAATATGAGGCACTTGGTCACATGTCCCCGGTGTCTAATGTTAACGATTTATTAAATAAACCACATTTCATTTTACCGCATCACGGTGTTTATCGTGAACATAGTCTCACGACAAAATTACGCGTTGTATTTGACGCGAGCGCGACTACGTCGACTAATAAATCTTTGAATGATATACAATACATAGGTCCGCCATTACATAATGACATTTTTTCAATTTTACTTAGGTTTAGGCAATATAAATACGTTGCTTGTGCTGACGTTGAAAAAATGTATAGGCAGATTTTGATTGATTCTAGTCAGCATAACTTACAGTTAATTCTATGGAGAGAAAACCCTGATTTACCGTTACAACTATATACTTTTGTTAACTGTAACTTATAGCACGGCATCAGCGCCTTTTCTTAGCATGCGATGCTTACAACAATTGGCACAGGAATGTGATAATGATTTGGTCGCTAGGACAATCTATGACGATTTCTACGTCGACGACTTAATTACAGGTCACGATGACCTTAACTCACTAGTTGATTTGTGTAATAAAACGGCTGTAGTGTTGCGTAAGGGTTGTTTTCCGTTGCATAAATGGACATTTAGCCACAAAGTCTGTCCTGACAGTACTAAAGATCTGAATATAGGTAACAACCATTTATCTAAAACATTAGGATTGGGCTGGTCCACAGAAAGTGATGAATTGCATTTTACTACTGAATTCACTAAAAGTGATTCAATAGTTACTAAGCGTGTAATGTTATCAATCATTTCACAGGTGTATGATCCGTTAGGTCTGCTAGCCCCGGCAGTTATCACAGCAAAGTCGTTGTTACAAAACTTGTGGCTTCAAAAACTAGATTGGGACGAGGAAGTTCCCGTTAAAATTGCAAATACGTGGCATAATTTCGTTTCTAGTCTGCAATATTTACGTAATATTAAAATACCTCGTTACATAACAACAACAGATTCGCGATATAAAGAACTTCACATATTTACAGACGCATCTCAACATGCGTACGGTGCATGCGCGTATATTAGATCTTGTTGTGATAATTGTGAGCATTCTATACCTATCTCTGTGCATTTATTATGTGCAAAAAGCAAATTAGCACCAATAAAAACCGTAAGCATACCTAGGCTCGAATTATGCGGCGCACTAGTAGGTGCAAAGTTGTATAATAAAATTAAAGGTTCCCTACGTTTAACTTACGATAAGGTTTATTTTTGGACGGATTCAACCATTGTGCAAGGATGGCTAAGTATGTCTCCTCACTCACTCAAAACGTTTGTACAAAACCGTGTAGTACAAATCAACGATCTTACTGACGATATCGTTTGGCGGCACGTTAGGGGTACCGAGAACCCTGCTGACCTCATAACAAGAGGAGCTAGCTTAGAGTCGTTCAAATATAATAGCAATCACTTATGGTGGACCGGTCCAACATTCTTACGTGAATCTAGCACATTTATTTTCTCGAATAGGAATGAAGAATTAATACCCACCGAATTACCGGAAGTTAAATCTCAAACCATAAATTTAAGTTGTAATCAGTCCATTCAGGTAATTGACCTTGACCGCTTTTCATCGTTTATCCGTTTACAACGGGCTTGTGCATTTGTGTTGCGATTTATAAACAACGCGCGTGCGCACACTCCCGGTGACAGTCGAAGCTATATAACCGGTTCGTTATCAGTAAATGAACTACAACAGTCAATTACCGTGTTGACTCAGTTAGTTCAACAACAGTCGTTTAATGACGAATACTATAATCTTAAAAATAGTATACCGGTAAAATATAAAAACAAATCGTTTAATAAGATAGCTGGTTTGAATATATTTTTAGATAAATTAAATATTATTCGTGTAGGTGGTAGGTTGAACAACGCGGTTGACTTTAGTTATGATAAGAAACACCCGATATTGTTAAATGGTAAACATCGTTTTACCAGGTTGCTGTGTGAATATGAACATAAAAAGTTACTTCACGCAGGAGCTCAGCTTCTAGTATATTCCATGCGTGAACGGTGGTGGGTACTTGGAGCTCGAAACTTGGCTAGGCAAGTAGTACATAACTGCGTTACATGTACACGCATGAAAGGCAGGACATTGAACCCGATCATGGGTAATTTACCATCCGAAAGATTGGAACCAAGCTTTCCCTTCATGCAATGTGGCGTCGACTATGCAGGGCCATTGCTCATATTGGACCGCAAAGGCAGAGGTGCCAAGTTAATAAAGGCATACATTTGTTTGTTCATTTGCTTTACCACTCGAGCCATACATTTGGAGTTAGTTGGTAGCCTATCCACACAGGATTATATCTTGGCTTTGAAACGCTTCATATCACGTCGCGGTAAGCCTTATCAAATCTTTTCAGACAATGGGAAGAATTTTGTAGGCGCTGAAAAAGAATTAGCAGTCATTTTTGAAAATTCGAATGATATCTCAGATTTTATTAATCAAAATGAAATTCGTCTTACGTTCATACCTCCTTATAGTCCTCATTTTGGTGGGCTGTAGGAGGCGGGAGTCAAGTCCTGCAAGTACCACCTGCGGCGTGTACTGGGTGACGCGCGGCTGACACGCGAGGAGTTTGAAACTGTTTTAACACAAATTGAATCCATCCTCAACTCCCGTCCTTTGTCCCCTCTCTCCTCCGACCCAACCGATTATCTCCCTCTGACTCCAGCTCACTTCCTGATCGGCCGACCGCTGACTGCGCCAGCCTGCGGAAACCTGACGACCAACACGCCTACACAACTGGGGCGCTATGATCGAGTGGAGCTGCTAAGGCAACACTTTTGGCAACGCTGGTCCAAGGAGTACGTATCCGAACTCCAGCAACGTACCAAATGGAAGATCAACAGTGAAGACATCGCTCAAGACAGCCTCGTTCTTATTAAAGAGGAAAGACTTCCGCCCTTCAAATGGAAACTGGGACGAGTCACGCAAATATTCCCTGGGAAGGACGGAATTTCACGTGTCGCTGACATCCGTACAGCCACTGGCATCATCCGGCGGGCCTTCTCAAAGATCTGCCCGCTACCTACACAATGATCGTGTTCTCCGTGTTGGAATGGTTCTTCCAAGGCGGCCGGCATGTTAAGAAGCAACTGCTGGCGCCATCTGTGCGCCGCAGCGGACAGCAGGGTTGAAGTTTTGAATGACGCGCGCTCCGCATGGTGTCTGTGCGCACCACCGCGTCGCTTTGAACATCCGCTTCCGCCAACCTCACTTGCACTTGGGAGCCTTTGGACGGTCGCTCGTTAGCGTCGTTCCTTATACATATATTTTTATTATAATTAATTTGTTACTACATCTGAGTACCTATTAAACTAATTTCAAGTCGATCATCTCTCATTGGAAAGAACCCACTGCGTCCCGCACACATCAGGAAACATACAACATCACATATAATACATCGGTTCACAAGTGAACATTCAGTAGGTGAAAAATCATTTAACCCCTTTATTTCTACCCTCAGGGGTGGATTTCGTTTTTCAATTTTAAATGGCACCAACTTTGGGGTATACTCTTTCCATTAAAAAAAGAATCATCAAAATCCGACTACTCGGTAAAAAGTTATGCGTGGTCATACATGAAAAAAAAAAAAAAAATATATATATACGGGTCGACTTGAGAACCTCCTCCTTTTTTTTCGTCGGTTAAAAAACCGATCGATTTTTACAATACCATAATAATAAATGCTCAAGACAGCCTATGGGAGTAAATAAAATAGATGCTATACCGCGAGAAATTGCCACTTTCTTAAAACTGGAAGAGCCTCAGCTATACACGGGTCACTGCTTTCGGAGAACTTCGGCAACGCTCTTGGATGATTCCGGAGCCGATCTCACCACTTTAAAACGTCACGGCGGGTGGAAGTCCATACGGTTGCAGAAGGCTATATTGAAGACTCAATAGAAAATAAGTCGGAAATCTGTAAGCTTATAGTGGAAACAATAAGTCTGAATTCGACCTTGGATCCTTGGTCTCACCCACGCCCATCCACTTCCAACGACGCACAGTGTACAGAAAGCCGATCAGAGTCACCAACGTTCACCGTTGTTCCTTCTCAATCCGCCACCGAAACAGAAACCTTAATTAACCCCAGATAATCAAACTCAACTCAATGCAACTATAACGTTGCCAAATAAATCTGTTACTTTTAATTTGCAGATTTGCAGTAATTTTACTTTTAACTTTTAGAATGTTCCATTTTATTGAATTAGTACCTGTACCTACAATGTTAATTATTTTGATTCACAATAAATAGTTATTTCAATCTATTCCTGTTTATTATTTTATCTCCTAAAGTGTTCTCGCTGCTGAAGTGAAAAGTTATGTGTGTTACACGAGAGCAAAATTTTTTGCATCGCGTGCCTTTGAATCCCTCGCCTCACTCAGGATTCTACTTTAGAATCACTCGCTACGCTCGTGATTCAATCAAATCAAATCAAATCAATTTATTTATTTTTGCAGAAAACACTGTTATGATGGTGTTATTAAATGTACATGTTTCAAGTGATTCTACCGTAAGGAATGCAAAATGTATACAATAAAAGTTAATAAAACAAAAACAAATTATAAAAGATTGGCATTGAAATATATAAAATTAGATAAAATAATTTAAGATATTAAATTACATGGAATGTCTTTCATAAAGTTATATTTAAACAGATTAATAATTTATTTAGTAATAATAATAATTTATTTATTTCAATGTCATTCCCAGAATTATAACAATACATTAACAAATTAATTATTTAAAGATACATGCACAATTGTTCTAGTACTTGATGTCACTGTGAGTTTGGAAAAGTTATCGTTTAAATATTCGTTCAAATTATAGTAACATTTATTAACTAAAAGGCTCTTTAGATTTTTCTTAAATAGAGTGGTATTCATTGCTCTTATTTCTTTGGGTAATTTATTGAAAATTACAGGAGCCATGCGAAACACACTTTTGTGCATTAAAGTGGTACAGGTTTGGCGCACACAGAGGCGAAATGCGTCACGTTGTTGCCTGTTATTGACTTCTGAGGCCAATGCAAATAAGTTTTGATTGACCTTAACAAACATTAAGACCTCATAAATATATAGGCTTGGGAGAGTTAGAATTTTGTACTCCTGGAAATACGGTTTACAGGTCTCAATTATTTGAAGCCCAAACATAGCCCGTATGCACCTTTTTTGTGCCTTAAAAATATTACACCATATCTCAAGACAGGAGCAACTAAACCATGATATGCCGTTAACAAGGTATTGATATTTGAAATCTGTTTTAATTCATGTAGCGCATTTACTGATTTATTAATTCTTTTGCATAGTGTTTCAATCTGGGATTTCCACTTTAATTTATTATCCACAGTAAGACCAAGAAATTTAGTTGATGGTACTTCAGATACAGGTTCACCCTTATAGTTAATCTGAGGCATAATTGTATTCACACGCTGTTTGAAGTGGATTATTTTAGTTTTTCCTATGTTTGCCTTCAAATTATTAATGTCTAGCCATTTAATTATTGCATTTAGGGTACCACTTATATCATTCTCATAAGATGTTTTGTCATTACACTTAATTGCAACGGTGCTGTTGTCAGCAAAGTGCGTCATTGGGTTTGAATTCACATTTGGAAGGTCATTAATGTATATTATAAAGAATAATGGACCCAATACACTTCCTTGCGGGACACCATATTGTATTTTACGTCCCCTTGATAGGTATGTATCCTCCATTTTAGTTCTTATATTAAGTCTGTTAATTTGTGTATACTGAGTGCGATTTTTAAGGTAAGTTTCAATTAATTTTAAAATATTGCCTCTTATGCCATACGTCTCAAGCTTAGATAATAAGATGTCATGTACCACGTGGTCAAAAGCTTGTGTCATATCCATAAAGATGGCGCAGGCCGGTATTCGCTTGTCCACATTGGACGTTATAATTTCCAAAAACTCATATATAGCAAGATTGATACTTTTATTCTGTCTAAATCCTTTTTGCTCGTTAGCTAAAATGTTATGAGTTTCAAGATATTTAATTAATTCATTATAAATATATTTTTCATTTTTTTTTGAGAAGATTGGTATTAGGGCAATAGGTCTATAATTATTCATGTTTTCGTTACTCTCTTTTTTATGAATCGGTTTAATAATTGCAAATTTTAATTTTTCAGGGTATACACCAGTTTCAATAGACAGGTTTAGAATGTAACTAAGAGGTTGCGAGATACATTCTGTTACTAGCTTAATTACTTTAGTGCAGATACCGTCATAACCTACACTCATAGTGTTTTTTAAACCTTTTATGATTTGTTTTATATCATCTGGCAGACATGGCTTCATGGGGTGCTAGGACAGGAAACCTCCCCGTGTGCCCGTGGGCTGGAGTTTCCCTTGGATGCGTCTGGGGGAAAGGCCAGTCTCCGGGACGGTGCACCCTGGGGTGCGGGCAATGACTCCCCATTAGGTACTGTGTGCCTAATGGGTCTAGTTGTCCGTACGCTAATATCCTGTCGGAGGAACGCTCCAACGTGTGTCTCTCTGTTTAAGCAGAGACGCACAGCGGCGGAGTAAGAGCGGGCTCGGTGTGCACTAACTCTGCCGCCGGGCAGGCAGGAAGGAGTCTTCTCCTTCTGCCACCGTTAGTCTCGTAGCCCCGAAGATTGTCAAGGTTATGTCTCTGACTTTTGACGGGGGTCGAGGGTCTTGGCTTAACCGCCCGGGCCGCGAGGAAGATAACCTCTATAAAAAAATCCTCTAATATCAAGTTTTGGTGCGTGGCGAGGGTATGAATGGCTGAGGAGTAGTGTCATCTACAACTTTGTAGTTGTAGGTGGCGCATCAGTCGTTAGCGCACCCCCAGTAGATTACCAGTGGACCCTCTGGTTGGGTTACAAATGAACACTTGCCTAGGGACAGGGGGTGAACCTAGGATGGACATTTTAGATCCCCCACACTCGTGGGAACAATATGGAAAAATTTAACCAAATAAATAGCAGCGAAGAGGAGGGAAGTGATGCGGGGTCGGGGTCCGACGCCGCATCGGGCGCGAAGGACTCTTTTAAGAGCCCGGAGTGCGTAAAGGTGGGGGCTTCTGCGAAGAACCAAAGGCGCTTCCAGAAGCGCCCCAAACCAGGGGATGGCCAGGGGTCATCCTGTGATGGTGGGAGGAACTCCACCCGAAAAATCGGGAAGACCAGTCAGCGGAGTGGAGTTTGAGTGGATAGGGATGCGGGCAGAGGCCTCACCAGCCCAGACGAGCCGTCTCAGCCCGCCGAAGTGCTCGACACGGAGGGGCACCATCCCGGAGCGACCAGTGGCAGGGCGGCCCACTCGGAGTTGTCAGGCGGTGAGCCGGACGCCGCTGGCGGCTCCAAGTCGGAGCAACTGGTCAGGCTGGAGGTGGCCGTGGTAGCTACGCTAAAGCGTGTGGCCTTGAAGAGGATTCAGTCCTCTAAAGACAAGGCCATACCCGCTGCCGCGGCTTCCATTATGGAGGCAGTGGAGGCCATTCAATTCACGCCTCCATTGGACGGGGTGTCTGATTTGCGGGCGGAGGTCAGCCGCTTGACAGCCACCATGGAGCTTCTCCGAAAAGAGAACGAGGAGCTCCGAGCGGACCTGGCCGGCCTTCGGGCAGCCGGCTCCCGGGAAGTACCACAGGAGGGGGTGCAACATCGAAACGAATGACGGTAGTCGTCACGCCAACATTGTGCTCCCGTAATAAATTGTTTTCAAAATATAATATTGAACTATTTTGTGACTAATCTACGACTAAAGTGAAGTAAACAGTGCAACTAATGTGTGAAAGTGTTATCTGAACATAATATACACTATAAACTAAACAATAACAACATTTTTAATATCTTCCGTAGATGAGCTAAAATCTGTTCTAAAATAATAGTACTGTGTTTTCTACCAATCTATGATAGCTATCATTTGGGAAGAAAAGTGCAAAGCTATAATTGCTTCAAAAATAATAAAAACAATTTTTAAATCAAAGTGACAGTGGCTGGAAAAAATGTGTTTGAATGACAGTTATCATAACGAATTATTTATTTCTATTCTGTACTAGCAATATAACACTCATTTCAACGCTCCAAGTGACCGTTACAGTGGCCCGATTAATACAACGTCTGCCTATGGACGCCACATGACTCGGGTTCGAATCTCACCAACCGCTTGACTTTTTGGAATGTTAAAAATCTGGAACTAATTTATAACCGAGAATTTTAAATAAAACCACAATAAAAACATTCAGAATGGATGATGATTATCAAAACGTTACCCAAAGAAGACAAAATACTCTTAATAGAAATATGACGTCTAGTGACTGCGAATTCCAGGATGTTTCATACCAAAGTTTACCTAATGTAGTAGGAAATAATGATGATATTACAATATTGAAGGAGGAGATAGAAAAACTAAGACTGGAGTTGCAAACTGCCAACTCAGAAATTGATAACCTAAACTTTGAAAATAACACACTTAAAAATAATTTACTAGACTGTGGAAAAAAGATAAAACTACTAAAATCGATAGGAATGCAAGAAAGTTCAAAGAATCAAAACTTACCTAGACAGTTCTATTCGCCTCAATATCAGCGGAGAGTACGGACGCTAATAATGAAAACTGGTTTACCTAGGACTTCTTCCAGAGAATACACAATACAGGCATTAAACTTGATAAGCCCTAAAGCTGATGTATTAAATAATTTGGTAGTCGACAAAAATAAGTCTCCTGGTGTTGATAAGCGGCTTTCATTCGTGGCTGCCACAAGTATGGCTGAAAACCTACAGGATAGTGTCTTAAACAAAACTATCCTAAATTCCTCCAAAGAGGATAGTTGTGAAAATGAAGAAAGTATTAATTTAGTGCATACACGTATTGATGAACTGACTCACGACAATCCACCCAGTAGAAATACTTCCACATGCAAGTACAAACATAATAAAGCAAAGAAAAGAGTTATGATATTATGTAATGAGCAAGGAAATGGACTACGTCAATCACTTAATCAGCTATTGGGATCAGATAATGCGGTATTTTCGTTTATAAAATCTGGTACTACATTGGAAAACCTCATTAATTCATCAAAAAATGAAATAGCTAAATTCAATATGAATGACTATGTTATTGTTGTTGGGGGCCGCCATGAACGCAACCCATATGACACGGAAATGTACTTACATGCATGGCTATCATCCATGAAGAACACAAATATAATTATAAGCGAGGTTCCATCAAATAGATATCTTAATGAAAAAAAACTCAATTACATGTTAAGGTTTATTTGTGGAAAGTATGACAATGTTATTTTTATGGATATGGACTACTCTAGGTATCGGCCCCGAAGAACTCACTTTATACTTAATTTGTCTAGATCTTTATTAAGGGAAATTTTACAATTGGACTATAATTACAAATCAAAAGAATATCAAAATTTATTAATCATTCAAAGTAAAAAAATATATGTAGATAAATCTGTACAAACTGACTACGAAACTTAACAATAAAATAGACACTGAAAATTTCGAAGAAAAAATTTGTAATAATAACTCATCTAGTAGTAATCTGTCTTTAGAAGATAATACTGTTCGCGGTGATTTTTTTCGTGAATAAATACCTATGTGTTCTACACCAAAATATAGCGGGTCTGCTCAACAAAGCAGACACCTTCTCTATATGCCTTAATGAACTGTCAGAAAAAGACCTGTCGGTAGATGTAGTATGCATAACAGAGCATTTTATGATGTCAGGTCATGAAGACCGCCTTGTAATACCTAATTATAGATTGGCTGCATGCTTCAGCAGACAAAATAGTAAAAGAGGAGGATCTTGTATTCTGGTCCGGTCTGGACATTTATGGAGGGAGTTACCAGAGGTCTCAGAACTTTCATTGACGAATGTAGTAGAATGCTGTGCAATTGAACTAACAAGTTATAAAATTGTAATAATATGTATCTATAGAGTACCAAAGACCGGAAATTTGAATGTATTTTTTAGCAAATTAGAGAAATTATTGACATTACTGGCAAGAAGAAATTTTAGGAATATTATTATAGCAGGCGATATAAATATAGACGTATTGAAAAATAATAATATAACTTTCGAACTAAGATGTCTCCTTAAAAGTTTTAACATGACATTAGCTATAGAAAAACCAACCAGAATGCAAAGCCAAACCTGCATTGATAATTTCGCCCACAATTTCGAGAAAAAATGCAGGTCGGAAGTAATAGAATTTGCCCTATCGGATCACACTGCGCAATTGCTGAAGTGTCCCGTACCTATTGACTGTGTTTTGAAACATTGGTTTAAATCTCAACGGGACTATAGCCCTGAGAATATGAATAAATTTAGAACCTGCCTTGAGAAAATAACATTTGCTGAAATATATGATAATGACGATCCAAATGATGCATTCAACTCATTTTTCGAACAGTTTAAATTATTTTATGACCTATGTTTCCCCCGTAGACGTATTAAAATACCAACAAGCCAAAAACCGAAATGGATATCGCGAGGACTTAAATTATGCAGCTTCAAGAAAAGGCAATTGTTATGGACGTCTAGACTTAAACCTACTCAAATAAATAAAACAAAATATTCAAATTACTCTAAGTTATTTAAAAAAAATATTAAATTGACTAAACGATCTCAAAATAACTACAGTATTAAAACTTCTGACAATAAAAGCAAAATGACATGGAATATAATAAAAAACGCTAAATTAAATCTACCTAATGAATCAATAAATACAATTCAAATTGACAATGAAACAATTAACAAACCTCAATTAGTTGCTGACAAGTTCAACGATTATTTCGTAGAAAAAATTATGCCAATACCAGGAGCAGGTAAGAGATCGAGTGCTTATATATTAAATAAACAAAAATCAATGTTCATGGCTCCATGTCAACCGATACAAATTTTTAACATTATAAAAGGTCTTAAAAACACTAATAGCGTAGGGTATGATGAAATTTCAACTAAGATTATAAAACATGTTGCCGATTTAATTTCTAAACACTTAAGTCATATTCTCAACCTGTGTATCAGTCAGGGTATTTTTCCTGACCGTCTTAAGATCTCTATAATTAAACCCATATTTAAAAAGGGTAATAAGCTGCTAATGCAGAACTATAGACCTATTGCGCTTTTGCCAATTTTCTCTAAAATTTATGAGAAATATATTTATAATGAGCTATATGCATACCTAGAAAAACAAATGATTCTCTGTAACGAGCAAAAAGGTTTTCGAAAGAATATGACAATTAATATGGCTATTTATGACTTTCTAAATAAAATTATGACTAATATTGATAATAAGACACCTGTTTGTGCTGTGTATTGTGATATGACGCAAGCTTTTGACTGTGTTGACCACAATATTTTAAGAAACAAACTTGACTCCTATGGTATAAGAGGTAACATTCTTGACTTAATATGCACTTACCTTTCAGAAAGAAAACAATTTACTGCTATAACTGACTTAAATTTAAAGACTAAAGAAGAAGTTACATACCTATCCAAAGAACGCACAGTTTATTTTGGAGTACCACAGGGCAGTGTATTGGGTCCCTTACTGTTCTTGATTTATATTAATGACCTGCCCTTTGCCATAGACTTCCCCATAACACTCTTTGCTGACGATAGTACGGTAACAATACCATGCAATAAACCTGAATTGTATGAATCTGATGTCAATAACGCGGTAAATTCATTAATCTCTTGGCTTAATAACAATAATTTAAGAATTAATCTTGGAAAAACCCAAATAATGCACTTTGGCCATAAAAAAGTCAGTTCGAAAATGGAGGTCCAATACGAAGGTAACAAAATTTGCGACGTAGATAGTGCAAAATTTCTAGGCTTGGTTATCGATAGGCAGCTCAAGTGGAAGGATCACATTGAAGCGCTATGTAAGAAAATTAGTAGTTCATCCTATGCCCTGTATAAACTTGCTCCAACAGTTAACACAGATGCACTACTCACAGCTTATCATGGTCTTGTGACATCGGTATTAAGATACGGTATTATATTTTGGGGCAACTCGACAAACAGAGAAGCTGCTTTTAAAGCGCAAAAGCGATCCATCAGAGCCATGTTTGGACTACAAGTAACGGACAGTTGTAAACCATATTTTAAAAAATATAAAATTCTGACGCTACCGGCTTTGTACATTTATGAAACTGCCCTATTTGTTAAGTTAAATGCACATTTGTTTCCTCACCTGTCTGATACTGTTAAACGTAACAGGCGGAATGATATGTTACGCGGACGGAGAGCTAAAACAGCCCTAATGTGGAAAAGCATATTCTGCATAGCTCCGCAAGTTTATAATAAAATCCCAAAATCAATCAAAGAGTTAAATTTAAATGGATTTAAAAATAAACTTAAAGACTTGCTATGTAATAAATGTTATTATAATTTAAATGACTATTTGAATGATACCTTGACATCCTAACTGTAATCTTTTATATTTTGACATCTTACTCTTTGATACTCTTACATTTTGTGATAATTTGACATCCTGAATAAATTTTGTGTATATGATCTTATTTTTAACCGACATGCCTCAAATTGTAATTTAATTCGTAATAGGCAATCAATAATATTAATACTTACCTAATAATCTCTGTCCTATATTGAATGTATGTTCCTAATATTTGCACGCCATACTTGGCAGAATGTGATGATACCACTGACTAATCTTAAGACCATAATAATGTACTATCGGCCCAAGTTAAGCATGCTCACTTAAGAAAATATTCCTGCGAGAGCGCAGCTAGTGACAAACCACACCCCTTCCTAGTTTCCCCCAATTAGAGACAATATGCATTTGTGTGAGTAATGAGCGAGTAACATAAAAAACTTTTTTACAAAAAAAACAACCGACTTCCAAAAAAAACACTAAAAGACGTGAAAAATAACTTTAATTTCGGAAGTCGGTGTCTTTGGTGTTATATTTTCGATTTTGGCCACCGACTTCCGAAATTAAAGTTATTTTTCACGTCTTTTAGTGTTTTTTTTGGAAGTCGGTTGTTTTTTTTGTAAAAAAGTTTTTATTTTTCACTTTTTAGTTGCGGTACCTACCCCACACAAATTCGTATACCACTTCTTGGTGTGTAAATAACAATGACAGGAAATTATTAACACATCATCCATATAAACTACGTGGAAAAATATGCAGTATTAAGGATAACTCAAAAACTACTGGTCAGACCCTAATCAAATTTAAATGGGACCACATGTGAAGCACCACCTATCAAATAAAAAAAGAATCATCCAAATCGGTTCACCCAGAAAAAAGTTATGAGCTAACACACAAAAAAAAAAAAAAAAAAACTTTTTTACAAAAAAACAACCGACTTCCAAAAAAAACACTAAAAGACGTGAAAAATAACTTTAATTTCGGAAGTCGGTGCCTTTGGTTTTGTATTTTCGTGTTTGGCCACCGACTTCCGAAATTAAAGTTATTTTTCACGTCTTTTAGTGTTTTTTTTGGAAGTCGGTTGTTTTTTTGTAAAAAAGTTTTTATTTTTCACTTTTTAGTTGCGGTACCTACCCCACACAAATTCGTATACCACTACTTGGTGTGTAAATAACAGTGACAGGAAATTATTAACACATCATCCATATAAACTAAGTGGAAAAAATCTGCAGTATTAAGGATAACTCAAAAACTACTGGTCAGACCTTGATCAAATTTAAATGGGACCACATGTGAAGCACCACCTATCAAATAAAAAAAGAATCATCCAAATCGGTTCACCCAGAAAAAAGTTATGAGCTAACACACATAAAAAAAAAAAAAAAAAAAAAAAAAAAAAAAAAACATACAGACGAATTGAGAACCTCCTCCTTTTTGTGAAGTCGGTTAAAAAAAAAAAACATACAGACGAATTGAGAACCTCCTCCTTTTTGTGAAGTCGGTTAAAAATAACAAACATTAGCTAGAGCGCGGCAGTGCCAATTTGCTCTCGCTAATTTTTGACGCTTCCCTTAAATTCCTATCGCCATTTCATTTTACGACCTGTTTATTTCTATCGGACTGATTGCCTGCCTAACTGTGACCTCTGCTTGTATACCGGACTGTGATCGAAAGCCTCTTCTTGACCCTAGCTTGTATCCTGGACTGTGTGTGTATTGTGTGTGGGCTGTGACTAACGTGGTGCAACCATGACGACCCGAAACCTGATTCAGGAAGAAAGGAATCAAATTATTGTTTTGCATAGACAAGGGTTAAATATATCCCAAATAGCAGTGGAGTTGAACATGCAAGTAAGTTATGTTTTTGTATTCAGATAGAGGGAGAGATATAGAAATAAATAAAGTGATAGTAATATTATTATTTCATAGTTTGCATTTTTCCTTATATTGCAATTTAAAAACAAATTCCATGAAAAATATTGGTATTCAGCTGCATCCGGTTAGACTGGAAGCCGGCCCCAACATAGTTGGGAAAAGGCTAGGCAGATTTATATATAAAAATAATAACATTATTATAACTTTCAGATGGTATCTTTTTAAATTCTCATAAGATATTACCTACTTATAGTAATGCATTCAAATAAGATTGTTCTTTTTATTTATTTTTGCTTTCAAAGACGTTGTTGGAGCCTTTTATGACCCGATAATAAATCCTAAACCAAAACAACCTAAACAATGGTGCCTTATCTCACAGCGTCGTTGCCGCATTTTAATTAGAAAAACCAGAGCGCATTCGTCGCATTTCTAGAGGCTTGATCATTATATTTCAAACTACAATTTTTTTTCGCCCAAGCACAAGATAATTGTTTTTTATAATTATTTTTAACATTTATTTTATCATAATACTGCAGATGGAAAGTAATTGACAATAATGTAAATTTTTGTTAGTAGTGCTCGTAAATACTTACCAAAAAAACTTAAAAAACATTGCACACATAGTTTTAAATACTAACGATTTAGTGCTTGGCTGGCCGATAAAATAGCAAGTACTTACTATTTTTTCGGCCAAGCACTAGATCGTTGGTATTTAACCACGAAAAACCTTTAGAAATGCCACGTTGCCAGCCCGCACGGGATAAACACTTTTAAATAGTAGAGATAAAGCACAAATTTGCTTGGGACAGTTTCATACAATGTTGGAATTTACGCTATGGCATTTTTCTTACTCATAGGTATACGAGGTGTAAATTGCAATATCTGAAAACCTCTTAAGGGGTCATTGTACTAATCATTATGAACAACTTTTACTACGGGACCAAACCTGAAATCGCGAAAAAAAAAACAGCTGTTCCCTACATTTATGTTCGCGTAACTCGTCAAAATGTATGGACCAGCTGCTTTTTTATCGCGATTTCAGGTTTGGTTCTCATAGTAAAAGTTGTTTATAATGATGAGTAATGACCCCTTAAGAGATTTTCAGTTATTGTATTTACAACTTGTATTTTAAAATATAGTTATGAATGTTATAACTACTTAAATTAGTTATAGAAAAGTTAAGAGTTTATTTATCATGAAGTCAACCAAAATGCACACCTTAAGTATTTCAATACTTATAATTTTTATTTATAGTGTACTAGTTGTGCCCTTTGAATAAGACTTTTGTAGTGTACTCGTATTATTATACTTAGTTCCTATATTATGTAAAAAATCGATGCTGATTGTTTTTTTTTTTTTTTTTTTTCGTTAGAGAACAACGGTGCGCCGCTGGGTGCGAAGATATGAAGAAGGAGAAATTACAGAACGCGTTCGTGCACCTCGACCCCGGGCTATAAACGAAAACGAGTTAAATAATATGATAGCCACGTATGAAGAGAACCCGTTCACACCCACTCGCAGTTTCGCACAAGAATACGAAGTTTCGATGCAAACTATTAGAAACGAGTTGCATCAAGCTGGAGTCCATCACAGACGTCCCGCAAAAAAAATTATTTTGACGCAGGAGCAGAAAGCTGCTCGCGTGCGATTCGCTCGTGACTACAGGGACTTCGATTTCTCTTACGCCATATTTTCTGATGAAAAGTGCTTTAGGTCTAGCCAACAAGGTCGTCGGAATTTATGGCGTGTAGATAACACAAGATACGAACCTCGAAATGTGAACCCAAATGCAGAATCGGGAAGAATTGTAGTGAACATGTGGGGCTGGATGAGTGCTGCTGGACCAGGCGAGCTCGCTTTTATACCAGGGAGGGCAAACGGCCAAACGTATTTAGAGGTGCTACAAACCATCATGGTACCCACAGTGCGCACGGTGTATCCACAACTGGACGTGCCAGAATTTTATTTTTTCCAGGACAATTGCCCGATACACCGTGCGCGGGTTGTTCAAGAGTGGTTGCGAGGGCAACCACAAATTAAAACAGTGCCATGGCCCTCCCGATCGCCAGACTTAAACCCCATTGAAAATTTGTGGGGTTTAATGGTCCAGAGATGGGATAGTAGAGCAGAAAGAACGAAGGAAGCACTTGTCACACATTGCGAACAAGTTTGGGACACATTCAGAGGTTCGAATTTGTGCGAAGTCCTGGCTAGGTCCATGCGTAGCCGTTGCGATGCTGTGATAGATGCGGGAGGAGCAGCGACGAAATATTAAGTTAATATAATTTTTAACATGCACTATGTTAATTAACGAAAGGCGTTCCCGTTAACCCGCAATAGTCCAAACATGCTACAATTAATATTACCATTTAAAAATTCGCGAAAAAAAATCAGCTGCTCCCTACATTTTGTTAAGCTAGGTATGCGAACATAAATGTAATGAACAGCAGATTTTTTTTCGTGAATTTTCGAATGGTCATATTTTGGTAGCATGTGGACGCTATACTATTGCGGGTTAACGGGAACGCCTTTCGTTAATTAACATACTGTATAATTACATTATACAGGGTTATTTTTCTAACACCTGGTAGGACTATATTAGTACAACCACTTTTGATCTATGACTTTTTAGAATACCAAAAGTAAACTTTCAAGTTTTTGTTGTAATATTTGTAATAACACTTTTTAGATCTGTATTTTGTAGTAAGTACCGCTGCGACCCTGCATTCGCAACGCACTGTTTGTTTATTTAACTACTTACATATTTTGGTACCGCGTAGAGTTGTTCAAATTTAGAGCGATCAAAATAAATATTTTTAATTGTATTATGAAATTATTTTTTTATGAATTATTAAAAGTCATACAACAAAAGTTGTTATTTATGATGTTAGTATTATAGTCCTACGAGCTTATTAGTGTTTTATCATCAAATGACTTCTCCCGCTCTGGGCGGAGCGGAAGGTCGTGTCATACTTTTACTGACTAAAACCCACCCGTGTTCCTTCAGTTGCCTGTGCCAGGGCCATGGTATCTCTTTCGAACAACCCGCGACTCCGGCGGCTTGCAAATAACCCTGTATAGCTATTTTTATTAGGTTTATTTTTATTATTCCAATTTGTATTATATTACTTCGTTGATTAATGTCACAGGGTAGACTGTAGACCGTAATCATAGTTTAAAATATTGCCAACGATTTTGAAGTCTTCTTGTAAAATTATTGATGTCAATTTAGTGTCATGTTGCCTTTATTGGTGGATTTGTTGTTTTATTTACAATCAATGTTGTCGTAAGCCCCGATCTCGTTAGTTTGTTATTTTACATATTCAGTAGTGTCATCATATCCGTCCACCTCATAAATAATTGATCTCATTTGCTTGATAAACCTAGTCTGTAGTGTAATGTAATTATTGCAAATTATAAAAATTATTAAGATTCTTAAATTTTACTAATCTTAAAACTTTTCAATTTCATTAGAACTGCACGAGCAATATTCTCCTAATCTTATTTACTGACAGGCTTTTTGCCTGTTGTTGTTGTGTTGTCTGTTTGTCATTGTTGTGTTGATTTCATATTTTGAACTTTACGATATAAGTGTAGATAAATACAGTTTATAAATGATATTATGAGTAAGAATCTTTTCACTTATAATATTTTGCATTTTGATGATAATTTCTGTGTAATTTTTTGTTATAATATGTTAATTTCTGGATGAATCTTTAATGTTTTGAAAAAGTCTATTAAAAATAAATTAAGTTACTTATATTGTTTTTTTTTCTACAACAGCAAATCCTTAAAATTGTTCTCAAGTAGATTTTAACTAACTGTTTATTTTTTCACACTGAGATTACAGCCGATAGTTTCATACAAAAAGCACTTACTATACATCTTTTATTATACAGATAAGATTTAAATATCAACCTAAATAAATCTTTAATCCTGCATAATGTTAAATGAACACAAACTAAAAATATATATTTCACTAGTACCCAACATTTTATTTCAATCCTTTCACTCTCACTGCTGCCAAGGCACAAATTATAGTTTAGTTTAATTACTTGATAAGCTTCTGAATTTTAAAGTGGCATAGGAACTGAATCATTGTTAGATTTGTCAAAAAAAAACTTAACATGCAATGCCGGTAACGCGCCTGTAGCGTTGATTTCGCTTAAAATCATGAATTGTCAAACTTTGACTAGAGCATGAATTATAAAAGAGTAAAGTGTTGGTTTGATTATAATCCAGTCTTAAAGTGCTCATCCTGCACGGCATGCCTGGGCATTTTAATTGCAACGATACCTTGTTCGTTATACAGGCTGAAATTTAATTCATGGGTATCCTCTTAAGGGGTCATTGTACTAGTCATTATGAACAACTTTGACAATGGGAACAAATGAAATCGAGAAAAAAAAATTGCTGTTCCCTACATTTTGTCGAGTTATGCAAACATAAATGTAGGGAACAGCTGATTTTTTTTTCGCGATTTCAGGTATGGTCTCATAGTTGAAGTTGTTCATAATGATGAGTACAATGACCCCTTAAAAGGATGCCCATGAATTCAATTTCACCCTGTATTATTTTAATGAATAAAAGGTAATATTACAATTACCTACTGTTAAAAGTATTAAACCAAATACAAGGAACAACTGCAAAACATTTGAGATAATCCTAAGGTAATAAAAAAACGTATGGCCCTTGTATTAAGCCGTCCTCTATTGTTTAACCGAATTTCCAGACATTCCCACTAAATAACAATGGGTCTTAGATAATGAACTTATTTTTATTTCAGTTGCAAGAGTTGTGCGGCTTGCGGCCTTGCGTTAGCTACAAACAAAAAGCTCTGATAACATTGTATGAACTGCGCAGAGTATTGGTTCAAATATTACTGTAATTTTCAAGTATTCCCAAATTGCCCAAGTATAAACAAACACATAGAAATTTAGATAGTTATTTACTTTTAATAAAGTCGATTAAACACAAAAAATTTCAATATAAACATTTGATACCTTCATGCAGTGCCGGTCAACGCACCTATACCTAACGTATTCAGGGAGCCGTGAGATAAAAGGTAAACAAACCATAAATGTCCGTTCAATCGATTTTGAATGCTATTGTGTTGGTGGCATGACAAATGGCAGCTGCAGTAAACAGTTGGTATTGTAACCACTTTTTTGCCTTTAATGCCATCCATAAGCCTACGGAATAGAAGTCAAAATCGGTGGAACGGACTGTAATAAAACGGTTCGTTTCAATGTCTCATCTTATTGTGAAGGGAATATGGTGCGGTTGCTGCGGCATGCGGCATCACATAGGATATGGTGAAAATTGGAGAGGCAGTGAAAGTGTTCATAAATAACCTATATCTATAGACCCGATAGAGAGAGGAAAATATTAAAGTGGATTAATACAACATATAAATTGTAGTTTATTAGTTATTACAAATTATTTTTGTAAATACTGCAATATCAATAATACATTTTCTAAACCAAACAAACAGAAGATATGAGTACTAAAATTAATTCTTGTCCATAATAAAAAAACAATTCAATTCAATAACAAAGAGCTCACGCCGCCGCCGCCGCCGCGCCGCGCTGGCCGTGCCCATTAAAAACTCGTCTCTTAGCAGAAACAAGTGAGCATAGTACTCTCCTAGTGTGAGTGTCACACATTCTATACATGATTATACTAATACGAACACCACTAAAATACGCTTTGTGCATCCTATTGGTCAAAACTCGTGCATTGTGCGATCGAGTCGTGAGCCGTGCTATGAGATTATCGCCTTAGAGGTGAGCATGCAGAAGTTTGGCCGATAGTACCATATTCTGATAAATAAATTATTATTATTATTATATTATTATTATTATTAACATGGGCAAGGCCGGCCGGTGCCGGTGCCTGCTGAGGACCGGGTTCTGACCCTGGTGCGGCGGGAGCTTGCTGCCTTTCAGAGCCAGTTTTCCGCTCTCGAGGCCATTGTCCTGCGCCCCCCGCTAGCGGCGAGCCGGCAGGTCTCTTTTGCTGCCGCTGCGGCCAAGCCAGGATCAGCAGAGCGGACTAAAGGCGGGTCCGTGCCGAAACCCGTGGAGCCGCACCCGGCGAAGTCGGCGCCGCCCAAGACTAAAAAGGGTGGGGTGGCTGCGCAGGCGGCGAGGGCCCCAGCCCTGGCGGCGAGCCAGCCACCCCCCGCACTACCTAATTCTCCTCCGGCCAACGCCGGATGGCAAGTGGCTGGGGAGAAGAAGAAGGCGGGTAAGGCAGCAAGGGCAGCCAAAAGGAAGGAGAGGCAGCAGCGGCGCAAGGAGCGAAGCGTCGCGGCTAGGCTCCGCGCTCCGAAGTCCGCAGCTGTAGTGATTACACTACAGCCGGATGCGGAGAAGAAGGGCGTGTCCTACCGCGACGTGCTCACGAAAGCGAGGGCGGCGGTGAACCTCGAAGAGCTGGGCGTCACCAATGGCATCCGGGTAAGGGTTACTGCCACTGGGGCCCGGATGCTGGAGGTCCCTGGTGCGGCCAGTGGCCCGACCGCTGATGCTCTGGCCGAAAGGCTTAGGGCGTCCCTAAATGCGGACGAGGCCCGAGTTTCCAGGCCCACCAAGTGCATTGACATGCGCATCCTGGGCCTGGATGACTGTGTGACGGAGGCTGAGGTGGTGGCCGCCATCGTTAGGACTGGAGGGTGTTCTGCCGAGCAGGTGAGGGCTGGCATCATTCGTCCTGACCACACGGGGATGCGAGCCGTTACGGTGAGCTGCCCCGTGTCGGCGGCAAGGAAAGTTTCCGGGGAGGGCCGAAGGGTCCTGGTGGGCTGGGTTTCCGCGCAGGTGAAACTGTTGGAACCCAGGCCTCTGAGGTGCTTCGACTGCCAGGTGGGCAAGCACGTGGGAGTCCAAGGCACCTCGGAGGTGGACCGCAGCGATCACTGCTTCCGCTGCGGTCAGCCCGAGCACAAGGCCGGCTCGTGCAATGCCACGCCGCACTGTTTATATGTGCGGCAGCTGGCAAGCCGGCCGATCACCGGGCTGGGAGTAAGGCCTGCGCCCCACCCGCCAAAGGCAGGGGCAGAGGTAAGCCCTCCTCAACCGCCGTCAACGCCGCACCCGCCGCCACTGCCGCCGCTGCTGCCGCCTCCACCGTCGTCGCCGCTGCAGAAACCGTGGCAGGGCCCTCACAAGGGCCTCGGGAGGGGGCTGATATAGAATGCCAATAATGGCCCCATTACGCCTCCTCCAGGCGAACATCAACCACTGCGTCGCCGCTCAGGATCTGTTGCTCCAGAGCATGGCGCAGTGGTCGATTAACATCGCCGTGGTCGCTGAGCCGTACTTTGTCCCACCCAGGGATGACTGGGTGGAGGACCTGAGCGGCTCAGTGACCCTAATTTCGTCGGCCGCCGCCGGTACCCCGTCGCTCGAGGCAGTCCAGAGGGGACGGGGTTGCGTAGCAGCACGGTTCGGGGAGATTGTTGTCGTAGGGGTATACTTCTCCCCGAACCGAACTCTCGCCGAGTTCCACAACTCCCTGGCGGAGTTGAGAGTCGTCGTCGTCGGGTACCATTCCCTCCCCGTGCTCGTACTCGGGGACTTCAATGCCAAGAACACGGCTTGGGGTTCCCGGTATACGGACGCGCGGGGCAGGATGGTGGAGGACTGGGCTCTGGAGACAGGTCTGGTCGGCCTAAACCGGGGTTCTGTCCCCACGTGTGTGCGGATGCGGGGTGAGTCAGTGGTGGACATCTCATTCGCCAGCCCCGCTCTGTCGCCGCCGCGTGTCATTGACTGGCGCGTCATGGAGGGGGTGGAGACGTATTCCGACCACCGGTACATCCGGTTTGACGTTTCCGCCCAGACCTCGAGCGCGCTGGTCCAACAGGCCCCGAGTGGTCCGCGGTGGGCGCTGAAGCTGCTGGACCGGGAGCTCCTCCTGGAAGCCTCGATCGTGCAGGCCTGGGTGTCATCACCGGACAGGCCTGCTGATATTAACGACGAGGCGGAGTGGTTCCGGGAGGCCATGTCCGAAGTATGTGACGTGGCAATGCCCCGCGTCCGGCCCGGACGCGCTTGGCGCCAGGTGTACTGGTGGTCGCCAGAGCTAACGTCTCTGCGTGAGGCGTGCGTTGCTGCGCGACGCCTGTACACCAGGCACCGCAGGCTCCGTATCCGCCCTCCGGAAACGGAAGCCATTCAGGCGGAGCTTTTCGAGGGTTACAGAGCGGCGAAGACCGCCCTCCGAGCGGAGATCCTACGGGCCAGGGCACTGGCCCGCGAGGAGTCGCTGGGGACTCTGAACAGGGACCCGTGGGGACGCCCATATAAAATGGTGCGGGAGAAACTCCGCCCATGGGCGTCCCCGCTGACGCAGAGTCTCCGGCCCCAGCTCGTGGAGGGCGTGGTGGGCGCTCTGTTCCCTTCGCGAGGGGAGCATACTCCTCCGCCCATGGCTCCGCCTCCTGCGGTGCTCACTGTGGACCACACAACGGACGACGATGACGATGCTCCTGAGGTGACTGAGGTAGAGTTGAGAGTGGCGGTACGTAGGCTGAGTGCCAAAAATACCGCCCCAGGACCCGACGGCCTACCTGGAAAAGCCTGGGTCCTGGCCTTGGAGGCTCTCGGGCCTCGACTTAGAGGGCTCCTAAGCGCATGCTTGGAGGGGGGCCAGTTCCCACTTCGTTGGAAGACGGGAAAACTGGTCCTCATTAAGAAGATGGGGCGCCCTGCGGACACTCCGTCCGCTTACCGGCCGATCGTGCTGCTCGACGAGGTGGGCAAGCTCTTTGAAAGAGTCTTTGCAGACCGCCTCGTCGGGCGGCTGGTGCGGGTGGGGCCGAATTTGGCGGAGAACCAGTTTGGTTTCCGCAGGGGGCGCTCTACGGTTGACGCCATCATGTGCGTACGAGCCCTCACGACGGGGGATGCGGTGGCCCGGGGTGGGGTCGTCTTGGCGGTGTCTCTAGACATCGCCAATGCCTTTAATACCCTGCCCTGGAGTTGCATCAGGGAGGCACTCCGGTATCACCGGATGCCGACCTACCTCTGTCGTATAGTCGAGGCCTATCTGACGGACAGGGCCGTCATCTACCCTGGTCACCAAGGAGAATGGAACCGGCGAGAGATGTCGTGCGGTGTTCCACAGGGATCGGTCCTGGGGCCGCATCTGTGGGACATCGGGTACGACTGGGTGCTGCGCGCCGACCTCCCTAGCGGCGTCAGCGTTGTTTGTTACGCTGACGATACGCTAGTCCTGGCGCAGGGGAGGTCGCACCAGGCTGCGGCCGACTTAATGACATGCGGGGTTGCGACAGTCGTTGAGAGGATCCGGCAATTGGGACTCGAGGTGGCCCTGCACAAGTCCGAGGCAATGTGTTTTCATGGTCCTCGGAACGCGCCACTGTCGGGTTCCCAAATAACAGCAGGGGGGGTTCACATCGGCGTCGAGTCGACGATGAAGTACCTGGGACTCGTCCTCGACAGCCGGTGGAACTTCGTTGAACACTTCCGACGTTTGGCTCCCAGACTGGACCGGGCCGGGGCTGCATTGAAGCGGCTCCTGCCCAATCTAGGTGGTCCAAACGCCTCCTGCCGGAGGCTCTACGCGGGGGTCGTGCGGTCCATGGCCCTTTACGGGGCACCGGTGTGGGCGCGTTCATTAAGGCGCCGACCGGCCCGCCGGTTGAACGCGTCCCAGAGGGTCATGGCCATCCGGCTGGTCCGGGGATACCGCACGGTCTCCTGCGAGGCGGCAAGCCTCCTTGCCGGATTGCCGCCATGGGATCTGGAGGCAAAAGTCCTCGCGCATATTTGGGAGTGGCGCGAGGAGACGAAACGCCGGGGAGTAACTCCGCTGCCGCGAGATATCGCGGTACAGCGGACAGAGCTCCGGCGGGATCTCATGGCGGCATGGAGAGTGCGACTGTCGCAACCCAGCGCTGGGCACGCCACAATTGCGGCGGTAAGTCCCCTTTTTGAGGAGTGGCTTGAGAGGCGCCACGGCGTCCTCACCTTCCGCCTGACGCAGGTCCTCACCGGACATGGCTGTTTCGGGAGGTTCCTGTTTCGGATAAGGCGGGAGGAAACGCCCGGGTGTTATCATTGTGTGGATCGACCGGAGGACACGGTGGAGCATACGGTGGAGGTCTGCCCGGCTTGGGCGGCGCACCGCCGTGTCCTCGTGGCGGCGATCGGCGGCGGCAATCTCTCGCTACCGGCCCTGGTCCAGGCCATGGTACGGAGCGAGAGGGAATGGGAAGCCGTCACCTCCTTCTGCGAAGCAGTAATGCTCGCGAAGGAGAAGGCGGAGCGCGTGAGGGTGAGGCAATCGTTGCACCCTCACGCCCCTAGTCGCCGCAGGGTGAGAAACCCTGGGCGTCGGGAGTCGATTGCGGACTCCCGGCCACCGTAGGCGCGGGCTTGCGGACGGCGAGCGATGGGCAGTTCGCCGTCCGATAAGGACCAGGCCCGGGTCGACGGCGCGTCGTGTTCCACGCGCGCCTCAAAGAGATGTCAGCATCATTGACGGGGTCCGATAGGGCCAATGCCTGCCGGGGTTGCGGATTGTTCGAAAAAGTTACCGTGGCCCTGGCGCACAGGCAAATGAAGGAACACGGGTGGGTTTTAGTCAGTAAGAGTCTGACACGCCCTTCCGCTCCGCCCAGAGCGGGAGAGGTCATTTGATGATTTCCCACCCAAAAAAATTAAATAAAAAAGACATGGCTTCATAAAGATTGAGTTAAGTCTAGATGTTAGGTATTGCTTATGCTGGTCTTTGTGCATAGTATTAATGGATGTTACCTTATCTACAAAATAATCATTAAATGCATTCGATATGTCATACGGATTTGTCACGATATCATTATTCAATTTAATACATGGTATAGATTCTAATGGCCTGTTCTGCTTTGCAGCATTAATAGTTTGCCATACAGCTTTTGCTTTATTGCTTGAGTTTATAATATTGTAATTGTTTTGCGCTCGTTGGGTCAAAGACACAATCTTTTTTAGTCTTTTGGTGTATTGCCACAGTTTTGATTTGTTATCTGCACTTGGGGTTTTTCTATATTTCCACAGTAGTTCACGTTTCTTAGCACTACAAATTTTAATACCACGTGAAACTCACTTGAGTTTTTTGTGGTTGTGTATAGTTATAGTTTTGTAGGGAAAACAAAGGTCATAGAATAACTTAAAAGTATCAAAGAAAATATCATTATGCTATGTTTGGATCACAAGTACTGTACATAATTATCTGCAAATGTCAATTGGCCTAAATAGTATTTGAATTTTACCTGATTTTCCATACAAAAATCCCGTCGCCTGATTTTCCAGTACTTAATTATACATATATTTCTTACTTGACATCTTAACAATTGTGCGGTGTGGTCAGACAGAGCTCGGTCAATTACTTCTGACTTACATTTTTTTCCAAGGTTATGGGCAAAATTGTCAAAATATTAATATTAAAGTCTCCAGCTATAACAATATTATATTTATGATATTGTTTATGAAGTAAATATAGGACCCTGTTCAGTTTATCAAAAAAAACATTAATGTTACTAGCTAAGGGTACTTACTCTATATACACAGACTATAACAAATTTGAAGTCTGTCAGCTCAATAGCACAACACTCAAACGCTGAACAGACTGAATAGCTTGTCAGTATTGATATTTCTTTGCAATTATGCCCTTTTTTAACAAAAATACAAGACCCGCCTCTTTTTGTATTAGTTCTAGAGTAACATGATACCAAGTTATATTTGGGAATATAACAAGAGTCTTCAAGCCCAGACATCATGAAGTGCTCTGTGAGACAAATAACATAGAATAGAATAGAATAGAATACTCTTTATTATGTACACCATAAAAATTACAGATATAAAAGTAGAAATTTTACATAGGGTGACACAATGGGCAACATCAACGTTTGATATATTTTCTAGTAATTCCTGTTGACAAACTGTCAATATATGCGACTTTGTCCTCAGCCCAGCAATATTTTGGTGAAGAATATTTACATATTTAGGGGCGAAAAAGAGATTCAGATTCTGCGAATTCTTCACCTGACAGTATTTCCTTTACACTCTCTGTATTTTCTTGCTTGATTGCCAATAACAAATCAAACAGGTCACCTAATATTACCTTCATACCATGATTGTTTAAGGATCCATAGCGTGTATACAAAGTATGGTGGTAACTTAAATTCAAATTAGAGTCTAAAAGATAGGCATGCTCATGGGTGATAATGTCCATATATAACATATTATTGAATACTTCCAGTCTTGAGTTATACAGATTATTGTAATTATAATAATAATTAGATTTGAACGTTGGTAATGTAATTATAACATTAGTATTTTTAATGTTCTGTAGAATAAATCTAATGTAAGTTATTGTATCATAATAGTTAAGTGTCTTTCTAAAGTCTTCTTCACCCACCATAATTATGCAAAAATCGTTCATTGTGAAGTTTGACAGTTTTGATTCTATATCCTGTATGAGAGCTTTTATTCCAACATTTGGTGATTGATAGTGACATATGTGGTAGTCTCCAAGGAAGTATTGTTCTGCTAAGGCCAATATGTTATTGCTTTTATTTGCACTAATAATGGTGAGATTATTTTTGATTACGGTCTGCGAATAAGATATCCTGTTAGAAATTTTTGCCTCTTTAGTCTTGACTGGTGGCTCCATCTGTGCACTGGAATGTTGTGCTGTAGTATTATTTGGATCAACTTTTTCTATAGTATTACTTTTATTCAATATGGCAACATCTGTTTGGGTTTGCTTGTTACTGCGAGGTTTTTCTGTTTGCTTTGAACATTTTTAGGGGTTTTGAGTGGCGATTGGCTAGGACTAGACACAATTTGTTTATAAATAGAATTTTTGCGTATCAAGTTTTCGTTCTCCTTTTTTAGTGCCTCATTTCCTAGTATCAATGAGTCTATTTCGTTCAATCGTTGAATCTTTCGCTTGCTCAGGATTCAAAATCAGCACTCGCAGTAAAAAACGACTTTGCTCTCTTGTTGCACAAATAACTATTACAATATTGGAGCAATTTCGCTATGCAGCGTGATTTCCTTATGTACATTGGTTTTTAGCATATTAATATTATGCACATTGGACACCACTCAGGATTTGTGAGTCTGTTCTATCCTGTCAAACTATTCGAACCAAAATCCCCTTCAAAATTCATAAACATTTAACTAACAAGAAATGTACTTAGCAGGATCCCCGCTGATCTATGTTGGTCTGTATGTGTTATACATAAAGCTAATATTGCTTGTGTGTTAAATCGTATATAAAGATTATTCATGTTCTTTCTATAAATTGATAAAGTTGCTAACTTTGAGAAACGGTCCTTGTGTTAACAATAATAATAATATGCTAATGTAAAAATGTGGGGATCCTGCCGTTTTGCCGAAAAGGTTTTGCTAAAACTTCACTACCCAAACAAATTTTAGCAACCTTTTTTTATACCAATGCAATGTTTGGAATGATTTTAGTATGCACATTTTCATTATGTCAAATTTTTACTTGGTAGAATATTACCAAGGATAATGTCATCAAGGCATTTGGTCTTTAATCAAATCATTTATTACAGCAAACAATCTTTAGACAATAAACGTTTGGTCTAATAATTTGTTATGACAAAAAATATAAAGGCAAAAATAAGTTTTTTTTTGGAATTATTTAAAAAATGCAATTTTATTTTCATATAATCATTTATTCAAGGGTAAAAAAGCAAGGGTGGGATAGGATGTAAGAGCGAGCGAAGCGAGCTCGGTACTTAGGGCACCCCGACTCGGACAGGTTAGGTTAGAAGGGGATGGCGGGGTCTGGAAGACCCCGCCATCCCCTTCGTGGTTATTTTTTTTTAAACCACCCAGAAGTAGGAGTCCCGCTTGGCGGGGCTCCGTCGTCTAAGTCTTATATTAGAAATGGTAAGTTTGAAATTGACAACACCAAATATTTGGCTTATTTAATTTTGCGTAAAATATGTTATACCAACTGAAATATTTGACTAGATAAAAAATGGTAAAAGTACTAGTTGGTGAACAAGTTATTGTTCAAACGTTCACTTGCCAAACATAGGTTTTCGTAACAATTATTTGTAAAGAGATTTTTTGGTAAGTAATAATTTGGCAAATGAAATTATGCGAAAATTTGTTTGGGAAGTGATAATTTGGCAATTTCTTTTCGGTAAAACAAGGGTGTGTTGCAAGGGTGTGTGCATGTTATTACTTACTGGCCCCGCCTTCAGCCACATCAGTTTGGATAGTGTTTCGTGACCGGGATTGACTTAAGTATGAAGAAAAACCTTTTCTTTATATTAAATCACGTATTTTCATCTTAAATTCACAATTTTGTTCTGCTCTTACCTCCGATTACTTTGATGTCAGTCATCCCGCAGAAAGGCGTGGCTTCTTACACTTTGCACGCTTGGCAAGCTCTGAAAAAAATCCAAATAACATACTATCTTCGAAATTTTCACTTCGTAAAAACACTACTTACAATCTCGATTTACTCGAAGCCTCTACTTCTGAATTTTTTGCTTATAGATAATTTATTACTTACTGGCCAAGCCTTCAGCCCGTTGAGTCTGTATAGTGATTTACGAACGGGATTGATGTCGGTATGAAGACAAACATTTTCTTTATATAAAATCACGTTTTTTCATCTTAAATTCATAATTACTTCTGCTCTTACCTCCGATTACTTTAGTGTCGGTCAGCCCGTAATAAGGCGGTGATTTTTACACCTCACACGCTTGGCAAGCTCTGAAATAAACAAAATAAAATACTATCTTCGTAGTTTTCACTTCGTAAAAACGCTACTTACAATCTCGATTTACTCGAAGCTTCTGCTTCTGAATTTCTTTGCTTCTAGATAATTTATTACTTACTGGCCTTGCCTTCAGCGAGATGAGTCGGGATAGTGTTTCGTGACCGGGATTGATTTAAGTATGAAGAAAAACCTTTTCTTTATATAAAATCACGTATTTTCATCGTAAATTCACAATTTTGTTCTGCTCTTACCTCCGATTACTTTGGTGTCGGTCATCCCGCAGAAAGGCGTGGCTTTTTACACCTCGCACGCTTAGCAAGCTGTTAAAAAATCCAAATAAAATACTATCTTTGAAATTTTCACTTCGTAAAAACACTACTTACAATCTCGATTTACTCGAAGCCTCTACTTCTGAATTTTTTGTTTATAAATAATTTATTACTTACTGGCCAAGCCTTCAGCCCGTTGAGTATGTTAAGTGATTGACGACCGGGACTTATGTCGGTATGGAGACAAACATTTTTTTAATATAAAATAACGTTTTTTCATCTTAAATTCATAATTTAGTTCTGCTCTTACCTCCGATTACTTTATTGTCGGACAGCCCGCAATAAGGCAGTGCTTTTTACACCTCGCACGCTTGGCAAGCTCTGAAATAAACAAAATAAAATACTATCTTCGTAGTTTTCACTTCGTAAAAACGCTACCTACAATATCGATTTACTCGAAGTCTTCTGCTTTTGTTTTTTTTGCTTATAGATAATTCATTACTTATTGACCATGCCTCGGGTAGTTGAGTCTGTATAGTGTTTGGCGACCGGGATTGATGTCGGTATGGAGACAAACATTTTTTTCTATATAAAATCACGTTTTTTCATCTTAAATTCATAATTTTGTTCTGCTCTTACCTCCGATTACTTTACTGTCGGTAAGCACGCAACAAGATGCGGCTTTTAACTTGAACTTTAACCACGCAGTGGTGTGGGATAACGTACCGACTTGGCTCTGGACCGGTATATTGTTGCATATGCCCCATCTGCTCGTATTCGCGCATAAATTCTATTGGGCTCACGAAACTCAGGTGAACTAGCGAAACGTTTTTCTAAATGCTGTAACCGACGCACGGCGTGGTTATAAGATTCGCCCAGAGGCGTTCCATTAGGGTCCAGCAGGATAGGTGAAACGTATCTACCGGTCTCGTCCCTGTAGTGGTGCTTTGAATAAATCTCGTCAGCGAGTTTATCAAGTGGGTTGATAGGGCTGTCGCACGGCGACTCCTCTATTTCCCAAAATGCTTTAAGTTGGTTGTTGATGGTGTCACTATCATTAGTGTACGACACTAAATTGCAAGACGTTGCAATATTAGCGACATCATCAGAAGTACACGGTACCTCAATTTTTCCACACAATACGAACCCTAAAATACTACTTAGCGCAGTGGGTAATGTGGGACCTAAAATTATTTTATTTCCATCATAGATGTGAGGAAATACATCACCTGCGAGTATTATGTCGACGGGTGACCTTTTATGGAAGTAGGGATCCGCTAACAAAAGGTTTTTATATTGTAAGGATACCTCCTCAGAAATTTCTACTGTAGGTAAATCAGCTGTAATTTTTTGTAAAATAATGGCATCGATTTTTAAAGTAGGTTTATCAGAATGCCGAGGCGTTATGGTGCAAGAAGTCATTCCAAAGTTTTTTACAGAATTTCCACCTAAACCCATAATGTTGAACGGGCATTTTTCACGCGACAACCCTAGCCGCTCTAAACAATTTAAAGTTATAAAGTTCGATTGAGCGCCAGAGTCGATAAGTACACGGCAAGCGTGCGGGTTTCCGAATGAGTCACTGACATTAACTATGGCTGTACCTAGCAATACTATATAGCTTTTGTTTACGTTGGATGAGTGATAATTTGCTGTATTTGTTGTGAAAGCATTTATCGACTCAGCGCTGCTACAGTTGGCGGGCACGGCTCGTACGGTAGCAGGTTTGAAATCTGAATCAATGTGCAATAATAAATGATGACGCTGATTACATGTAAAACATTTGTATTCACTTTTGCAATCAGCAGTCGAATGCTCTTGCTTGAGACAGTTATGACAAAAATTCAATTCATCAGCACGCTTGATTCTTTGCGCAGGAGACAATTCACGGAATTGTACACAGCGAAAGATCATGTGATTACTTTCACAATGAGCACAGGTAAATTTATTATCTCTCGATTGCGTTTGCGATGCAAATGCTTTTCTATTATTGTTGTCACTCAATCTTTTACTTTGATTGCTAGGTGTAGAATTCTTATTTTGTGTGATATTCGAACCAGAATAAGCCTGCGAATGCTCTAATATTTTTATTTGATTATGCACATGAGACATCAGCTGATCATAGGTAGGTATAGTACTTTGGTCGAGACTTTGTTCAAATGATTTCCTTGTGCTCGGATCTAAACCTTTTAAAGCTATATGGCATAATACGTAGCTAGACAAGTGCTCAATATTAAGAGCATTAATGGCTCTGTACGAATGATCAAAAGTTTCTATGAAATTATTCAAATTTGTGGGTGATTCATTTTTTAAAGCTGGAAAGTTGAGCATTTTATCTAGGTATTTTATTTTATTTTATTTTATTTTATTCAGGGACAATAAACAGCTACAATATGTGTGGGAACAGAAAAAAGATAATACAAAACATTAACAATATTGCAGCCCACTACATTATCCGCATATTAACAAAAGAAAATATGATAATGAGTGCCACTAGATAGGAAATAAATAATTCCATCACATTAATAATAATTAATTACATCATGCAAAATAGAAATACTAATTGATTGCTTGGCAACAGAGTAATACTTAACACTAAAAACAAATAAATAATAAAATAAAATCTAGACTAGCTTACATTCCTAATAACATTATTGGTTCATAATCATTTTCATAACATTACATTTAAATTTGGGTTTTGAGCATACAAAAATATCAATATTAACAAAATTACAATTATAAGATTCAATCATTCGACGGATAGGGCAGCGCAAACCAGAATTAGTTCGACAGGTATTGACAGCAAATAGGGTACCTGCCCGGATACTACGTATGTTAACAGTGCGTGGTACTACATAACATAGTTTGCTCGTGAGATCGATACAATCAAAATCCCCACGAACGATACCATAGAGTACAGAGGCCTCTAGATACTTACGTCTAGATTCTAGGTTGACCTGCCTATATTTATCTAGTAATTGTGAATACGACAAATAAGTTTTGTGGCATCGGTATTGCATGGCTCGTAGAAACTTCCGCTGGACTTTTTCAATCTCATCTATGTATTTCTGGTAAAACGGGTTCCAGATAGGGACGGCATATTCTAATTGTGATCGTACAAGGGTCTTATATAGGTAAAGGTATGTGGAGATCCGCTTGAACTCAGTGGACGATCTCATAACGAAACCATACATCTTAAATGCTTTATTCACAATTTTTTCTACATGTTGGTTTAGGGACAACTTATCATCAATTAACACACCAAGATCTCTCACAGTAGATACATTACTGAGTGTTGTGTCGTGCAAAGAGTATTTAAAGTTAATAACAATTTTATTCTTTGTGAAATTGATACAATTGCACTTGGAGAGACTAAGGTGTAGTTTATTGCTCAGACAGTAGTCAGTGAGACTGTCCAGATCTTGTTGGAATAGTTGACAATCGTCTACAGTCTGTATAGACCTATAAGCTTTTAGATCATCAGCGTATACAAGAAACTTAGTATTTTTAAAACATTTGTCTATGTCGTTAATATATAAAATAAATAATAGTGGTCCCAAGATTGAACCCTGTGGAACACCCGAGGTTATATGCACCGCATCAGACTGATGACCACTCACAACAACCTTTTGTGTTCTATTTTTAATATAGGATGAGAACCAGCGAAGCAAATTCCCTCGTATACCATTGAATGCAATCTTATTCAGTAGGATTTCATGGTCCACCTTGTCAAAAGCCTTTTTGAAATCTGTATAAACTGCGTCAACTTGCAAATACCTGTCCATGTTCTCAAAAAGATAATTGGAAAAAATTAATAAATTTGAAACAGTCGAACGCCGTTGAACAAACCCATGTTGCTCTGGGATAATGACGCTGTGTAAGATTGGATAAATTTCATTGTGTACGAGTCTTTCAAAAAGTTTTGACAAGGTAGACAGAATCGAGATAGGCCGATATTGCTCTACGTCGTGTTTTGAGCCATTCTTGTGTACAGGCGTGATGTTAGCCCATTTCCATTCATCCGGGAAAAAACCTTCGCTTAAACATTTCGACCGTAGCAATTAACATAGTCGTATGTGAAAAATCGCTACTTTAGGGTACGGCCGTTCAAAGTATCAAATATGTATAAAGTGAACAATAGTCAATCTACCTTAACCAAATTTGGTATGACATTTAAATATTAATTACCTGACGTAGTAGTATATGCAAATTTATCAAAAAAATAATGGAAATATGAGAAACTGCACATGCAACATTGTTAACCGCTTAATCATGCAACTATTTTATCGGAAAAGGCAGATCCAACATTATTAGCCGACCTACAATTTTTGAATTTGGTCGGATGTGGCACAACCCGCAGTATTCCCTGGATTTTGAAATCTCATTTATGTTGGATGTACCACTTAATACCTTATTGCCCGTAAGATGTTAATATTTTACGATGTAGATACCACCTACATTATCGGGGACTTGGGAAATACAATGTTGAGTTACTAATGAGAAGTCACTTTATCAAATTAAAATCATTTAATGGAAAACTAAATAACAATCCAGAGTCTTATAACGCAAATACTAACTACACTTATGAATCAACAAAACACGAATTGAGTTTCCTGCAACTAAACAACAAAACAAATAACAGTCTTATTAAGTTACATTTGAGATCAGCCACATTTTACATAAACTTATTTTTATTGTAATCTATTTACTCAAACAAATTAGGTCCAATACAACATTTATAGATTAGGCTACAGTAGATAGATTACAAAGCACGTATCTACGATTATATTTTTGGTAGGAACCATAAAAATATAAAACATAGTCAAGACAATAGGGAATAAATCTCTCATTAATAAAAATAAGTAGGTACCTAGCTTAATTTAAATTCACAACCTTTTATGGCACATGGTAAGTTTTACTTTTATATACGTACTACCGTTAATAAAACACTATTCTAAAATTAGATTAAACCTAATTGGTTTTTACTTAATCGTCTTCTGAATTACTTTCTTCACGAGTAAGATTAGAAGCGTTCGTGTGAGGTAGGTTTAAATAAAAGTCATGATAGCGCTCAGGAATGATTCCCCCTCTGCAGAGATCTGTAATATCCTTGAATTTTTCTTTACTGATGGGCAAAGGCCCTTGATACGCCTGATTCAGTTCAAGATCATTTTCCAGCCTTTTCTTGTGTCGGGTGCCAGATCGCAACACAATGATTGTCTTTGGTTCTTCATCAAAATCGTACTTATACTCTATTCTGTCATGCTGTCCTGCACTTACTTTCACCTCTCTTATGGAATTCCACGACACCTTCTCGTTTTTGGTATTCTTTGTCCAATTCTTGTTTACTAGCAAGGCTTTGAAATCGAAAATGTCTTCTTGTCTTATTTCTTTCACGACGTAAGGATCACCTTCAGATTTAGCCCAACGGACTAAGCAATACCATTCTTCTGGCACCCAAATCGTTTTGTGTTTGCTATACCGCTCTACTATCGCGTGCACACTGTCTCCCTCATTTTGTGTATGACCTTTTTCTAGAAAACGATGGGTCACAGTTATTCCGAGCTTTTTTGCTACGAGCATGTAGAGCGAAAACACAATCCGGTTCCTATTTTGGCCCGCGCAGTTATCAGACCAAAAACGAAATTCTTTGACGTCTCGTTCAGCATGGAATTTAATAAAGTTGAGTAGACAACTAGATACTTCGATAGAGCCACGCCGAGCGATCGCTTCATGCCACATGTAGCAGGTGCCTATCTTGGATACTAGATCATAGATCGTGAAATTTAATGTAGCCAACCGCCTCTTGTAATAGAGTACGCTTATTTCTCCGTAAGGGGTCACTAAAACTTTTTGAAAATCAAAGGTAGCAGTGACCACATCTTTGTTGACTTGAGCCTCTTGCTTATCAGATTTCTTTAAATCTCGTGCCCTTTTTTTGCGATGTTGGTGTAAATCAAATGCAGCTTTCTCTTCGTCTGTTCTAGTCAATTTGTTCTCAAACACGTGGCAGACATCACATTTATCTTTTTTAGGTCTGTGCAGTGCCAGGTTGAAGTTGGCATTAACTACTTCTCTATATTGCCTTTTCGTAGTTGCTTTTGAGGAATATTTGGTAGCATCGAACCATTCGCAGTACAGTTTATACATCCGAGATATGCTCTCAACGCCTTCTAGGTAGAGTTTGCTTGAATTCTTACGAACGTAATGAGCCTCAACTACTGGAAAACATCTTACGTGATCACAAACACTTTTGACCATGTCATCATTATAAACGCGTCTTTCATGTTCATAACGACCCCTTTTGTCATCTTCTACCACCGTGTTCCCATCAAACTTCTTCCAGGCTGTGCTCACCACGCGTTCACTTAGCGCTATAGTGTTGAGAAACATTGTCTTGCATACCTTCACTGGTTTCTTTTCTGCATCCGGCAAAAAATACTGAAAAGTGTTCTGTCTATCGTGCTTCGTAACTTCCGTTGTTTGTCGTCGCTTGAGACTCTTCTTTGTGTTTTTAATAACAAATTCCCAGTGCTTTTTCTTCTCACCTAAAAGCCAAAAATATTTAAAGACTCGCTTTCGATCTTCATGAGAAATTTTTTGTGTACACTTCAATCGGCACTTATCGGTACAAGGATCCTTTAATTCTTTACTTTCTACCACCTTCCCTTTTTTGTTCACGAATTCTTCGCCACTATTTTTCTTCAGTTTTCTTTGGACCACTAGCCACCTTTCTTTATGCGCAAGACGCTTCTTTCCCTTATCAGTCTTTAAAGCTTTTTTTCTGGAACTGGTTGTAGAAGATGGCGTATGAACATGACTTACAGAAGAGATTTCGGATGGTGTACCCATGTTTTCATAAACCTCGTGGGTGAGAAGCGCGTGATTCACAGAAGAGATCTGAGATGATGTGCCTATATTTACATTCTCACCATCGTTAGGAAGCCAAGAAGTGGGACTCGGGGACGGTATCGGTGTTGTTACTGTGTAATCAAATTGTGTGAAAACTTCATCTTTATTGATTTCCAGAACTTTTCGTGAGTTGCGAGTTGTTGCTAAGCTGCCAGGAGCAGAAGTGCTTGGAGTTGGTGTCTTTGGATGAGTTACTGGATTCACGTGGCTCTGAAAAGCATAATATAACTATTGTATTACGTTAAATGAGAAAAGTTGACAAGACGGAGGTTATAACTACGTGAAACTATAGAAGTTGGAAATCTGATAAAAGACTTTACCGGATTCACTATATCTGGAATGTCTTCCACGAGGCTCTTTGCACTGTCATCAATAATGTCTACCACGAGGCTCTTTGCAGTGTCATCGATAGTGTCTACCACGAGGCTCTTTGCACTGTCATCGAAAATGTCTCCAAACAAATCTTCCAGTTGCACAAGCTCCTCTTCAAAGCCAGCAGGAAGAGGCGACGGTTCTCCTAAAATAAAAGTTACTATGTTAGCAAACAAAGCAAGCAAGCCAAACCAAATAGTTGCAGTTAGAAAGATAACTTAGAACAAATTTGAAAAAAAAAAACAAATTGATTCCTCTTTTATAGGTATATATCATTAAAAAAAAAAAAACATCAAACAACTTGTCAGTAGTACCATATTCAATAATAGCTTGGTATCATAAAGCGAACAATAATGTCGAATGTAGTACATCCGACACCAAGAGATGAGAAATAAACAGTCAACAAAGTCAGTTATGCCTTATCCGACAAAATACAATCAAACACACAGCAGTCAATAATGTAGGAAGTGGTACATCCTACAATACTATTTATCAAATGAACATGCAACAAAGTCTGTAGTACCATATCCGACAAAAAAAAACTATCTCCGATCAAGCAATAATGTAGTATGTGACACATCCGACACAGTAAACGAAATAGAAAACCATCAACATTGATGTATCTGGCCTATACGACATTATTGTCCGTTATGAGTAGTTTTCAACATTAAAAAAAAAACAAATGAATTCAATAAGACGCTAATAATAAAAAATAATTAATTATGTTTAGGCTAGGTATGATGAAATGCTAAAATTAATATTTTTTACTTACTTTTTCTCTTTTTTCTTAGATGAGCTTCCACATAAGTGTCCGTTAATTCAAAATTTGGATCGTTTTGTGGCGGCACTGATGGATTCAATAAGTCTAATATCCGTCTTGACCTCGACATAACGGGAACATTAAATTTATAATAAAATTGGCAAATTTATTTACGCGTTGAAAAATAAAACCGACGAGTACGCTCCTCCCGCTAACATTGGCCGAAGTGGCAGATCCGCGCCGCGCGCTCGCGTATGTTCGCCTCCCGCGCCCCGCAGCTAATGTCTCAAAGTACTATGCGACAATATTAATCGTGCGCACTGAACACATACTACTTTTTCAAATTAGAAAAACAAAGATGGTTGATTTTAGGCATTTAATAATTTGCGGGGGCAATTATAAACTTATTCTAAGACGTTTAATGCAATAAAATGAAAATCGCAAAAATGCAGATCCGACAATGTTAATTGCTACGGTCGATTTATTGTAAATAATAAAGAGTGGCTTACAGATACTATCAGCGGTGGCCTTAAAGAATAGAGCTGGGTACCCATCGGGACCAGCTCCTTTGGATGGATCCAGTATTTTTAACTCTCTGAGTATTTTGTCTTCTTCAATATGCAAGTTATCGATCAAGCTAACATTGGCATTACAGTGTGTAGGCGGGGTCCAGGCGGACAATGAGGGTGAGCTAGGTTCAAACACAGATTGGAAAAAGTCTGAAAACATATCACAAATCTCTTCTGGGGCACTTGACTTAATGTTTTGATAGTGCATAGTGGATGGAATACCTGATTTATTCTTGCGATTAGATATATATGTCCAGAAGTACTTAATGTTTGTGGTAAGTTTATCTTCAACTGATTTAATATAGTTTGAGTAGCAGGTATTACAGGCTTCTTTAAAGGTTACTCTGTATTCCGAAACCTCATTGTAGTCTTTGATGTTCTTATATTTTTTCCATTTAACCCAAAGACGTTGTTTTCTCTTGAAAATTTTAATTAATTGTGCTGAGAACCAAACCGGAAAATCAAGTGTCCGGGACTTAACACGCGGTACATTGCGTTCAGTAATGCCACCGAGAATATCATAAAAGCGTTGCACGGCCTCCTGCGACGGCAGGCGCTGCAGCAGGTCCACCCATTCAACCTCACTGATTTGTTCATTAATCAAATCATAGTTAGCTTTGCGAAAGTCATATTTACTCAACTGCTTTCTTTTTAGAGCTTGTGTGGAGATACTTGTGGGGGCTGTAGCAACAAACGGAGGGTGATGTGTGTCTATAGGTAGTAGTGAATCTAATGGAGGGCTTATTGTACTAGTGGTGTTAGAAATAAACAGATCCAAGACTTTCCCATTAGCATTAGGTATGTTATTAAATTGGTATGCATTCAGGGTTGACATGAGCTGTGCCAATTGTGAACATACGGGGGACGTTCCTGTGCATGACATGCCAGTAAGCTGATGCGACTCGACAGACCGTCCAACCCTCCATGGAATTTCAGGGAGATTATAATCACCAACAATAAATATATTTTCGACATGAGGTTCATTTAACACGTCCTGAAGTGCATCAAGGTGAGATGTATATACATCGGTAGTCGCCCAAAGTGGCATGTATACAGCACTAACTACATGCATTTTAGAGCTATTGTCCTTACTCGGAATACCAACCAATAGATGCTCAATGCACATCGGTCGACCAGAAATGTCAAGTAAACATGACCGGAGTCTACGCGACACCGCGACCAGAACCCCACCACCATCTCGTTTACAAGTAGTGTCGCGATCTCGATCACAGCGGTACACAATATATCGAGGATCCACAAACTCACCGCTAGCAATATCGGGTATAAGCCACGTCTCAGTCAATATTATTATGTCGTAGGAAAACGACAGAATACTCAAATACAAGGTATGCAATTTGGTTCTCACCCCTCTGCAATTTTGGTAGTAAATAGTTATGTCATTATTATCCATTAAACAAAAATCTTAACATAAATATGTATAAGGCAGCAGGTATTGTGCACATAAGGTTCAGCCGTAGTATAAAATGATAGCAGGTTTTGAATATATTTATAAATAGATATACCATGTCGTACTCACATAGGAAGATCAGCATAATGATGTCAGAATAATACAATATAAAGGAATGTAATTAATAGTACATTTTTGAATAACAATGAATAGCAATTAATTTCGTTAATAAATAGTTGAAAAATGATAAAATTAAAACAATTAAAGGAACATGCAGCACAATACAATAACAATGATAATTCAGCTCAAGCAGTGAATAGACGACCCCATGCAAATAATATTTCATGGTTATAGAGCTGAAGACGATAAAGAGGAAGCAGTCAATCAGTTGTCTTCTTTTTAATTTTATTAAAATCACCCTCTCCACGTATCGCAAACGCAGTTGCACCATCACGCTCGCGTACCAGTATGGTACCATTTCGGATCCATACGTATTTATGATTATGGTTGTTTGCAACTTCTCGGGTTCTACGAAATAACTGCTTTCTCTTTAAGGTCAAGTGCTCATTAATATAAAGGTATTTACCCACTAGCATCCTATTATCCTGATATTTGTCTAACAAGGATTGCCAGACTACCTTGTAGTTACTAGCAGTAATAGGTACACTTTTTACAATGCTAAGCGCAGAACCCTTTGTGCATGATAATAGGTAGTGGAACTTATCTATGTCTGAAATACCTGTCTGATTGTGCACCAACGAGCAAAATGTTTCATAAAATGTAGTGAAATTCTCAATATCTCCATCAAATAAGAATAATTGGAGCTTGGGTAAACGTGGGCGAATTTCTACATTGGTATTTTTACTCGTTGCACATGACGACACGTCGGCCATTTTGTATTGCTCCGCACACAATTTTACGTGAAAGAATAAGTCGTCAAAGTTTATTAAGTCGATTTCTGAAAATTGTGTTTCAGGATTTATGCTTAGTTGTATCTCATACACATCATAGCATATGACTTCAAATGATTCCCGTAATGATTGAACCTCTGAGGCACGCAAAAGGAACATATCTTTTATTCTGGGATCAGTTTTTTTTTTTTTTGACAAATCATAAACCTGCTGCATTTGTGAAAATAAACGTTGTTTTTTAGCAATAGACTTGTTCAAATTCCTAATAGCTTCTAGCTCCTTCCTAGACGGGGCCTTATCTGATTCGGTAGACATTTTGCAAAAATGATAATTTTATAGATGGGAAAAATGTCTACTGTCTGACTAAATGAAATAGAAAACAAGCACGGCTTGTATAAATTGAACAAATCGTTGGTACACAGTACGTAACAGCTTTGTTCAAAATGGCGTCTTACAAGAATATCACCAATGTGGTAATGGACGAGGAAGACAAAATATACGTAGGTATGGAATGATTTTACGAAAATCAATTTTAAAGAAATGCTAATCCAGCTCGAAGTACCAAAATGTAGAGTCTGAATAGGGCGCTTGGTAATTTTATTTTATTCGAAGGATCGTTAATAATTGGTGGAAAATGCTGTACCTAAAAACCCCCTAAAGAAATTATGATCTTGCTCAAATACACAGGGTAGATAAAAAAGCCTGACCACTAACCTGAATTATCCAAGCCACTTGTCCCGGATCACGCCTTCAGGAATTCACAGCACAGCAATTCAGCACTCGCGTGAGAAAAATGTCTTGATGATGATTATTAATTGCACGGCAATTTATGTAGGTTTTTAAGAAGGTATTTAGTTTTAGGTTTATAACGTGTAAATGGACTACACCAGGCGAAAATCCAGCGCGAACGGGGACGAAGCTTCCGTCACAAATGCACAGGCGGGTATGCGGGGGGCAGTATAGACATCACGCCATCGCTCCATCCCACAATTTTCAAGTGAGGGTAGGAAACCAGACGAATGGACAAGCAAAATTAATCTACCCTATGTTTTTATGAGCAAGGATCGAACACTGAGTTTAATCTCGATTTTTTCTAATCTAACCATTGAACAATGCTCTGCTGATAGCTGATTCAGATTTCTGAATTGTTTATACATGTATTCGCATAGTGTTTTTAATGATGCCAGGAAACGAGGAGGTCCATCTGCTCAGTGCTTTTTGAGTTTTTTTTCATAATACTAAATGAATCACTGAGTTTAATCTCGATTTCTTCTAATCTAACCATTGAACCATGCTCTGTTGATACCTGAGTAAAAGTTCTGGCTTTGTTTTTGCTTGTTTTCGTATATTTTTTCTATACATGCATCAGGAATTCAGGAGTTTAGCTTCTCAGTGCCACTAAAGATTTTTTTGATCCTACTTACTGAATCACTAAATAAAATATTGATATCAACTAACTTAAATTTTTACCCATGCTCTGCTGATACTTGAGTGAGAGTTCAGTTTGACTGTTGCATTTTTTCGTATATTCTTTTGATGGTTGCATCAGATACCGCGGAGTTCCAGCTCATCAGTTCTACTCAAAGGTTTTTTTTATCATACAAAATGAATCACTGAGTTTAATCTTGATTTCTTCTAATCTAACCATTGAACCATGCTCTGCTGATAGCTGAGTCAGAGTTCTGGGTTGCTTTTGCATGTTTTCGTATGGTGTTGTTAAGTTTGCATCAGGAAACGAGGAGGTCCATCTGCTCCGTGCTTTTTGAGATTTTTTTCATAACACTAAATGAATCACTGAGTTTAATCTCGATTTCTTCTAATCTAACCATTGAACCATGCTTTGTTGATACCTGAGTAAAAGTTCTGGCTTTTTTTTTGCATGTTTTCGTATATTTTTTCTATAGATGCATCAGGAATTGAGGAGTTTAGCTTCTCAGTGCCACTAAGGATTTTTTTGATCCTACTTACTGAATCACTAAATAAAATATTGATATCAACTAACTCAAATTTTTACTCATGCTCTGCTGATACTTGAGTGAGAGTTCAGTTTGACTGTTGCATTTTTTCGTATATTCTTTTCATGGTTGCATCAGATACCGCGGAGTTCCAGCTCATCAGTTCTACTCAATGTTTTTTTTTTATCATACAAAATGAATCACTGAGTTTAATCTCGATTTCTTCTAATCTAACCATTGAACCATGCTCTGTTGATACCATAGTCAGATTTCTGGGTATCTTTTGCATGTTTTCATATATTGTTGTCATAGCTGCATCAGGAATCGAGGAGTTTCGGCTACTAAGTCCTACTCAAGATTTTATTCATTATACTAAATGAAGTACTGAGTTTAATCTTGATTTCTTCTAATCTAACAATTAACCATGCTCTGCTGATACCTAAGTCAGAGTTCTCGGTTGCTTTTGCATGTTTTGGTATAGTTTTATTATACTTACATCAGAAAACATGGAGTTCTGGCTCCCCAGTGCCACTCAAGATTTTTTCGATCATACTAAATGAATCACTGAGTTTATTCTCGATTTCTTCTAATCTAACTATTGAACCATGCTCTCCTGATAGCTGAGTGAGAGTTCTGGGTTGCTTTTGTCAGTTTTCGTTTACTGTTTCTATAGATGCATCAGTAATCGAGGAATTTCGGCTTCTCAGTGCTACTAAAGATTTTTTTGAACCTACTTACTGAATCACTAATTAAAATATTGATTTCAACTTACTCAAATTATTACCCATGCTCTGCTGATACTTGGGTGAGAGTTCAGTAGTACTGTTGCATTTTTTTGTATATTCGTTTTTATTGCTGCATCAGATACTAAGGAGTTCTGGCGCCTCAGTTCTACTTAAAGTTGTTTTTCATCATACTAAATGAAGCACTGTGTTTAATCTTGATTTCTTCTAGTCTAACCATTGAACCATACTCTGCTGATAGCTGAGTCAGAGTTCTGGGTTGCTTTTGTATGTTTTCGTATAGTGTTGTTAAGTTTGCATCAGGAAACGAGGAGGTCCATCCGCTCAGTGCTTTTTGAGATTTTTTTCATAATACTAAATGAATCACTGAGTTTAATCTCGATTTCTTCTAATCTAACTATTGAACCATGCTCTCCTGATAGCTGAGTGAGAGTTCTGGGTTGCTTTTGTAAGTTTTCTTTTACTGTTTCTATAGATGCATCAGTAATCGAGGAATTTCGGCTTCTCAGTGCTACTAAAGATTTTTTTGAACCTACTTACTGAATCACTAATTAAAATATTGATTTCAACTTACTCAAATTATTACCCATGCTCTGCTGATACTTGGGTGAGAGTTCAGTAGTACTGTTGCATTTTTTTGTATATTCGTTTTTATTGCTGCATCAGATACTAAGGAGTTCTGGCGCCTCAGTTCTACTAACAACTCAGTGATTCATTTAGTATGATGAAAAAAGTCACAAAAAGCACTGAGCAATTAGAAATCCTCGTTTCCTGGCATCATTAAAAACACTATGCGAATACATGTATAAACAATTCAGAAATCTGAATCAGCTATCAGCAGAGCATTGTTCAATGGTTAGATTAGAAAAAATCGAGATTAAACTCAGTGTTCGATCCTTGCTCATAAAAACATAGGGTAGATTAATTTTGCTTGTCCATTCGTCTGGTTTCCTACCCTCACTTGAAAATTGTGAGATGGAGCGATGGCGTGATGTCTATACTGCCCCCCGCATACCCGCCTGTGCATTTGTGATGGAAGCTTCGTCCCCGTTCGCGCTGGATTTTCGCCTGGTGTAGTCCATTTACACGTTATAAACCTAAAACTAAATACCTTCTTAAAAACCTACATAAATTGCCGTGCAATTAATAATCATCATCAAGACATTTTTCTCACGCGAGTGCTGAATTGCTGTGCTGTGAATTCCTGAAGGCGTGATCCGGGACAAGTGGCTTGGATAATTCAGGTTAGTGGTCAGGCTTTTTTATCTACCCTGTGTATTTGAGCAAGATCATAATTTCTTTAGGGGGTTTTTAGGTACAGCATTTTCCACCAATTATTAACGGTCCTTCGAATAAAATAAAATTACCAAGCGCCCTATTCAGACTCTACATTTTGGTACTTCGAGCTGGATTAGCATTTCTTTAAAATTGATTTTCGTAAAATCATTCCATACCTACGTATATTTTGTCTTCCTCGTCCATTACCACATTGGTGATATTCTTGTAAGACGCCATTTTGAACAAAGCTGTTACGTACTGTGTACCAACGATTTGTTCAATTTATACAAGCCGTGCTTGTTTTCTATTTCATTTAGTCAGACAGTAGACATTTTTCCCATCTATAAAATTATCATTTTTGCAAAATGTCTACCGAATCAGATAAGGCCCCGTCTAGGAAGGAGCTAGAAGCTATTAGGAATTTGAACAAGTCTATTGCTAAAAAACAACGTTTATTTTCACAAATGCAGCAGGTTTATGATTTGTCAAAAAAAAAAAAACTGATCCCAGAATAAAAGATATGTTCCTTTTGCGTGCCTCAGAGGTTCAATCATTACGGGAATCATTTGAAGTCATATGCTATGATGTGTATGAGATACAACTAAGCATAAATCCTGAAACACAATTTTCAGAAATCGACTTGATAAACTTTGACGACTTATTCTTTCACGTAAAATTGTGTGCGGAGCAATACAAAATGGCCGACGTGTCGTCATGTGCAACGAGTAAAAATACCAATGTAGAAATTCGCCCACGTTTACCCAAGCTCCAATTATTCTTATTTGATGGAGATATTGAGAATTTCACTACATTTTATGAAACATTTTGCTCGTTGGTGCACAATCAGACAGGTATTTCAGACATAGATAAGTTCCACTACCTATTATCATGCACAAAGGGTTCTGCGCTTAGCATTGTAAAAAGTGTACCTATTACTGCTAGTAACTACAAGGTAGTCTGGCAATCCTTGTTAGACAAATATCAGGATAATAGGATGCTAGTGGGTAAATACCTTTATATTAATGAGCACTTGACCTTAAAGAGAAAGCAGTTATTTCGTAGAACCCGAGAAGTTGCAAACAACCATAATCATAAATACGTATGGATCCGAAATGGTACCATACTGGTACGCGAGCGTGATGGTGCAACTGCGTTTGCGATACGTGGAGAGGGTGATTTTAATAAAATTAAAAAGAAGACAACTGATTGACTGCTTCCTCTTTATCGTCTTCAGCTCTATAACCATGAAATATTATTTGCATGGGGTCGTCTATTCACTGCTTGAGCTGAATTATCATTGTTATTGTATTGTGCTGCATGTTCCTTTAATTGTTTTAATTTTATCATTTTTCAACTATTTATTAACGAAATTAATTGCTATTCATTGTTATTCAAAAATGTACTATTAATTACATTCCTTTATATTGTATTATTCTGACATCATTATGCTGATCTTCCTATGTGAGTACGACATGGTATATCTATTTATAAATATATTCAAAACCTGCTATCATTTTATACTACGGCTGAACCTTATGTGCACAATACCTGCTGCCTTATACATATTTATGTTAAGATTTTTGTTTAATGGATAATAATGACATAACTATTTACTACCAAAATTGCAGAGGGGTGAGAACCAAATTGCATACCTTGTATTTGAGTATTCTGTCGTTTTCCTACGACATAATAATATTGACTGAGACGTGGCTTATACCCGATATTGCTAGCGGTGAGTTTGTGGATCCTCGATATATTGTGTACCGCTGTGATCGAGATCGCGACACTACTTGTAAACGAGATGGTGGTGGGGTTCTGGTCGCGGTGTCGCGTAGACTCCGGTCATGTTTACTTGACATTTCTGGTCGACCGATGTGCATTGAGCATCTATTGGTTGGTATTCCGAGTAAGGACAATAGCTCTAAAATGCATGTAGCTAGTGCTGTATACATGCCACTTTGGGCGACTACCGATGTATATACATCTCACCTTGATGCACTTCAGGACGTGTTAAATGAACCTCATGTCGAAAATATATTTATTGTTGGTGATTATAATCTCCCTGAAATTCCATGGAGGGTTGGACGGTCTGTCGAGTCGCATCAGCTTACTGGCATGTCATGCACAGGAACGTCCCCCGTATGTTCACAATTGGCACAGCTCATGTCAACCCTGAATGCATACCAATTTAATAACATACCTAATGCTAATGGGAAAGTCTTGGATCTGTTTATTTCTAACACCACTAGTACAATAAGCCCTCCATTAGATTCACTACTACCTATAGACACACATCACCCTCCGTTTGTTGCTACAGCCCCCACAAGTATCTCCACACAAGCTCTAAAAAGAAAGCAGTTGAGTAAATATGACTTTCGCAAAGCTAACTATGATTTGATTAATGAACAAATCAGTGAGGTTGAATGGGTGGACCTGCTGCAGCGCCTGCCGTCGCAGGAGGCCGTGCAACGCTTTTATGATATTCTCGGTGGCATTACTGAACGCAATGTACCGCGTGTTAAGTCCCGGACACTTGATTTTCCGGTTTGGTTCTCAGCACAATTAATTAAAATTTTCAAGAGAAAACAACGTCTTTGGGTTAAATGGAAAAAATATAAGAACATCAAAGACTACAATGAGGTTTCGGAATACAGAGTAACCTTTAAAGAAGCCTGTAATACCTGCTACTCAAACTATATTAAATCAGTTGAAGATAAACTTACCACAAACATTAAGTACTTCTGGACATATATATCTAATCGCAAGAATAAATCAGGTATTCCATCCACTATGCACTATCAAAACATTAAGTCAAGTGCCCCAGAAGAGATTTGTGATATGTTTTCAGACTTTTTCCAATCTGTGTTTGAACCTAGCTCACCCTCATTGTCCGCCTGGACCCCGCCTACACACTGTAATGCCAATGTTAGCTTGATCGATAACTTGCATATTGAAGAAGACAAAATACTCAGAGAGTTAAAAATACTGGATCCATCCAAAGGAGCTGGTCCCGATGGGTACCCAGCTCTATTCTTTAAGGCCACCGCTGATAGTATCTGTAAGCCACTCTTTATTATTTACAATAAATGTTTAAGCGAAGGTTTTTTCCCGGATGAATGGAAATGGGCTAACATCACGCCTGTACACAAGAATGGCTCAAAACACGACGTAGAGCAATATCGGCCTATCTCGATTCTGTCTACCTTGTCAAAACTTTTTGAAAGACTCGTACACAATGAAATTTATCCAATCTTACACAGCGTCATTATCCCAGAGCAACATGGGTTTGTTCAACGGCGTTCGACTGTTTCAAATTTATTAATTTTTTCCAATTATCTTTTTGAGAACATGGACAGGCATTTGCAAGTTGACGCAGTTTATACAGATTTCAAAAAGGCTTTTAACAAGGTGGACCATGAAATCCTACTGAATAAGATTGCATTCAATGGTATACGAGGGAATTTGCTTCGCTGGTTCTCATCCTATATTAAAAATAGAACACAAAAGGTTGTTGTGAGTGGTCATCAGTCTGATGCGGTGCATATAACCTCGGGTGTTCCACAGGGTTCAATCTTGGGACCACTATTATTTATTTTATATATTAACGACATAGACAAATGTTTTAAAAATACTAAGTTTCTTGTATACGCTGATGATCTAAAAGCTTATAGGTCTATACAGACTGTAGACGATTGTCAACTATTCCAACAAGATCTGGACAGTCTCACTGACTACTGTCTGAGCAATAAACTACACCTTAGTCTCTCCAAGTGCAATTGTATCAATTTCACAAAGAATAAAATTGTTATTAACTTTAAATACTCTTTGCACGACACACCACTCAGTAATGTATCTACTGTGAGAGATCTTGGTGTGTTAATTGATGATAAGTTGTCCCTAAACCAACATGTAGAAAAAATTGTGAATAAAGCATTTAAGATGTATGGTTTCGTTATGAGATCGTCCACTGAGTTCAAGCGGATCTCCACATACCTTTACCTATATAAGACCCTTGTACGATCACAATTAGAATATGCCGTCCCTATCTGGAACCCGTTTTACCAGAAATACATAGATGAGATTGAAAAAGTCCAGCGGAAGTTTCTACGAGCCATGCAATACCGATGCCACAAAACTTATTTGTCGTATTCACAATTACTAGATAAATATAGGCAGGTCAACCTAGAATCTAGACGTAAGTATCTAGAGGCCTCTGTACTCTATGGTATCGTTCGTGGGGATTTTGATTGTATCGATCTCACGAGCAAACTATGTTATGTAGTACCACGCACTGTTAACATACGTAGTATCCGGGCAGGTACCCTATTTGCTGTCAATACCTGTCGAACTAATTCTGGTTTGCGCTGCCCTATCCGTCGAATGATTGAATCTTATAATTGTAATTTTGTTAATATTGATATTTTTGTATGCTCAAAACCCAAATTTAAATGTAATGTTATGAAAATGATTATGAACCAATAATGTTATTAGGAATGTAAGCTAGTCTAGATTTTATTTTATTATTTATTTGTTTTTAGTGTTAAGTATTACTCTGTTGCCAAGCAATCAATTAGTATTTCTATTTTGCATGATGTAATTAATTATTATTAATGTGATGGAATTATTTATTTCCTATCTAGTGGCACTCATTATCATATTTTCTTTTGTTAATATGCGGATAATGTAGTGGGCTGCAATATTGTTAATGTTTTGTATTATCTTTTTTCTGTTCCCACACATATTGTAGCTGTTTATTGTCCCTGAATAAAATAAAATAAAATAAAATAAAATACCTAGATAAAATGCTCAACTTTCCAGCTTTAAAAAATGAATCACCCACAAATTTGAATAATTTCATAGAAACTTTTGATCATTCGTACAGAGCCATTAATGCTCTTAATATTGAGCACTTGTCTAGCTACGTATTATGCCATATAGCTTTAAAAGGTTTAGATCCGAGCACAAGGAAATCATTTGAACAAAGTCTCGACCAAAGTACTATACCTACCTATGATCAGCTGATGTCTCATGTGCATAATCAAATAAAAATATTAGAGCATTCGCAGGCTTATTCTGGTTCGAATATCACACAAAATAAGAATTCTACACCTAGCAATCAAAGTAAAAGATTGAGTGACAACAATAATAGAAAAGCATTTGCATCGCAAACGCAATCGAGAGATAATAAATTTGCCTGTGCTCATTGTGAAAGTAATCACATGATCTTTCGCTGTGTACAATTCCGTGAATTGTCTCCTGCGCAAAGAATCAAGCGTGCTGATGAATTGAATTTTTGTCATAACTGTCTCAAGCAAGAGCATTCGACTGCTGATTGCAAAAGTGAATACAAATGTTTTACATGTAATCAGCGTCATCATTTATTATTGCACATTGATTCAGATTTCAAACCTGCTACCGTACGAGCCGTGCCCGCCAACTGTAGCAGCGCTGAGCCGATAAATGCTTTCACAACAAATACAGCAAATTATCACTCATCCAACGTAAACAAAAGCTATATAGTATTGCTAGGTACAGCCATAGTTAATGTCAGTGACTCATTCGGAAACCCGCACGCTTGCCGTGTACTTATCGACTCTGGCGCTCAATCGAACTTTATAACTTTAAATTGTTTAGAGCGGCTAGGGTTGTCGCGTGAAAAATGCCCGTTCAACATTATGGGTTTAGGTGGAAATTCTGTAAAAAACTTTGGAATGACTTCTTGCACCATAACGCCTCGGCATTCTGATAAACCTACTTTAAAAATCGATGCCATTATTTTACAAAAAATTACAGCTGATTTACCTACAGTAGAAATTTCTGAGGAGGTATCCTTACAATATAAAAACCTTTTGTTAGCGGATCCCTACTTCCATAAAAGGTCACCCGTCGACATAATACTCGCAGGTGATGTATTTCCTCACATCTATGATGGAAATAAAATAATTTTAGGTCCCACATTACCCACTGCGCTAAGTAGTATTTTAGGGTTCGTATTGTGTGGAAAAATTGAGGTACCGTGTACTTCTGATGATGTCGCTAATATTGCAACGTCTTGCAATTTAGTGTCGTACACTAATGATAGTGACACCATCAACAACCAACTTAAAGCATTTTGGGAAATAGAGGAGTCGCCGTGCGACAGCCCTATCAACCCACTTGATAAACTCGCTGACGAGATTTATTCAAAGCACCACTACAGGGACGAGACCGGTAGATACGTTTCACCTATCCTGCTGGACCCTAATGGAACGCCTCTGGGCGAATCTTATAACCACGCCGTGCGTCGGTTACAGCATTTAGAAAAACGTTTCGCTAGTTCACCTGAGTTTCGTGAGCCCAATAGAATTTATGCGCGAATACGAGCAGATGGGGCATATGCAACAATATACCGGTCCAGAGCCAAGTCGGTACGTTATCCCACACCACTGCGTGGTTAAAGTTCAAGTTAAAAGCCGCATCTTGTTGCGTGCTTACCGACAGTAAAGTAATCGGAGGTAAGAGCAGAACAAAATTATGAATTTAAGATGAAAAAACGTGATTTTATATAGAAAAAAATGTTTGTCTCCATACCGACATCAATCCCGGTCGCCAAACACTATACAGACTCAACTACCCGAGGCATGGTCAATAAGTAATGAATTATCTATAAGCAAAAAAAACAAAAGCAGAAGACTTCGAGTAAATCGATATTGTAGGTAGCGTTTTTACGAAGTGAAAACTACGAAGATAGTATTTTATTTTGTTTATTTCAGAGCTTGCCAAGCGTGCGAGGTGTAAAAAGCACTGCCTTATTGCGGGCTGTCCGACAATAAAGTAATCGGAGGTAAGAGCAGAACTAAATTATGAATTTAAGATGAAAAAACGTTATTTTATATTAAAAAAATGTTTGTCTCCATACCGACATAAGTCCCGGTCGTCAATCACTTAACATACTCAACGGGCTGAAGGCTTGGCCAGTAAGTAATAAATTATTTATAAACAAAAAATTCAGAAGTAGAGGCTTCGAGTAAATCGAGATTGTAAGTAGTGTTTTTACGAAGTGAAAATTTCAAAGATAGTATTTTATTTGGATTTTTTAACAGCTTGCTAAGCGTGCGAGGTGTAAAAAGCCACGCCTTTCTGCGGGATGACCGACACCAAAGTAATCGGAGGTAAGAGCAGAACAAAATTGTGAATTTACGATGAAAATACGTGATTTTATATAAAGAAAAGGTTTTTCTTCATACTTAAATCAATCCCGGTCACGAAACACTATCCCGACTCATCTCGCTGAAGGCAAGGCCAGTAAGTAATAAATTATCTAGAAGCAAAGAAATTCAGAAGCAGAAGCTTCGAGTAAATCGAGATTGTAAGTAGCGTTTTTACGAAGTGAAAACTACGAAGATAGTATTTTATTTTGTTTATTTCAGAGCTTGCCAAGCGTGTGAGGTGTAAAAATTACCGCCTTATTACGGGCTGACCGACACTAAAGTAATCGGAGGTAAGAGCAGAAGTAATTATGAATTTAAGATGAAAAAACGTGATTTTATATAAAGAAAATGTTTGTCTTCATACCGACATCAATCCCGTTCGTAAATCACTATACAGACTCAACGGGCTGAAGGCTTGGCCAGTAAGTAATAAATTATCTATAAGCAAAAAATTCAGAAGTAGAGGCTTCGAGTAAATCGAGATTGTAAGTAGTGTTTTTACGAAGTGAAAATTTCGAAGATAGTATGTTATTTGGATTTTTTTCAGAGCTTGCCAAGCGTGCAAAGTGTAAGACGCCACGCCTTTCTGCGGGATGACTGACATCAAAGTAATCGGAGGTAAGAGCAGAACAAAATTGTGAATTTAAGATGAAAATACGTGATTTAATATAAAGAAAAGGTTTTTCTTCATACTTAAGTCAATCCCGGTCACGAAACACTATCCAAACTGATGTGGCTGAAGGCGGGGCCAGTAAGTAATAAATTATCTAAAAGCAAAGAAATTCAGAAGCAGAAGCTTCGAGTAAATCGATATTGTAAGTAGTGTTTTTACGAAGTGAAAATTTCGAAGATAGTATGTTATTTGGATTTTTTTCAGAGCTTGCCAAGCGTGCGAAGTGTAAGAAGCCACGCCTTTCTGCGGGATGACTGACATCAAAGTAATCGGAGGTAAGAGCAGAACAAAATTGTGAATTTAAGATGAAAATACGTGATTTTATATAAAGAAAAGGTTTTTCTTCATACTTAAGTCAATCCCGGTCACGAAACACTATCCAAACTGATGTGGCTGAAGGCGGGGCCAGTAAGTAATAAATTATCTAAAAGCAAAGAAATTCAGAAGCAGAAGCTTCGAGTAAATCGAGATTGTAAGTAGTGTTTTTACGAAGTGAAAATTTCGAAGATAGTATGTTATTTGGATTTTTTTCAGAGCTTGCCAAGCGTGCGAAGTGTAAGAAGCCACGCTTTTCTGCGGGATGACTGACATCAAAGTAATCGGAGGTAAGAGCAGAACAAAATTGTGAATTTAAGATGAAAATACGTGATTTTATATAAAGAAAAGGTTTTTCTTCATACTTAAGTCAATCCCGGTCACGAAACACTATCCAAACTGATGTGGCTGAAGGCGGGGCCAGTAAGTAATAAATTATCTAAAAGCAAAGAAATTCAGAAGCAGAAGCTTCGAGTAAATCGATATTGTAAGTAGCGTTTTTACGAAGTGAAAACTACGAAGATAGTATTTTATTTTGTTTATTTCAGAGCTCGCCAAGCGTGCGAGGTGTAAAAAGCACTGCCTTATTGCGGGCTGTCCGACAATAAAGTAATCGGAGGTAAGAGCAGAACTAAATTATGAATTTAAGATGAAAAAACGTTATTTTATATTAAAAAAATGTTTGTCTCCATACCGACATAAGTCCCGGTCGTCAATCACTTTACAGACTCAACGGGCTGAAGGCTTGGCCAGTAAGTAATAAATTATTTATAAACAAAAAATTCAGAAGTAGAGGCTTCGACTAAATCGAGATTGTAAGTAGTGTTTTTACGAAGTGAAAATTTCGAAGATAGTATTTTATTTGGATTTTTTAAGAGGTTGCCAAGCGTGCGAGGTGTAAAAAGCCACGCCTTTCTGCGGGATGACCGACACCAAAGTAATCGGAGGTAAGAGCAGAACAAAATTGTGAATTTACGATGAAAATACGTGATTTTATATAAAGAAAAGGTTTTTTTCATACTTAAATCAATCCCGGTCACGAAACACTATCCCGACTCATCTGGCTGAAGGCGTGGCCAGTAAGTAATAAATTATCTAGAAGCAAAGAAATTCAGAAGCAGAAGCTTCGAGTAAATCGATATTGTAAGTAGTGCTTTTACGAAGTGAAAATTTCGATGATAGTTTTTTTTTTTTTTTCAGAGCTTGCCAAGTGTTCGAGGTGTTAAAAGCAGCATCTTGTTGCGTGCTTACCGACGGTAAAGTAGTCGGAGGTAAGAGCAGAACAAAATTATGAATTTAGGATGAAAAAACGTGATTTTATATAGAAAAAAAAAGGTTTGTCTCCATACCGACATCAATCCCGGTCGCCAAATACTATACAGACTCAACTAGCCGAAGGCATGGTCAATAAGTAATGAATTATCTATAAGCAAAAAAAATCAGAAGCAGAAGACTTCGAGTAAATCGAGATTGTAGGTAGAGTTTTTACGAAGTGAAAACTACGAAGATAGTATTTTATTTTGTTTATTTCAGAGCTTGCCAAGCGTGCGAGGTGTAAAAAGCACCGCCTTATTGCGGGCTAACTGACAATAAAGTAATCGGAGGTAAGAGCAGAACAAAATTGTGAATTTAAGATGAAAAAACGTGATTTTATATAAAGAAAAGGTTTTTCTTTATACTGACATCAATCCCGTACGCGAAACACTATACAGACTCAAAGGGCTGACGGCATGGCCAGTTATTAATAAATTATCTATAAGCAAAAAATTCAGAAGTAGAGGCTTCGAGTAAATCGAGATTGTAAGTAGGGTTTTTACGAAGTGAAAATTTCGAAGATAGTATTTTATTGGATTTTTTTCAGAGCTTGCCAAGCGTGCGAAAAGTAAGAAGCCACGCCTTTCTGCGGGATGACCGACATCAAAGTAATCGGAGGTAAATGCAGAAATAAATTATTAATTAAAAATGAAAAAACTTGATTTTATATAGAAAAAAATGTTTGTCTCCATACCGACATCAATCCCGGTCGCCAAACACTATACAGACTCAACTAGCCGAAGGCATGGTCAATAAGTAATGAATTATCTTTAAGCAAAATAAATCAGACGCAGAAGACTTCGAGTAAATCGAGATTGTTGGTAGGGTTTTTACGAAGTGAAAATTTCGAAGATAGTAATTTATTTGGATTTTTTTCAGAACTTGCCAAGCGTGCGAAGTGTAAAAAGCCACGCCTTTCTGCAGGATGACCGACATCAAAGTAATCGGAGGTAAGAGCAGAACAAAATTATGAATTTAAGATAAAAAAAAGGTGATTTTATATAAAGAAAATGTTTGTCTTCAAACCGACAGCAATCCCGTTCGAAATTCACTATACAGACTCAACGGGCTGAAGGCTTGGTCAGTAAGTAATAAATTATCTATAAGCAAAAAATTCAGAAGTAGAGGCTTCGAGTAAATCGAGATTGTAACTAGTGTTTTTACGAAGTAAAAATTTCGAAGATAGTATTTTATTTGGATATTTTAACAGCTTGCTAAGCGTGCGAGGTGTAAAAAGCCACGCCTTTCTGTGGGATGACCGACACCAAAGTAATCGGAGGTAAGAGCAGAACAAATATGTGAATTTACGATGAAAAAACGTGATTTTATATAATGAAAAGGTTTTTCTTCATACTTAAATCAATCCCAGTCATGAAACACTATCCCGACTTATCTGGCTGAAGGCGTGGCCAGTAAGTAATAAATTATCTAGAACCAAAGAAATTCAGAAGCATAAGCTTCGAGTAAATCGATATTGTAAGTAGTGTTTTTACGAAGTGAAAATTTCGAAGATAGTTTTTTTTTTTTTTCAGAGCTTACCAAGTGTTCGAGGTGTTAAAAGCCGCATCTTGTTGCGTGCTTACCGACAGTAAAGTAATCGGAGGTAAGAGCAGAACAAAATTATGAATTTAAGATGAAAAAACGTGATTTTATATAGAAAAAAATGTTTGTCTCCATACCGACATCAATCCCGGTCGCCAAACACTATACAGACTCAACTACCCGAGGCATGGTCAATAAGTAATGAATTATCTATAAGCAAAAAAAAACAAAAGCAGAAGACTTCGAGTAAATCGATATTGTAGGTAGCGTTTTTACGAAGTGAAAACTACGAAGATAGTATTTTATTTTGTTTATTTCAGAGCTTGCCAAGCGTGCGAGGTGTAAAAAGCACTGCCTTATTGCGGGCTGTCCGACAATAAAGTAATGGGAGGTAAGAGCAGAACTAAATTATGAATTTAAGATGAAAAAACGTTATTTTATATTAAAAAAATGTTTGTCTCCATACCGACATAAGTCCCGGTCGTCAATCACTTAACAGACTCAACGGGCTGAAGGCTTGGCCAGTAAGTAATAAATTATTTATAAACAAAAAATTCAGAAGTAGAGGCTTCGAGTAAATCGAGATTGTAAATAGTGTTTTTACGAAGTGAAAATTTCAAAGATAGTATTTTATTTGGATTTTTTAACAGCTTGCTAAGCGTGCGAGGTGTAAAAAGCCACGCCTTTCTGCGGGATGACCGACACCAAAGTAATCGGAGGTAAGAGCAGAACAAAATTGTGAATTTACGATGAAAATACGTGATTTTATATAAAGAAAAGGTTATTCTTCATACTTAAATCAATCCCGGTCACGAAACACTATCCCGACTCATCTCGCTGAAGGCAAGGCCAGTAAGTAATAAATTGTCTAGAAGCAAAGAAATTCAGAAGCAGAAGCTTCGAGTAAATCGAGATTGTAAATAGTGTTTTTACGAAGTGAAAACTACGAAGATAGTATTTTATTTTGTTTATTTCAGAGCTTGCCAAGCGTGTGAGGTGTAAAAATCACCGCCTTATTACGGGCTGACCGACACTAAAGTAATCGGAGGTAAGAGCAGAAGTAATTATGAATTTAAGATGAAAAAACGTGATTTTATATAAAGAAAATGTTTGTCTTCATACCGACATCAATCCCGTTCGTAAATCACTATACAGACTCAACGGGCTGAAGGCTTGGCCAGTAAGTAATAAATTATCTATAAGCAAAAAATTCAGAAGTAGAGGCTTCGAGTAAATCGAGATTGTAAGTAGTGTTTTTACGAAGTGAAAATTTCGAAGATAGTATGTTATTTGGATTTTTTTCAGAGCTTGCCAAGCGTGCAAAGTGTAAGAAGCCACGCCTTTCTGCGGGATGACTGACATCAAAGTAATCGGAGGTAAGAGCAGAACAAAATTGTGAATTTAAGATGAAAATACGTGATTTAATATAAAGAAAAGGTTTTTCTTCATACTTAAGTCAATCCCGGTCACGAAACACTATCCAAACTGATGTGGCTGAAGGCGGGGCCAGTAAGTAATAAATTATCTAAAAGCAAAGAAATTCAGAAGCAGAAGCTTCGAGTAAATCGATATTGTAAGTAGTGTTTTTACGAAGTGAAAATTTCGAAGATAGTATGTTATTTGGATTTTTTTCAGAGCTTGCCAAGCGTGCGAAGTGTAAGAAGCCACGCCTTTCTGCGGGATGACTGACATCAAAGTAATCGGAGGTAAGAGCAGAACAAAATTGTGAATTTAAGATGAAAATACGTGATTTTATATAAGGAAAAGGTTTTTCTTCATACTTAAGTCAATCCCGGTCACGAAACACTATCCAAACTGATGTGGCTGAAGGCGGGGCCAGTAAGTAATAAATTATCTACAAGCAAAGAAATTCAGAAGCAGAAGCTTCGAGTAAATCGAGATTGTAAGTAGTGTTTTTACGAAGTGAAAATTTCAAAGATAGTATGTTATTTGGATTTTTTTCAGAGCTTGCCAAGCGTGCGAAGTGTAAGAAGCCACGCTTTTCTGGGGGATGACTGACATCAAAGTAATCGGAGGTAAGAGCAGAACAAAATTGTGAATTTAAGATGAAAATACGTGATTTTATATAAAGAAAAGGTTTTTCTTCATACTTAAGTCAATCCCGGTCACGAAACACTATCCAAACTGATGTGGCTGAAGGCGGGGCCAGTAAGTAATAAATTATCTAAAAGCAAAGAAATTCAGAAGCAGAAGCTTCGAGTAAATCGATATTGTAAGTAGTGTTTTTACGAAGTGAAAATTTCGAAGATAGTATGTTATTTGGATTTTTTTCAGAGCTTGCCAAGCGTGCAAAGTGTAAGAAGCCACGCCTTTCTGCGGGATGACTGACATCAAAGTAATCGGAGGTAAGAGCAGAACAAAATTGTGAATTTAAGATTAAAATACGTGATTTAATATAAAGAAAAGGTTTTTCTTCATACTTAAGTCAATCCCGGTCACGAAACACTATCCAAACTGATGTGGCTGAAGGCGGGGCCAGTAAGTAATAAATTATCTAAAAGCAAAGAAATTCAGAAGCAGAAGCTTCGAGTAAATCGATATTGTAAGTAGCGTTTTTACGAAGTGAAAACTACGAAGATAGTATTTTATTTTGTTTATTTCAGAGCTCGCCAAGCGTGCGAGGTGTAAAAAGAACTGCCTTATTGCGGGCTGTCCGACAATAAAGTAATCGGAGGTAAGAGCAGAACTAAATTATGAATTTAAGATGAAAAAACGTTATTTTATATTAAAAAAATGTTTGTCTCCATACCGACATAAGTCCCGGTCGTCAATCACTTTACAGACTCAACGGGCTGAAGGCTTGGCCAGTAAGTAATAAATTATTTATAAACAAAAAATTCAGAAGTAGAGGCTTCGACTAAATCGAGATTGTAAGTAGTGTTTTTACGAAGTGAAAATTTCGAAGATAGTATTTTATTTGGATTTTTTAAGAGGTTGCCAAGCGTGCGAGGTGTAACAAGCCACGCCTTATTGCGGGCTGACAGACAATAAAGTAATAGGAGGTAACATAAAGTAATGTTCGAGGTGTCAAAAGCCGTGCCTTAATGTGGGCTGACCGACAATAAAGTAATCGGAGGTAAGTGCAGAACAAAATTACGAATTTCAGAAGAAAAAACGTGATTTTATATAAAAAAAATGTTATTCTTCATACCGAAGTCAATCCCGGTAGCGAAACACTATCCAGACTCATCTGGCTGAAGGCGTGACCAGTTAGTAAAAAAATATCTAGAAGCAAAGAAATTCAGAAGCAGAGGCTTCGAGTAAATCGGGATTGTATGTAGTGTTTTTACGAAGTAAAAATTATAAAGATAGTATTTTATTTTGGACTTTTCAGTGCTTGCCACGAGTGCGAGGTATTAAAAGCCGTGCCTGCTTACGTACTGATCGACATGGAAGTAATCGGAGGTAAGTGCACAAATAAATTATGAATTTCAGATGAAAAGACGTGATTTTATATAAAGAAAATGTTGTTCTACATACCGAAGTCAATCCCGGTCGCGAAACACTATACAGACTCAACAGGCTGAAGGCATGGCCAGTAAGTAATAAATATCCTAAAAGCAAAAAAATTCAGAAGCAGAGGCTTCGAGTAAATCGAGATTGTAGGTAGTGTTTTTACGAAGTGAAAATTATAAAGATACTATTTTATTTTGATTTTTTCAGAGCTTGCCAAGCGTGCGAGTTGTTAAAAGCCGCGCCTTAATGTGGGCTGACCGACAATAAAGTAATCGGAGGTAAGTGCAGAACAAAATTACGAATTTCAGATGAAAAAACGTGATTTTATATAAAGAAAATGTTATTCTTCATACCGAAGTCAATCCCGGTAGCGAAACACTATCCAGACTCATCTGGCTGAAGGCGTGACCAGTTAGTAAAAAAATATCAAGAAGCAAAGAAATTCAGAAGCAGACGCTTCAAGTAAATCGAGATTGTAGGTAGTGTTTTCACGAAGTGAAAATTTCGAAGATAGTATTTTACTTTGTTTTTTTTCAGAGCTTGCCACGAGTGCGAGGTATTAAAAGCCGTGCCTGCTTACGTACTGATCGACATGGAAGTAATCGGAGGTAAGTGCAGAACAAAATTACGAATTTCAGAAGAAAAAACGTGATTTTATATAAAGAAAATGTTGTTCTACATACCGAAGTCAATCCCGGTCGCGAAACACTATCCAGACTCATCTTGCTGAAGGCGTGGCCAGTAAGTAATAAATTTCCTATGAGCAAATTAATTCAGAAGCAGAGGCTTCGAGTAAATCGAGATTGTAGGTAGTGTTTTTACGAAGTGAAAATTATAAAGATAGTATTTTATTTTGGACTTTTCAGTGCTTGCCACGAGTGCGAGGTATTAAAAGCCATGCCTGCTTGCGTAATGATCGACAAGGAAGTAATCGAAGGAAAGTGCAGAAATAAATTATGAATTTCAGATGAAAAAACGTGATTTTATATAAAGAAAATGTTGTTCTACATACCGAAGTCAATCCCGGTCGCGAAACACTATACAGACTCAACAGACTGAAGGCATGGCCAGTAAGTAATAAATTTCCTATAAGCAAAAAAATTCAGAAGCAGAGGCTTCGAGTAAATTGAGATTGTAGATAGTGTTTTTACGAAGTGAAAATTATAAAGAAAGTATTTTATTTTGATTTTTTCAGAGCTTGCCAAGCGTGCGAGGTGTTAAAAGCCTTGCCTTAATGCGGGTTGACCGACAATAAAGTAATCGGAGGTAAGTGCAGAACAAAATTAGGAAATTCAGATGAAAAAACGTGATTTTATATAAAGAAAATGTTGTTCTACATACCAAAGTCAATCCCGGTCGCGAAACACTATACAGACTCATCTGGCTGAAGGCGTGACCAGTTAGTAAAAAAATATCAAGAAGCAAAGAAATTCAGAAGCAGACGCTTCAAGTAAATCGAGATTGTAGGTAGTGTTTTCACGAAGTGAAAATTTCGAAGATAGTATTTTACTTTGTTTTTTTCAGTGCTTGCCACGAGTGCGAGGTATTAAAAGCCGTGCCTGCTTACGTACTGATCGACATGGAAGTAATCGGAGGTAAGAGCAGAACTAAATTATGAATTTAAGATGAAAAAACGTTATTTTATATTAAAAAAATGTTTGTCTCCATACCGACATAAGTCCCGGTCGTCAATCACTTAACAGACTCAACGGGCTGAAGGCTTGGCCAGTAAGTAATAAATTATTTATAAACAAAAAATTCAGAAGTAGAGGCTTCGAGTAAATCGAGATTGTAAGTAGTGTTTTTACGAAGTGAAAATTTCAAAGATAGTATTTTATTTGGATTTTTTAACAGCTTGCTAAGCGTGCGAGGTGTAAAAAGCCACGCCTTTCTGCGGGATGACCGACACCAAAGTAATCGGAGGTAAGAGCAGAACAAAATTGTGAATTTACGATGAAAATACGTGATTTTATATAAAGAAAAGGTTTTTCTTCATACTTAAATCAATCCCGGTCACGAAACACTATCCCGACTCATCTCGCTGAAGGCAAGGCCAGTAAGTAATAAATTGTCTAGAAGCAAAGAAATTCAGAAGCAGAAGCTTCGAGTAAATCGAGATTGTAAGTAGCGTTTTTACGAAGTGAAAACTACGAAGATAGTATTTTATTTTGTTTATTTCAGAGCTTGCCAAGCGTGTGAGGTGTAAAAATCACCGCCTTATTACGGGCTGACCGACACTAAAGTAATCGGAGGTAAGAGCAGAAGTAATTATGAATTTAAGATGAAAAAACGTGATTTTATATAAAGAAAATGTTTGTCTTCATACCGACATCAATCCCGTTCGTAAATCACTATACAGACTCAACGGGCTGAAGGCTTGGCCAGTAAGTAATAAATTATCTATAAGCAAAAAATTCAGAAGTAGAGGCTTCGAGTAAATCGAGATTGTAAGTAGTGTTTTTACGAAGTGAAAATTTCGAAGATAGTATGTTATTTGGATTTTTTTCAGAGCTTGCCAAGCGTGCAAAGTGTAAGAAGCCACGCCTTTCTGCGGGATGACTGACATCAAAGTAATCGGAGGTAAGAGCAGAACAAAATTGTGAATTTAAGATGAAAATACGTGATTTAATATAAAGAAAAGGTTTTTCTTCATACTTAAGTCAATCCCGGTCACGAAACACTATCCAAACTGATGTGGCTGAAGGCGGGGCCAGTAAGTAATAAATTATCTAAAAGCAAAGAAATTCAGAAGCAGAAGCTTCGAGTAAATCGATATTGTAAGTAGTGTTTTTACGAAGTGAAAATTTCGAAGATAGTATGTTATTTGGATTTTTTTCAGAGCTTGCCAAGCGTGCGAAGTGTAAGAAGCCACGCCTTTCTGCGGGATGACTGACATCAAAGTAATCGGAGGTAAGAGCAGAACAAAATTGTGAATTTAAGATGAAAATACGTGATTTTATATAAGGAAAAGGTTTTTCTTCATACTTAAGTCAATCCCGGTCACGAAACACTATCCAAACTGATGTGGCTGAAGGCGGGGCCAGTAAGTAATAAATTATCTAAAAGCAAAGAAATTCAGAAGCAGAAGCTTCGAGTAAATCGAGATTGTAAGTAGTGTTTTTACGAAGTGAAAATTTCGAAGATAGTATGTTATTTGGATTTTTTTCAGAGCTTGCCAAGCGTGCGAAGTGTAAGAAGCCACGCTTTTCTGGGGGATGACTGACATCAAAGTAATCGGAGGTAAGAGCAGAACAAAATTGTGAATTTAAAATGAAAATACGTGATTTTATATAAAGAAAAGGTTTTTCTTCATACTTAAGACAATCCCGGTCACGAAACACTATCCAAACTGATGTGGCTGAAGGCGGGGCCAGTAAGTAATAAATTATCTAAAAGCAAAGAAATTCAGAAGCAGAAGCTTCGAGTAAATCGATATTGTAAGTAGCGTTTTTACGAAGTGAAAACTACGAAGATAGTATTTTATTTTGTTTATTTCAGAGCTCGCCAAGCGTGCGAGGTGTAAAAAGCACTGCCTTATTGCGGGCTGTCCGACAATAAAGTAATCGGAGGTAAGAGCAGAACTAAATTATGAATTTAAGATGAAAAAACGTTATTTTATATTAAAAAAAAATTTGTCTCCATACCGACATAAGTCCCGGTCGTCAATCACTTTACAGACTCAACGGGCTGAAGGCTTGGCCAGTAAGTAATAAATTATTTATAAACAAAAAATTCAGAAGTAGAGGCTTCGACTAAATCGAGATTGTAAGTAGTGTTTTTACGAAGTGAAAATTTCGAAGATAGTATTTTATTTGGATTTTTTAAGAGGTTGCCAAGCGTGCGAGGTGTAACAAGCCACGCCTTATTGCGGGCTGACAGACAATAAAGTAATCGGAGGTAACATAAAGTAATGTTCGAGGTGTCAAAAGCCGTGCCTTAATGTGGGCTGACCGACAATAAAGTAATCGGAGGTAAGTGCAGAACAAAATTACGAATTTCAGAAGAAAAAACGTGATTTTATATTAAAAAAATGTTATTCTTCATACCGAAGTCAATCCCGGTAGCGAAACACTATCCAGACTCATCTGGCTGAAGGCGTGACCAGTTAGTAAAAAAATATCTAGAAGCAAAGAAATTCAGAAGCAGAGGCTTCGAGTAAATCGGGATTGTATGTAGTGTTTTTACGAAGTGAAAATTATAAAGATAGTATTTTATTTTGGACTTTTCAGTGCTTGCCACGAGTGCGAGGTATTAAAAGCCGTGCCTGCTTACGTACTGATCGACATGGAAGTAATCGGAGGTAAGTGCACAAATAAATTATGAATTTCAGATGAAAAGACGTGATTTTATATAAAGAAAATGTTGTTCTACATACCGAAGTCAATCCCGGTCGCGAAACACTATACAGACTCAACAGGCTGAAGGCATGGCCAGTAAGTAATAAATTTCCTATAAGCAAAAAAATTCAGAAGCAGAGGCTTCGAGTAAATTGAGATTGCAGGTAGTGTTTTTACGGAGTGAAAATTATAAAGAAAGTATTTTATTTTGATTTTTTCAGAGCTTGCCAAGCGTGCGAGGTGTTAAAAGCCGCACCTTAATGCGGGTTGACCGACAATAAAGTAATCGGAGGTAAGTGCAGAACAAAATTAGGAATTTCAGATGAAAAAACGTGCTTTTATATAAAGAAAATGTTGTTCTACATACCAAAGTCAATCCCGGTCGCGAAACACTATACAGACTCAACAGGCTGAAGGCATGGCCAGTAAGTAATAAATATCCTATAAGCAAAAAAATTCAGAAGCAGAGGCTTCGAGTAAATTGAGATTGTAGATAGTGTTTTTACGAAGTGAAAATTATAAAGAAAGTATTTTATTTTGATTTTTTCAGAGCTTGCCAAGCGTGCGAGGTGTTAAAAGCCGTGCCTTAATGCGGGTTGACCGACAATAAAGTAATCGGAGGTAAGTGCAGAACAAAATTAGGAAATTCAGATGAAAAAACGTGATTTTATATAAAGAAAATGTTGTTCTACATACCAAAGTCAATCCCGGTCGCGAAACACTATACAGACTCATCTGGCTGAAGGCGTGACCAGTTAGTAAAAAAATATCAAGAAGCAAAGAAATTCAGAAGCAGACGCTTCAAGTAAATCGAGATTGTAGGTAGTGTTTTCACGAAGTGAAAATTTCGAAGATAGTATTTTACTTTGTTTTTTTCAGAGCTTGCCACGAGTGCGAGGTATTAAAAGCCGTGCCTGCTTACGTACTGATCGACATGGAAGTAATCGGAGGTAAGTGCAGAAATAAATTATGAATTTAAGATGAAAAAACGTGATTTTATATAAAGAAAATGTTGTTCTACATACCGAAGTCAATCCCGGTCGCGAAACACTATCCAGACTCATCTTGCTGAAGGCGTGGCCAGTAAGTAATAAATTTCCTATGAGCAAAAAAATTCAGAAGCAGAGGCTTCGAGTAAATCGAGATTGTCGGTAGTGTTTTTACGAAGTGAAAATTATAAAGATAGTATTTTATTTTGGACTTTTCAGTGCTTGCCACGAATGCGAGGTATTAAAAGCCATGCCTGCTTGCGTAATGATCGACAAGGAAGTAATCGGAGAAAAGTGCACAAATAAATTATGAATTTCAGATGAAAAAACGTGATTTTATATAGAAAAAAATGTTTGTCTCCATACCGAAGTCAATCCCGGTCGCGAAACACTATACAGACTCAACAGGCTGAAGGCATGGCCAGTAAGTAATAAATTATCTAGAAGCAAAGAAAAACAAAAGCAGAAGACTTCGAGTAAATCGATATTGTAGGTAGCGTTTTTACGAAGTGAAAACTACGAAGATAGTATTTTATTTTGTTTATTTCAGAGCTTGCCAAGCGTGCGAGGTGTAAAAAGCACTGCCTTATTGCGGGCTGTCCGACAATAAAGTAATCGGAGGTAAGAGCAGAACAAAATTGTGAATTTACGATGAAAATACGTGATTTTATATAAAGAAAAGGTTTTTCTTCATACTTAAATCAATCCCGGTCACGAAACACTTTCCCGACTCATCTCGCTGAAGGCAAGGCCAGTAAGTAATAAATTATCTAGAAGCAAAGAAATTCAGAAGCAGAAGCTTCGAGTAAATCGAGATTGTAAGTAGCGTTTTTACGAAGTGAAAACTACGAAGATAGTATTTTATTTTGTTTATTTCAGAGCTTACCAAGCGTGTGAGGTGTAAAAATCACCGCCTTATTACGGGCTGACCGACACTAAAGTAATCGGAGGTAAGAGCAGAACAAAATTACGAATTTCAGATGAAAAAACGTGATTTTATATAAAGAAAATGTTATTCTTCATACCGAAGTCAATCCCAGTAGCGAAACACTATCCAGACTCATCTGGCTGAAGGCGTGACCAGTTAGTAAAAAAATATCTAGAAGCAAAGAAATTCAGAAGCAGACACTTCAAGTAAATCGAGATTGTAGGTAGTGTTTTCACGAAGTGAAAATTTCGAAGATAGTATTTTACTTTGTTTTTTTCAGAGCTTGCCACGAGTGCGAGGTATTAAAAGCCGTGCCTGCTTACGTACTGATCGACATGGAAGTAATCGGAGGTAAGTGCAGAAATAAATTATGAATTTAAGATGAAAAAACGTGATTTTATATAAAGAAAATATTGTTCTACATACCGAAGTCAATCCCGGTCATGAAACACTATCCAGACTCATCTTGCTGAAGGCGTGGCCAGTAAGTAATAAATTTCCTATGAGCAAAAAAATTCAGAAGCAGAGGCTTCGAGTAAATCGAGATTGTCGGTAGTGTTTTTACGAAGTGAAAATTATAAAGATAGTATTTTATTTTGGACTTTTCAGTGCTTGCCACGAGTGCGAGGTATTAAAAGCCATGCCTGCTTGCGTAATGATCGACAAGGAAGTAATCGGAGGAAAGTGCACAAATAAATTATGAATTTCAGATGAAAAAACGTGATTTTATATAGAAAAAAATGTTTGTCTCCATACCGAAGTCAATCCCGGTCGCGAAACACTATACAGACTCAACAGGCTGAAGGCATGGCCAGTAAGTAATAAATTATCTAGAAGCAAAGAAAAACAAAAGCAGAAGACTTCGAGTAAATCGATATTGTAGGTAGCGTTTTTACGAAGTGAAAACTACGAAGATAGTATTTTATTTTGTTTATTTCAGAGCTTGCCAAGCATGCGAGGTGTAAAAAGCACTGCCTTATTGCGGGCTGTCCGACAATAAAGTAATCGGAGGTAGGTGCAGAACAAAATTACAAATTTCAGATGAAAAAACGTGATTTTATATAAAGAAAATGTTATTCTTCATACCGAAGTCAATCCTGGTAGCGAAACACTATCCAGACTCATCTGGCTGAAGGCGTGACCAGTTAGTAAAAAAATATCAAGAAGCAAAGAAATTCAGAAGCAGACGCTTCAAGTAAATCGAGATTGTAGGTAGTGTTTTCACGAAGTGAAAATTTCGAAGATAGTATTTTACTTTGTTTTTTTCAGAGCTTGCCACGAGTGCGAGGTATTAAAAGCCGTGCCTGCTTACGTACTGATCGACATGGAAGTAATCGGAGGTAAGTGCAGAAATAAATTTATTATGAATTTAAGATGAAATAACGTGATTTTATATAAAGAAAATGTTGTTCTACATACCGAAGTCAATCCCGGTCGCGAAACACTATCCAGACTCATCTTGCTGAAGGCGTGGCCAGTAAGTAATAAATTTCCTATGAGCAAAAAAATTCAGAAGCAGAGGCTTCGAGTAAATCGAGATTGTCGGTAGTGTTTTTACGAAGTGAAAATTATAAAGATAGTATTTTATTTTGGACTTTTCAGTGCTTGCCACGAGTGCGAGGTATTAAAAGCCATGCCTGCTTGCGTAATGATCGACAAGGAAGGAATCGGAGGAAAGTGCACAAATAAATTATGAATTTCAGATGAAAAAACGTGATTTTATATAGAAAAAAATGTTTGTCTCCATACCGACATCAATCCCGGTCGCCAAACACTATACAGACTCAACTACCCAAGGCATGGTCAATAAGTAATGAATTATCTATAGATAATTCATTACGCAAATTCTTAAAAAAAAATTCAAATGCAAAGGAAATCGGCAAACAGTCCTAATAAATTAGGCCTCAATAAACAAAAATGAAATAATTTGGGTTTTCAAGGGGAAATATTAGTCTATAGCCCTGTGCAATAAATTTTTCGATATAACATGGGATATGGAAATTAAAAAAAAAAACTTTATTTCAGACCGTAGTCAATAGACCCCATTATCATTTGTTCCCGTTCTTTTATTAGTTACCTATGAGTTTTCGTAAAAGATTAAAAGTACTTTGCCAGGCTCTATCTCTTTAATATGATGTGAAACTTACTTTGAGATTGTTGAATTTATATTCCTTAGCTGTACATGATCAGGGATTTGAAAGAAAAATACGAGTTAACAGAAAATATTTTATTGATTGCTTTCCACATCATCATTGGTGATTAATATATTATCGAGATGCTGGGCGGGAGGTACAACATTGTCTTGGTACCTAGCCCACCCTAAGTACCATATTATTGATAAAATATGTGCACAGCAGCCTACTGTTCTCTTGCCCACATTGCAATTGCAATAGTGTTGCAATATTGCATCCCTACCGTTAAGAGAGCCGTCGACCAAAATATAAACAAAATATATTTTACGGCCTATATGGCGCGATTGAATTTTGCCTCTTAGCAGCCAAACACTATTTTCAGTCGACAGCTCTGTCAGTAAACTGCTGTCAACCTCTCTGCATACTTCGATTGTGTACGTCCCATTGGCCCTTATATGCTCGCCGTAATAGGAACGGGCCTGTTTTATTTGGTACGTGCCTAAACATACCAATATCAGCTCATCGTAGGTGAGCCGGGGAAAATCACTGACATTATTATTTTCAACATTTATTCTTTCGAAATTCGTTCGTCTTCTGTTTAAGTTATTATTAATAACAATAGTACTTACACTGTTTTCAAAGTACATTTTCTGATTTATAATATTAAGGATTTCCCCAGCATCATTCCTGTCTTCGATAAGAGGGTGAAAAGCATTAATTAAGGCAGCAGCCACAGTAAAATCTTTCATTAAATTGCGAGATGCGGCATTAAAATATTCTTGACGAAAAATCTTAAAGTCTCGTTTAAACCTACCATTAATCACTTCTATGACCCAACGACATATTGTCACTGCCCTGGAACGATTAGCCTCCAATGTAGATAGTTGTGTTTCACCCTCTTGAACTGTAGCTGGTGTATAAGCACGATACCCACAATCGTTGAGTAATGACAGAGAATCTCTAAAGCCCCTATCCAGTATAAAAACATCATTTGGCGCAAAAAATCTTCTTAAAGGTTGATTTTCATCACGAAATTCTTTTAGCATTATTTCAGCATCTGATGTTGTTGCTGGATAGGGACCAAGCACTTCGATAATATAACCATCAGTACCGACAATTATAAACATTTTTACTAGGTTTCGATACTTGTGTAACGAATACGTGTTTTTTTGATACAAGTAATTGCTACTTTTTTGAACATATACATAAGTACCATCGGCTATCACAATTGCTCTGGTTCTATCATTATCTCCATAAATACCATTGGGTATTGTAAGGTTTCTCTGTGCAATCTGTTCCCTATTAATGTGATTTAAACCTAAGTGCAGAGGGATATAGTCCTGTATAAGCAAATCTCTAGCCCGTGATATTAAAGTTGATGTTGTTCTAGTTGGTATTTGAATTAAGGTAGAGATTCTTTCAAATGAGTCCCCTGTTCTTAATTTAATTAAATATGCTGCTAGGGCAAGTGAACCATTCTGCATTTGTGAGAGCCGAGGTACTTCATTAAGAATTTCAGCAAATTGCTGTTTAGTTCGACCAAACCAATAGTGAACTAAATGGTCTGGCATATTCTCAATATTATTGAAATCTATGCTTACAGGACTTGTATTTAATGTCATCAAGTCCTGTATTTGCAAAGCAGTAAACATATGGTTGTTATTATGTGGGGGATTATTCAAAAAATCCCATGAACCTTGACTTACATGTCTGGAACATATACGGTTATTGTTAGGGACATAAAAATTGTAATTTTTTAGTAAAAATTGTCTTAAAGACAATGATATGGTAAGACGTTCAGTGCGATGGCAGCCCGTGACAAAGCAACGATTTTGTGACTCTGCGGCTCTTGCATACAGTGGCATCATTATCTGATCACGAACATTTGGTAGTACTTCAATAGAAGGCTCAGGAATAGGATCATCACTGGACACTCTTGATGTTCTGACTACACGTGGAGCTCGGTCAGCACGTTGCCAGCATGGATGACAAACAGAGCTTGTAGCACTTACCTATTAAAAAAATGTTTAATTTATATTCTATCAAAAATCCTAACACAAACTCAGAAAAATTCTAGAATCTACGATTACACTAGAAAAGAAATGAACTTGTTTATATGGGGAGCAATAACACTATGCAAATAACTATTTTGAAAATCAATCATAATTATTTCAGTGGAACATATTATTCTAGAAATAAAATTGAATGTGATACATTTATATGGGGAGTAATAACACCGTACATACAAGCCAGGACTAGAAACTTGTTTATTGTTCTTTTAATAGCTATATGTACTGTCAGATTATTAAGTACTTACTTGTCGAGGTTGAATCCATTCTGATATAACATTAAAAACATGGCTTTCACGCTGAGAATGTTGGGTCAGTGAATGGGATCGAATGCGCAATAAGGATCTTCCACAATGAATGCAAACATGACGATGGCCAACATTCGAGTTAGATTCAATACTAGAATCAACACTGGTTCCTGGCAATGATTGTGTAGCTATCATCCAGCAAGAGTCGCACACATGGTCCGATGGAGTGACCTGAAATATAGATTAAATATAAATACCTGAATCCTACATGTCTTTGGTTCCAAAGTGATAAGCACCTGCGTATGCAAGTGCATACATTGTGGTGTGTTTTTACTTGCATTTGTTTGTTAAGAATGCAAGCTTGTTTTACAATTAAACAAACCAGTACTTATGTCATTTTTTGTTTAAGTCTACTAATTAAAATAACAATAAAATAACACTTATAATAATGAAATACCCAACACTTACCTGTCGTGGAGATATCCATTCTCTAATCACTGATAGTATATCGATTGAGTTCAACAGGTTTCTTCTCATGCGAGCTGTAGATATGCCACAATTAATACAGCGGAGATTATCCATCGTAAGCAGTCAGGTAACAATATCAAAAGGCAAAATCGGAGTCCAAAATGCGTGCTAAGGTCAATAGGTTTGGAAGAAACGGGGTCCAAGAACGAAATAGGGTCGGTCACAAAGGCAGTTACAATTGTCCAAAAACACAGCAAGGGTCGGTAATTAGATGAAGCACACAAAATAAACACAAAAAGAAAGTCCACGACACGAACGAGAAACGTTGTGGCGGCAATCTGTTGTTGACAACAACAGATTGATTGACAAGTGACAGCCGTATCGAGTGTTGCAGTTCACAAAAATGCAAATCGATTTTTCTATAAAATCATTAAAATAACGTAACAACAACGAAAAAATACTCTATCTTTAATCATTATTTCGCAATAAACTCGTATAATACTTTTTTAAGTGAAAAGAAATATAAATCGAATATAATAATACAAATCTTTTAATGGGAAAAAACATTTTTATTTAAAAATCGCATAATATGGCAACATCAGTTGTTATTAAAACAACTGCAACGCGAGGAATACATTGATTGACTTTTATTAGAAATACTTTTTTCCTAGGTTTTTTTAGGAAATGATAGATTAAAGTAGGGCTTATAATTATTTAAATATTTTTTCGAATGGTGTAATACTTTGTCCATCAGGGCCAGGAATTGCTGATCTCCTTTCCTATAAGCAAAAAAATTCAGAAGCAGAGGCTTCGAGTAAATCGAGATTGTAGGTAGTGTTTTTACGAAGTGAAAATTATAAAGATACTATTTTATTTTGATTTATTCAGAGCTTGCCAAGCGTGCGAGTTGTTAAAAGCCGCGCCTTAATGCGGGCTGACCGACAATAAAGTAATCGGAGGTAAGTGCAGAACAAAATTACGAATTTCAGATGAAAAAACGTGATTTTATATAAAGAAAATGTTATTCTTCATACCGAAGTCAATCCCGGTAGCGAAACACTATCCAGACTCATCTAGCTGAAGGCGTGACCAGTTAGTAAAAAAATATCTAGAAGCAAAGAAATTCAGAAGCAGACGCTTCAAGTAAATCGAGATTGTAGGTAGTGTTTTCACGAAGTGAAAATTTCGAAGATAGTATTTTACTTTGTTTTTTTCAGAGCTTGCCACGAGTGCGAGGTATTAAAAGCTGTGCCTGCTTGCGTACTGATTGACATGGAAGTAATCGGAGGTAAGTGCAGAAATAAATTATGAATTTAAGATGAAAAAACGTGATTTTATATAAAGAAAATGTTGTTCTACATACCGAAGTCAATCCCGGTCGCGAAACACTATACAGACTCAACAGGCTGAAGGCATGGCCAGTAAGTATTAAATTTCCTATAAGCAAAAAAATTCAGAAGCAGAGGCTTCGAGTAAATGAGATGGTAGGTAGTGTTTTTACGAAGTGAAAATTATAAAGATAGTATTTTATTTTGATTTTTTCAGTGCTTGCCAAGCGTGCGAGGTATTAAAAGCCGCGCCTTAATGCGGGCTGACCGACAATAAAGTAATCGGAGGTAAGTGCAGAAATAAATTACGAATTTCAGATGAAAAAACGTGATTTTATATAAAGAAAATGTTATTCTTCATACCGAAGTCAATCCCGGTAGCGAAACACTATCCAGACTCATCTGGCTGAAGGCGTGACCAGTTAGTAAAAAAATATCTAGAGGCAAAGAAATTCAGAAGCAGACGCTTCAAGTAAATCGAGATTGTAGGTAGTGTTTTCACGAAGTGAAAATTTCGAAGATAGTATTTTACTTTGTTTTTTTCAGAGCTTGCCACGAGTGCGAGGTATTAAAAGCCGTGCCTGCTTGCGTACTGATCGACATGGAAGTAATCGGAGGTAAGTGCAGAAATAAATTATGAATTTAAGATGAAAAAACGTGATTTTATATAAAGAAAATGTTGTTCTACATACCGAAGTCAATCCCAGTCGCAAAACACTATCCAGACTCATCTTGCTCAAGTCGTGGCCAGTAAGTAATAAATTTCCTATGAACAAAAAAATTCAGAAGCAGAGGCTTCGAGTAAATCGAGATTGTAGGTAGTGTTTTTACGAAGTGCAAATTATAAAGATAGTATTTTATTTTGATTTTTTCAGAGCTTGCCAAACGTGCGAGGTGTTAAAAGCCGCGCCTTAATGCGGGCTGATCGACAAGGAAGTAATCGGAGGAAAGTGCAGAACAAAATTACGAATTTCAGATGAAAAAACGTGATTTTATATAAAGAAAATGTTATTCTTCATACCGAAGTCAATCCCGGTAGCGAAACACTATCCAGACTCATCTGGCTGAAGGCGTGACCAGTTAGTAAAAAAATATCTAGAAGCAAAGAAATTCAGAAGCAGACGCTTCAAGTAAATCGAGATTGTAGGTAGTGTTTTCACTAAGTGAAAATTACGAAGATAGTATTTTACTTTATTTTTTTCAGAGCCTGCCACAAATGCGAGGTATTAAAAGCCGTGCCTGCTTACGTACTGATCGACATGGAAGTAATAGGAGGTAAGTGCAGAAATAAATTATGAATTTAAGATGAAAAAACGTGATTTTATATAAAGAAAATGTTGTTCTACATACCGAAGTCAGTCCCGGTCGCGAAACACTATCCAGACTCATCTTGCTGAAGGCGTGGCCAGTAAGTAATAAATTTCCTATGAGCAAAAAAATTCAGAAGCAGAGGCTTCGAGTAAATCGAGATTGTAGGTAGTGTTTTTACGAAGTAAAAATTATAAAGATAGTATATATTTTGATTTTTTCAGAGCTTGCCAAGCGTGCGAGGTGTTAAAAGCCGTGCCTTAATGCGGGCTGACGAACAATAAAGTAACCGGAGGTAAGTGCAGAACAAAATTACGAATTTCAGATGAAAAAACGTGATTTTATATAAAGAAAATGTTATTCTTCATACCGAAGTCAATCCCGGTAGCGAAACACTATCCAGACTCATCTGGCTGAAGGCGTGACCAGTTAGTAAAAAAATATCTAGAAGCAAAGAAATTCAGAAGCAGACGCTTCACGTAAATCGAGATTGTAGGTAGTGTTTTCACTAAGTGAAAATTTCGAAGATAGTATTTTACTTTATTTTTTTCAGAGCTTGCCACGAATGCGAGGTATTAAAAGCCGTGCCTGCTTACGTACTGATCGACATGGAAGTAATAGGAGGTAAGTGCAGAAATAAATTATGAATTTAAGATGAAAAAACGTTATTTTATATAAAGAAAATGTTGTTCTACATACCGAAGTCAATCCCGGTCGCGAAACACTATCCAGACTCATCTTGCTGAAGGCGTGGCCAGTAAGTAATAAATTTCCTATGAGCAAAAAAATTCAGAAGCAGAGGCTTCGAGTAAATCGAGATGGTAGGTAGTGTTTTTACGAAGTGAAAATTATAAAGATAGTATTTTATTTTGATTTTTTCAGAGCTTGCCAAAGCGTGCGAGGTGTTAAAAGCCGCGCCTTAATACGGGCTGACCGACACTAAAGTAATCGGAAGTAAGTGCAGAACAAAATTACGAATTTCAGATGAAAAAACGTGATTTTATATAAAGAAAATGTTATTCTTCATACAAAAGTCAATCCCGGTAGCGAAACACTTTCCAGACTCATCTGACTGAAGGCGTGACCAGTTAGTAAAAAAATATCTAGAAGCAAAGAAATTCAGAAGCAGAGGCTTCAAGTAAATCGGGATTGTATGTAGTGTTTTTACGAAGTGAAAATTATAAAGATACTATTTTATTTTGATTTATTCAGAGCTTGCCAAGCGTGTGAGTTGTTAAAAGCCGCGCCTTAATGCGGGCTGACCGACAATAAAGTAATCGGAGGTAAGTGCAGAACAAAATTACGAATTTCAGATGAAAAAACGTGATTTTATATAAAGAAAATGTTATTCTTCATACCGAAGTCAATCCCGGTAGCGAAACACTATCCAGACTCATCTGGCTGAAGGCGTGACCAGTTAGTAAAAAAATATCTAGAAGCAAAGAAATTCAGAAGCAGACGCTTCAAGTAAATCGAGATTGTAGGTAGTGTTTTCACGAAGTGAAAATTTCGAAGATAGTATTTTACTTTGTTTTTTTCAGAGTTTGCCACGAGTGCGAGGTATTAAAAGCCGTGCCTGCTTGCGTACTGATCGACATGGAAGTAATCGGAGGAAAGTGCAGAAATAAATTATGAATTTAAGATGAAAAAACGTGATTTTATATAAAGAAAATGTTGTTCTACATACCGAAGTCAATCCCGGTCGCGAAACACTATACAGACTCAACAGGCTGAAGGCATGGCCAGTAAGTAATAAATTTCGTATAAGCAAAAAAATTCAGAAGCAGAGGCTTCGAGTAAATGAGATGGTAGGTAGTGTTTTTACGAAGTGAAAATTATAAAGATAGTATTTTATTTTGATTTTTTCAGTGCTTGCCAAGCGTGCGAGGTGTTAAAAGCCGCGCCTTAATGCGGGCTGACCGACAATAAAGTAATCGGAGGTAAGTGCAGAAATAAATTACGAATTTCAGATGAAAAAACGTGATTTTATATAAAGAAAATGTTATTCTTCATACCGAAGTCAATCCCGGTAGCGAAACACTATCCAGACTCATCTGGCTGAAGGCGTGACCAGTTAGTAAAAAAATATCTAGAGGCAAAGAAATTCAGAAGCAGACGCTTCAAGTAAATCGAGATTGTAGGTAGTGTTTTTACGAAGTGAAAATTATAAAGAAAGTATTTTATTTTGATTTTTTCAGAGCTTGCCAAGCGTGCGAGGTGTTTAAAGCCGCGCCTTAATGCGGGTTGACCGACAATAAAGTAATCGGAGGTAAGTGCAGAACAAAATTAGGAATTTAAGATGAAAAAACGTGATTTTATATAAAGAAAATGTTGTTCTACATACCGAAGTCAATCCCGGTCGCGAAACACTATCCAGACTCATCTTGCTGAAGGCGTGGCCAGTAAGTAATAAATTTCCTATGAGCAAAAAAATTCAGAAGCAGAGGCTTCGAGTAAATCGAGATTGTAGGTAGTGTTTTTACGAAGTGCAAATTATAAAGATAGTATTTTATTTTGATTTTTTCAGAGCTTGCCAAACGTGCGAAAAGTTAAAAGCCGCGCCTTAATGCGGGCTGACCGACAATAAAGTAATCGGAGGTAAGTGCAGAACAAAATTACGAATTTCAGATGAAAAAACGTGATTTTATATAAAGAAAATGTTATTCTTCATACAAAAGTCAATCCCGGTAGCGAAACACTATCCAGACTCATCTGGCTGAAGGCGTGACCAGTTAGTAAAAAAATATCTAGAAGCAAAGAAATTCAGAAGCAGACGCTTCAAGTAAATCGAGATTGTAGGTAGTGTTTTCACGAAGTGAAAATTTCGAAGATAGTATTTTACTTTGTTTTTTTCAGAGCTTGCCACGAGTGCGAGGTATTAAAAGCCGTGCCTGCTTACGTACTGATCGACATGGAAGTAATCGGAGGTAAGTGCAGAAATAAATTATGAATTTAAGATGAAAAAACGTGATTTTATATAAAGAAAATGTTGTTCTACATACCGAAGTCAATCCCGGTCGCGAAACACTATCCAGACTCATCTTGCTGAAGGCGTGGCCAGTAAGTAATAAATTTCCTATGAGCAAAAAAATTCAGAAGCAGAGGCTTCGAGTAAATCGAGATTGTAGGTAGTGTTTTTACGAAGTGAAAATTATAAAGATAGTATTTTATTTTGGACTTTTCAGTGCTTGCCACGAGTGCGAGGTATTAAAAGCCATGCCTGCTTGCGTAATGATCGACAAGGAAGTAATCGGAGGAAAGTGCACAAATAAATTATGAATTTCAGATGAAAAAACGTGATTTTATATAAAGAAAATGTTGTTCTACATACCGAAGTCAATCCCGGTCGCGAAACACTATACAGACTCAACAGGCTGAAGGCATGGCCAGTAAGTAATAAATTTCCTATAAGCAAAAAAATTCAGAAGCAGAGGCTTCGAGTAAATTGAGATTGTAGGTAGTGTTTTTACGAAGTGAAAATTATAAAGAAAGTATTTTATTTTGATTTTTTCACAGCTTGCCAAGCGTGCGAGGTGTTAAAAGCCGCGCCTTAATGCGGGTTGACCGACAATAAAGTAATCGGAGGTAAGTGCAGAACAAAATTAGGAATTTAAGATGAAAAAACGTGATTTTATATAAAGAAAATGTTGTTCTACACACCAAAGTCAATCCCGGTCGCGAAACACTATACAGACTCAACAGGCTGAAGGCATGGCCAGTAAGTAATAAATTTCCTATAAGCAAAAAAATTCAGAAGCAGAGGCTTCGAGTAAATCGAGATTGTAGGTAGTGTTTTTACGAAGTGAAAATTATAAAGATACTATTTTATTTTGAATTATTCAGAGCTTGCTAAGCGTGCGAGTTGCTAAAAGCCGCGCCTTAATGCGGGCTGACCGACAATAAAGTAATCGGAGGTAAGTGCAGAACAAAATTACGAATTTCAGATGAAAAAACGTGATTTTATATAAAGAAAATGTTATTCTTCATACCGAAGTCAATCCCGGTAGCGAAACACTAACCAGACTCATCTGGCTGAAGGCGTGACCAGTTAGTAAAAAAATATCTAGAAGCAAAGAAATTCAGAAGCAGACGCTTCAAGTAAATCGAGATTGTAGGTAGTGTTTTCACGAAGTGAAAATTTCGAAGATAGTATTTTACTTTGTTTTTTTCAGAGCTTGCCACGAGTGCGAGGTATTAAAAGCTGTGCCTGCTTGCGTACTGATTGACATGGAAGTAATCGGAGGTAAGTGCAGAAATAAATTATGAATTTAAGATGAAAAAACGTGATTTTATATAAAGAAAATGTTGTTCTACATACCGAAGTCAATCCCGGTCGCGAAACACTATACAGACTCAACAGGCTGAAGGCATGGCCAGTAAGTATTAAATTTCCTATAAGCAAAAAAATTCAGAAGCAGAGGCTTCGAGTAAATCGAGATTGTAGGTAGTGTTTTTACGAAGTGCAAATTATAAAGATAGTATTTTATTTTGATTTTTTCAGAGCTTGCCAAACGTGCGAAGTGTTAAAAGCCGCGCCTTAATGCGGGCTGACCGACAATAAAGTAATCAGAGGTAAGTGCAGAACAAAATTACGAATTTCAGATGAAAAAACGTGATTTTATATAAAGAAAATGTTATTCTTCATACAAAAGTCAATCCCGGTAGCGAAACACTATCCAGACTCATCTGGCTGAAGGCGTGACCAGTTAGTAAAAAAATATCTAGAAGCAAAGAAATTCAGAAGCAGACGCTTCAAGTAAATCTAGATTGTAGGTAGTGTTTTCACGAAGTGAAAATTTCGAAGATAGTATTTTACTTTGTTTTTTTCAGAGCTTGCCACGAGTGCGAGGTATTAAAAGCCGTGCCTGCTTACGTACTGATCGACATGGAAGTAATCAGAGGTAAGTGCAGAAATAAATTATGAATTTAAGATGAAAAAACGTGATTTTATATAAAGAAAATGTTGTTCTACATACCGAAGTCAATCCCGGTCGCGAAACACTATCCAGACTCATCTTGCTGAAGGCGTGGCCAGTAAGTAATAAATTTCCTATGAGCAAAAAAATTCAGAAGCAGAGACTTCGAGTAAATCGAGATTGTAGGTAGTGTTTTTACGAAGTGAAAATTATAAAGATAGTATTTTATTTTGGACTTTTCAGTGCTTGCCACGAGTGCGAGGTATTAAAAGCCATGCCTGCTTGCGTAATGATCGACAAGGAAGTAATCGGAGGAAAGTGCACAAATAAATTATGAATTTCAGATGAAAAAACGTGATTTTATATAAAGAAAATGTTGTTCTACATACCGAAGTCAATCCCGGTCGCGAAACACTATACAGACTCAACAGGCTGATGGCATGGCCAGTAATTAATAAATTTCCTATAAGCAAAAAAATTCAGAAGCAGAGGCTTCGAGTAAATTGAGATTGTAGGTAGAGTTTTTACGAAGTGAAAATTATAAAGAAAGTATTTTATTTTGATTTTTTCAGAGCTTGCCAAGCGTGCGAGGTGTTAAAAGCCGCGCCTTAATGCGGGTTGACCGACAATAAAGTAATCGGAGGTAAGTGCAGAAATAAATTATGAATTTAAGATGAAAAAACGTGATTTTATATAAAGAAAATGTTGTTCTACATACCGAAGTCAATCCCGGTCGCGAAACACTATACAGACTCAACAGGCTGAAGGCATGGCCAGTAAGTAATAAATTTCCTATAAGCAAAAAAATTCAGAAGCAGAGGCTTCGAGTAAATTGAGATGGTAGGTAGTGTTTTTACGAAGTGAAAATTATAAAGATAGTATTTTATTTTGATTTTTTCAGAGCTTGCCAAAGCGTGCGAGGTGTTAAAAGCCGCGCCTTAATACGGGCTGACCGACAATAAAGTAATCGGAGGTAAGTGCAGAACAAAATTACGAATTTCAGATGAAAAAACGTGATTTTATATAAAGAAAATGTTATTCTTCATACCGAAGTCAATCCCGGTAGCGAAACACTATCCAGACTCATCTGGCTGAAAGCGTGACCAGTTAGTAAAAAAATATCTAGAGGCAAAGAAATTCAGAAGCAGACGCTTCAAGTAAATCGAGATTGTAGGTAGTGTTTTCACGAAGTGAAAATTTCGAAGATAGTATTTTACTTTGTTTTTTTCAGAGCTTGCCACGAGTGCGAGGTATTAAAAGCCGTGCCTGCTTGCGTACTGATCGACATGGAAGTAATCGGAGGTAAGTGCAGAAATAAATTATGAATTTAAGATGAAAAAACGTGATTTTATATAAAGAAAATGTTGTTCTACATACCGAAGTCAATCCCAGTCGCGAAACACTATCCAGACTCATCTTGCTGAAGTCGTGGCCAGTAAGTAATAAATTTCCTATGAACAAAAAAATTCAGAAGCAGAGGCTTCGAGTAAATCGAGATTGTAGGTAGTGTTTTTACGAAGTGCAAATTATAAAGATAGTATTTTATTTTGATTTTTTCAGAGCTTGCCAAACGTGCGAAGTGTTAAAAGCCGCGCCTTAATGCGGGCTGACCGACAATAAAGTAATCAGAGGTAAGTGCAGAACAAAATTACGAATTTCAGATGAAAAAACGTGATTTTATATAAAGAAAATGTTGTTCTACATACCGAAGTCAATCCCGGTCGCGAAACACTTTCCAGACTCATCTTGCTGAAGGCGTGGCCAGTAAGTAATAAATTTCCTATGAGCAAAAAAATTCAGAAGCAGAGGCTTCAAGTAAATCGAGATGGTAGGTAGTGTTTTTACGAAGTGAAAATTATAAAGATAGTATTTTATTTTGATTTTTTCAGAGCTTGCCAAAGCGTGCGAGGTGTTAAAAGCCGCGCCTTAATACGGGCTGACCGACAATAAAGTAATTGGAGGTAAGTGTAGAACAAAATTACGAATTTCAGATGAAAAAACGTGATTTTATATAAAGAAAATGTTATTCTTCATACCGAAGTCAATCCCGGTAGCGAAACACTATCCAGACTCATCTGGCTGAAGGCGTGACCAGTTAGTAAAAAAATATCTAGAAGCAAAGAAATTCAGAAGCAGACGCTTCAAGTAAATCGAGATTGTAGGTAGTGTTTTCACGAAGTGAAAATTTTGAAGATAGTATTTTACTTTGGACTTTTCAGTGCTTGCCACGAGTGCGAGGTATTAAAAGCCATGCCTGCTTGCGTAATGATCGACAAGGAAGTAATCGGAGGAAAGTGCAGAAATAAATTATGAATTTAAGAGGAAAAAACGTGATTTTATATAAAGAAAATGTTGTTCTACATACCGAAGTCAATCCCGGTCGCGAAACACTATCCAGACTCATCTTGCTGAAGGCGTGGCCAGTAAGTAATAAATTTCCTATGAGCAAAAAAATTCAGAAGCAGAGGCTTCGAGTAAATCGAGATGGTAGGTAGTGTTTTTACGAAGTGAAAATTATAAAGATAGTATTTTATTTTGATTTTTTCAGAGCTTGCCAAAGCGTGCGAGGTGTTAAAAGCCGCGCCTTAATACGGGCTGACCGACACTAAAGTAATCGGAAGTAAGTGCAGAACAAAATTACGAATTTCAGATGAAAAAACGTGATTTTATATAAAGAAAATGTTATTCTTCATACAAAAGTCAATCCCGGTAGCGAAACACTTTCCAGACTCATCTGACTGAAGGCGTGACCAGTTAGTAAAAAAATATCTAGAAGCAAAGAAATTCAGAAGCAGAGGCTTCAAGTAAATCGGGATTGTATGTAGTGTTTTTACGAAGTGAAAATTATAAAGATACTATTTTATTTTGATTTATTCAGAGCTTGCCAAGCGTGTGAGTTGTTAAAAGCCGCGCCTTAATGCGGGCTGACCGACAATAAAGTAATCGGAGGTAAGTGCAGAACAAAATTACGAATTTCAGATGAAAAAACGTGATTTTATATAAAGAAAATGTTATTCTTCATACCGAAGTCAATCCCGGTAGCGAAACACTATCCAGACTCATCTGGCTGAAGGCGTGACCAGTTAGTAAAAAAATATCTAGAAGCAAAGAAATTCAGAAGCAGACGCTTCAAGTAAATCGAGATTGTAGGTAGTGTTTTCACGAAGTGAAAATTTCGAAGATAGTATTTTACTTTGTTTTTTTCAGAGCTTGCCACGAGTGCGAGGTATTAAAAGCCGTGCCTGCTTGCGTACTGATCGACATGGAAGTAATCGGAGGAAAGTGCAGAAATAAATTATGAATTTAAGATGAAAAAACGTGATTTTATATAAAGAAAATGTTGTTCTACATACCGAAGTCAATCCCGGTCGCGAAACACTATACAGACTCAACAGGCTGAAGGCATGGCCAGTAAGTAATAAATTTCCTAAAAGCAAAAAAAATCAGAAGCAGAGGCTTCGAGTAAATGAGATGGTAGGTAGTGTTTTTACGAAGTGAAAATTATAAAGATAGTATTTTATTTTGATTTTTTCAGTGCTTGCCAAGCGTGCGAGGTATTAAAAGCCGCGCCTTAATGCGGGCTGACCGACAATAAAGTAATCGGAGGTAAGTGCAGAAATAAATTACGAATTTCAGATGAAAAAACGTGATTTTATATAAAGAAAATGTTATTCTTCATACCGAAGTCAATCCCGGTAGCGAAACACTATCCAGACTCATCTGGCTGAAGGCGTGACCAGTTAGTAAAAAAATATCTAGAGGCAAAGAAATTCAGAAGCAGACGCTTCAAGTAAATCGAGATTGTAGGTAGTGTTTTTACGAAGTGAAAATTATAAAGAAAGTATTTTATTTTGATTTTTTCAGAGCTTGCCAAGCGTGCGAGGTGTTTAAAGCCGCGCCTTAATGCGGGTTGACCGACAATAAAGTAATCGGAGGTAAGTGCAGAACAAAATTAGGAATTTAAGATGAAAAAACGTGATTTTATATAAAGAAAATGTTGTTCTACATACCGAAGTCAATCCCGGTCGCGAAACACTATCCAGACTCATCTTGCTGAAGGCGTGGCCAGTAAGTAATAAATTTCCTATGAGCAAAAAAATTCAGAAACAGAGGCTTCAAGTAAATCGAGATGGTAGGTAGTGTTTTTACGAAGTGAAAATTATAAAGATAGTATTTTATTTTGATTTTTTCAGAGCTTGCCAAGCGTGCGAGGTGTTAAAATCCGCGCCTTAATGCGGGCTGACCGACAATAAAGTAATCGGAGGTAAGTGCAGAACAAAATTACGAATTTCAGATGAAAAAACGTGATTTTATATAAAGAAAATGTTATTCTTCATACAAAAGTCAATCCCGGTAGCGAAACACTATCCAGACTCATCTGGCTAAAGGCGTGACCAGTTAGTAAAAAAATATCTAGAAGCAAAGAAATTCAGAAGCAGACGCTTCAAGTAAATCGAGATTGTAGGTAGTGTTTTCACGAAGTGAAAATTTCGAAGATAGTATTTTACTTTGTTTTTTTCAGAGCTTGCCACGAGTGCGAGGTATTAAAAGCCATGCCTGCTTGCGTACTGATCGACATGGAAGTAATCGGAGGTAAGTACAGAAATAAATTATGAATTTAAGATGAAAAAACGTGATTTTATATAAAGAAAATGTTATTCTACATACCGAAGTTAATCCCAGTCGCGAAACACTATCCAGACTCATCTTGCTGAAGTCGTGGCCAGTAAGTAATAAATTTCCTATGAACAAAAAAATTCAGAAGCAGTGGCTTCGAGTAAATCGAGATTGTAGGTAGTGTTTTTACGAAGTGCAAATTATAAAGATAGTATTTTATTTTGATTTTTTCAGAGCTTGCCAAACGTGCGAAGTGTTAAAAGCCGCGCCTTAATGCGGGCTGACCGACAATAAAGTAATCGGAGGTAAGTGCAGAACAAAATTACGAATTTCAGATGAAAAAACGTGATTTTATATAAAGAAAATGTTATTCTTCATACAAAAGTCAATCCCGGTAGCGAAACACTATCCAGACTCATCTGGCTGAAGGCGTGACCAGTTAGTAAAAAAATATCTAGAAGCAAAGAAATTCAGAAGCAGACGCTTCAAGTAAATCGAGATTGTAGGTAGTGTTTTCACGAAGTGAAAATTTCGAAGATAGTATTTTACTTTGTTTTTTTCAGAGCTTGCCACGAGTGCGAGGTATTAAAAGCCGTGCCTGCTTACGTACTGATCGACATGGAAGTAATCGGAGGTAAGTGCAGAAATAAATTATGAATTTAAGATGAAAAAACGTGATTTTATATAAAGAAAATGTTGTTCTACATACCGAAGTCAATCCCGGTCGCGAAACACTATCCAGACTCATCTTGCTGAAGGCGTGGCCAGTAAGTAATAAATTTCCTATGAGCAAAAAAATTCAGAAGCAGAGGCTTCGAGTAAATCGAGATTGTAGGTAGTGTTTTTACGAAGTGAAAATTATAAAGATAGTATTTTATTTTGGACTTTTCAGTGCTTGCCACGAGTGCGAGGTATTAAAAGCCATGCCTGCTTGCGTAATGATCGACAAGGAAGTAATCGGAGGAAAGTGCACAAATAAATTATGAATTTCAGATGAAAAAACGTGATTTTATATAAAGAAAATGTTGTTCTACATACCGAAGTCAATCCCGGTCGCGAAACACTATACAGACTCAACAGGCTGAAGGCATGGCCAGTAAGTAATAAATTTCCTATAAGCAAAAAAATTCAGAAGCAGAGGCTTCGAGTAAATTGAGATTGTAGGTAGTGTTTTTACGAAGTGAAAATTATAAAGAAAGTATTTTATTTTGATTTTTTCAGAGCTTGCCAAGCGTGCGAGGTGTTAAAAGCCGCGCCTTAATGCGGGTTGACCGACAATAAAGTAATCGGAGGTAAGTGCAGAACAAAATTAGGAATTTAAGATGAAAAAACTTGATTTTATATAAAGAAAATGTTGTTCTACACACCAAAGTCAATCCCGGTCGCGAAACACTATACAGACTCAACAGGCTGAAGGCATGGCCAGTAAGTAATAAATTTCCTATAAGCAAAAAAATTCAGAAGCAGAGGCTTCGAGTAAATCGAGATTGTAGGTAGTGTTTTTACGAAGTGAAAATTATAAAGATACTATTTTATTTTGATTTATTCAGAGCTTGCTAAGCGTGCGAGTTGTTAAAAGCCGCGCCTTAATGCGGGCTGACCGACAATAAAGTAATCGGAGGTAAGTGCAGAACAAAATTACGAATTTCAGATGAAAAAACGTGATTTTATATAAAGAAAATGTTATTCTTCATACCGAAGTCAATCCCGGTAGCGAAACACTAACCAGACTCATCTGGCTGAAGGCGTGACCAGTTAGTAAAAAAATATCTAGAAGCAAAGAAATTCAGAAGCAGACGCTTCAAGTAAATCGAGATTGTAGGTAGTGTTTTCACGAAGAGAAAATTTCGAAGATAGTATTTTACTTTGTTTTTTTCAGAGCTTGCCACGAGTGCGAGGTATTAAAAGCTGTGCCTGCTTGCGTACTGATTGACATGGAAGTAATCGGAGGTAAGTGCAGAAATAAATTATGAATTTAAGATGAAAAAACGTGATTTTATATAAAGAAAATGTTGTTCTACATACCGAAGTCAATCCCGGTCGCGAAACACTATACAGACTCAACAGGCTGAAGGCATGGCCAGTAAGTATTAAATTTCCTATAAGCAAAAAAATTCAGAAGCAGAGGCTTCGAGTAAATCGAGATTGTAGGTAGTGTTTTTACGAAGTGCAAATTATAAAGATAGTATTTTATTTTGATTTTTTCAGAGCTTGCCAAACGTGCGAAGTGTTAAAAGCCGCGCCTTAATGCGGGGCTGACCGACAATAAAGTAATCGGAGGTAAGTGCAGAACAAAATTACGAATTTCAGATGAAAAAACGTGATTTTATATAAAGAAAATGTTATTCTTCATACAAAAGTCAATCCCGGTAGCGAAACACTATCCAGACTCATCTGGCTGAAGGCGTGTCCAGTTAGTAAAAAAATATCTAGAAGCAAAGAAATTCAGAAGCAGACGCTTCAAGTAAATCGAGATTGTAGGTAGTGTTTTCACGAAGTGAAAATTTCGAAGATAGTATTTTACTTTGTTTTTTTCAGAGCTTGCCACGAGTGTGAGGTATTAAAAGCCCTGCCTGTTTACGTACTGATCGACATGGAAGTAATCGGAGGTAAGTGCAGAAATAAATTATGAATTTAAGATGAAAAAACGTGATTTTATATAAAGAAAATGTTGTTCTACATACCGAAGTCAATCCCGGTCGCGAAACACTATCCAGACTCATCTTGCTGAAGGCGTGGCCAGTAAGTAATAAATTTCATATGAGCAAAAAAATTCAGAAGCAGAGGCTTCGAGTAAATCGAGATTGTAGGTAGTGTTTTTACGAAGTGAAAATTATAAAGATAGTATTTTATTTTGGACTTTTCAGTGCTTGCCACGAGTGCGAGGTATTAAAAGCCATGCCTGCTTGCGTAATGATCGACAAGGAAGTAATCGGAGGAAAGTGCACAAATAAATTATGAATTTCAGATGAAAAAACGTGATTTTATATAAAGAAAATGTTGTTCTACATACCGAAGTCAATCCCGGTCGCGAAACACTATACAGACTCAACAGGCTGAAGGCATGGCCAGTAAGTAATAAATTTCCTATAAGCAAAAAAATTCAGAAGCAGAGGCTTCGAGTAAATTGAGATTGTAGGTAGTGTTTTTACGAAGTGAAAATTATAAAGAAAGTATTTTATTTTGATTTTTTCAGAGCTTGCCAAGCGTGCGAGGTGTTAAAAGCCGCGCCTTAATGCGGGTTGACTGACAATAAAGTAATCGGAGGTAAGTGCAGAACAAAATTAGGAATTTAAGATGAAAAAACGTGATTTTATATAAAGAAAATGTTGTTCTACATACCGAAGTCAATCCCGGTCGCGAAACACTATACAGACTCAACAGGCTGAAGGCATGGCCAGTAAGTAATAAATTTCCTATAAGCAAAAAAATTCAGAAGCAGAGGCTTCGAGTAAATCGAGATTGTAGGTAGTGTTTTTACGAAGTGCAAATTATAAAGATAGTATTTTATTTTGATTTTTTCAGAGCTTGCCAAACGTGCGAAGTGTTAAAAGCCGCGCCTTAATGCGGGCTGACCGACAATAAAGTAATCGGAGGTAAGTGCAGAACAAAATTACGAATTTCAGATGAAAAAACGTGATTTTATTTAAAGAAAATGTTATTCTTCATACAAAAGTCAATCCCGGTAGCGAAACACTATCCAGACTCATCTGGCTGAAGGCGTGTCCAGTTAGTAAAAAAATATCTAGAAGCAAAGAAATTCAGAAGCAGACGCTTCAAGTAAATCGAGATTGTAGGTAGTGTTTTCACGAAGTGAAAATTTCGAAGATAGTATTTTACTTTGTTTTTTTCAGAGCTTGCCACGAGTGTGAGGTATTAAAAGCCCTGCCTGCTTACGTACTGATCGACATGGAAGTAATCGGAGGTAAGTGCAGAAATAAATTATGAATTTAAGATGAAAAAACGTGATTTTATATAAAGAAAATGTTGTTCTACATACCGAAGTCAATCCCGGTCGCGAAACACTATCCAGACTCATCTTGCTGAAGGCGTGGCCAGTAAGTAATAAATTTCCTATGAGCAAAAAAATTCAGAAGCAGAGGCTTCGAGTAAATCGAGATTGTAGGTAGTGTTTTTACGAAGTGAAAATTATAAAGATAGTTTTTAATTTGGACTTTTCAGTGCTTGCCACGAGTGCGAGGTATTAAAAGCCATGCCTGCTTGCGTAATGATCGACAAGGAAGTAATCGGAGGAAAGTGCACAAATAAATTATGAATTTCAGATGAAAAAACGTGATTTTATATAAAGAAAATGTTGTTCTACATACCGAAGTCAATCCCGGTCGCGAAACACTATACAGACTCAACAGGCTGAAGGCATGGCCAGTAAGTAATAAATTTCCTATAAGCAAAAAAATTCAGAAGCAGAGGCTTCGAGTAAATTGAGATTGTAGGTAGTGTTTTTACGAAGTGAAAATTATAAAGATACTATTTTATTTTGATTTTTTCAGAGCTTGCCAAGCGTGCGAGGTGTTAAAAGCCGCGCCTTAATGCGGGTTGACCGACAATAAAGTAATCGGAGGTAAGTGCAGAACAAAATTAAGAATTTAAGATGAAAAAACGTGATTTTATATAAAGAAAATGTTGTTCTACACACCAAAGTCAATCCCGGTCGCGAAACACTATACAGACTCAACAGGCTGAAGGCATGGCCAGTAAGTAATAAATTTCCTATAAGCAAAAAAAATCAGAAGCAGAGGCTTCGAGTAAATCGAGATTGTAGGTAGTGTTTTTACGAAGTGAAAATTATAAAGATACTATTTTATTTTGATTTATTCAGAGCTTGCCAAGCGTGCGAGTTGTTAAAAGCCGCGCCTTAATGCGGGCTGACCGACAATAAAGTAATAGGAGGTAAGTGCAGAACAAAATTACGAATTTCAGATGAAAAAACGTGATTTTATATAAAGAAAATGTTATTCTTCATACCGAAGTCAATCCCGGTAGCGAAACACTATCCAGACTCATCTGGCTGAAGGCGTGACCAGTTAGTAAAAAAATATCTAGAAGCAAAGAAATTCAGAAGCAGACGCTAAAAGTAAATCAAGATTGTAGGTAGTGTTTTCACGAAGTGAAAATTTCGAAGATAGTATTTTACTTTGTTTTTTTCAGAGCTTGCCACGAGTGCGAGGTATTAAAAGCTGTGCCTGCTTGCGTACTGATTGACATGGAAGTAATTGGAGGTAAGTGCAGAAATAAATTATGAATTTAAGATGAAAAAACGTGATTTTATATAAAGAAAATGTTGTTCTACATACCGAAGTCAATCCCGGTCGCGAAACACTATACAGACTCAACAGGCTGAAGGCATGGCCAGTAAGTATTAAATTTCCTATAAGCAAAAAAATTCAGAAGCAGAGGCTTCGAGTAAATCGAGATTGTAGGTAGTGTTTTTACGAAGTGAAAATTATAAAGATAGTATTTATTTTGATTTTTTCAGAGCTTGCCAAGCGTGCGAGGTGTTAAAAGCCGTGCCTTAATGCGGGCTGGCGAACAATAAAGTAACAGGAGGTAAGTGCAGAACAAAATTACGAATTTCAGATGAAAAAACGTGATTTTATATAAAGAAAATGTTATTCTTCATACCGAAGTCAATCCCGGTAGCGAAACACTATCCAGACTCATCTGGCTGAAGGCGTGACCAGTTAGTAAAAAAATATCTAGAAGCAAAGAAATTCAGAAGCAGACGCTTCAAGTAAATCGAGATTGTAGGTAGTGTTTTCACGAAGTGAAAATTTCGAAGATAGTATTTTACTTTGTTTTTTTCAGAGCTTGCCACGAGTGCGAGGTATTAAAAGCCGTGCCTGCTTGCGTAATGATCGACAAGGAAGTAATCGGAGGAAAGTGCAGAAATAAATTATGAATTTCAGATGAAAAAACGTGATTTTATATAAAGAAAATGTTGTTCTACATACCGAAGTCAATCCCGGTCGCGAAACACTATCCAGACTCATCTTGCTGAAGGCGTGGCCAGTAAGTAATAAATTTCCTATGAGCAAAAAAATTCAGAAGCAGAGGCTTCGAGTAAATCGAGATTGTAGGTAGTGTTTTTACGAAGTGAAAATTATAAAGATAGTATTTATTTTGATTTTTTCAGAGCTTGCCAAGCGTGCGAGGTGTTAAAAGCCGTGCCTTAATGCGGGTTGACCGACAATAAAGTAATCGGAGGTAAGTGCAGAACAAAATTACGAATTTCAGATGAAAAAACGTGATTTTATATAAAGAAAATGTTATTCTTCATACAAAAGTCAATCCCGGTAGCGAAACACTATCCAGACTCATCTGGCTGAAGGCGTGTCCAGTTAGTAAAAAAATATCTAGAAGCAAAGAAATTCAGAAGCAGACGCTTCAAGTAAATCGAGATTGTAGGTAGTGTTTTCACGAAGTGAAAATTTCGAAGATAGTATTTTACTTTGTTTTTTTCAGAGCTTGCCACGAGTGTGAGGTATTAAAAGCCCTGCCTACTTACGTACTGATCGACATGGAAGTAATCGGAGGTAAGTGCAGAAATAAATTATGAATTTAAGATGAAAAAACGTGATTTTATATAAAGAAAATGTTGTTCTACATACCGAAGTCAATCCCGGTCGCGAAACACTATCCAGACTCATCTTGCTGAAGGCGTGGCCAGTAAGTAATAAATTTCCTATGAGCAAAAAAATTCAGAAGCAGAGGCTTCGAGTAAATCGAGATTGTAGGTAGTGTTTTTACGAAGTGAAAATTATAAAGATAGTATTTTATTTTGGACTTTTCAGTGCTTGCCACGAGTGCGAGGTATTAAAAGCCATGCCTGCTTGCGTAATGATCGACAAGGAAGTAATCGGAGGAAAGTGCACAAATAAATTATGAATTTCAGATGAAAAAACGTGATTTTATATAAAGAAAATGTTGTTCTACATACCGAAGTCAATCCCGGTCGCGAAACACTATACAGACTCAACAGGCTGAAGGCATGGCCAGTAAGTAATAAATTTCCTATAAGCAAAAAAATTCAGAAGCAGAGGCTTCGAGTAAATTGAGATTGTAGGTAGTGTTTTTACGAAGTGAAAATTATAAAGAAAGTATTTTATTTTGATTTTTTCAGAGCTTGCCAAGCGTGCGAGGTGTTAAAAGCCGCGCCTTAATGCGGGTTGACCGACAATAAAGTAATCGGAGGTAAGTGCAGAACAAAATTAGGAATTTCAGATGAAAAAACGTGATTTTATATAAAGAAAATGTTGTTCTACATACCAAAGTCAATCCCGGTCGCGAAACACTATACAGACTCAACAGGCTGAAGGCATGGCCAGTAAGTAATAAATTTCCTATAAGCAAAAAAATTCAGAAGCAGAGGCTTCGAGTAAATCGAGATTGTAGGTAGTGTTTTTACGAAGTGAAAATTATAAAGATACTATTTTATTTTGATTTATTCAGAGCTTGCCAAGCGTGCGAGTTGTTAAAAGCCGCGCCTTAATGCGGGCTGACCGACAATAAAGTAATCGGAGGTAAGTGCAGAACAAAATTACGAATTTCAGATGAAAAAACGTGATTTTATATAAAGAAAATGTTATTCTTCATACCGAAGTCAATCCCGGTAGCGAAACACTATCCAGACTCATCTGGCTGAAGGCGTGACCAGTTAGTAAAAAAATATCTAGAAGCAAAGAAATTCAGAAGCAGACGCTTCAAGTAAATCGAGATTGTAGGTAGTGTTTTCACGAAGTGAAAATTTCGAAGATAGTATTTTACTTTGTTTTTTTCAGAGCTTGCCACGAGTGCGAGGTATTAAAAGCTGTGCCTGCTTGCGTACTGATCGACATGGAAGTAATTGGAGGTAAGTGCAGAAATAAATTATGAATTTAAGATGAAAAAACGTGATTTTATATAAAGAAAATGTTTTTCTACATACCGAAGTCAATCCCGGTCGCGAAACACTATACAGACTCAACAGGCTGAAGGCATGGCCAGTAAGTATTAAATTTCCTATAAGCAAAAAAATTCAGAAGCAGAGGCTTCGAGTAAATCGAGATTGTAGGTAGTGTTTTTACGAAGTGAAAATTATAAAGATAGTATTTATTTTGATTTTTTCAGAGCTTGCCAAGCGTGCGAGGTGTTAAAAGCCGTGCCTTAATGCGGGCTGGCGAACAATAAAGTAACCGGAGGGAAGTGCAGAACAAAATTACGAATTTCAGATGAAAAAACGTGATTTTATATAAAGAAAATGTTATTCTTCATACCGAAGTCAATCCCGGTAGCGAAACACTATCCAGACTCATCTGGCTAAAGGCGTGACCAGTTAGTAAAAAAATATCTAGAAGCAAAGAAATTCAGAAGCAGACGCTTCAAGTAAATCGAGATTGTAGGTAGTGTTTTCACGAAGTGAGAATTTCGAAGATAGTATTTTACTTTGTTTTTTTCAGAGCTTGCCACGAGTGCGAGGTATTAAAAGCTGTGCCTGCTTGCGTACTGATTGACATGGAAGTAATCGGAGGTAAGTGCAGAAATAAATTATGAATTTAAGATGAAAAAACGTGATTTTATATAAAGAAAATGTTGTTCTACATACCGAAGTCAATCCCGGTCGCGAAACACTATCCAGACTCATCTTGCTGAAGGCGTGGCCAGTAAGTAATAAATTTCCTATGAGCAAAAAAATTCAGAAGCAGAGGCTTCAAGTAAATCGAGATGGTAGGTAGTGTTTTTACGAAGTGAAAATTATAAAGATAGTATTTTATTTTGATTTTTTCAGAGCTTGCCAAAGCGTGCGAGGTGTTAAAAGCCTTGCCTTAATACGGGCTGACCGACAATAAAGTAATTGGAGGTAAGTGTAGAACAAAATTACGAATTTCAGATGAAAAAACGTGATTTTATATAAAGAAAATGTTATTCTTCATACCGAAGTCAATCCCGGTAGCGAAACACTATCCAGACTCATCTGGCTGAAGGCGTGACCAGTTAGTAAAAAAATATCTAGAAGCAAAGAAATTCAGAAGCAGACGCTTCAAGTAAATCGAGATTGTAGGTAGTGTTTTCACGAAGTGAAAATTTCGAAGATAGTATTTTACTTTGTTTTTTTCAGAGCTTGCCACGAGTGCGAGGTATTAAAAGCCGTGCCTGCTTGCGTAATGATCGACAAGGAAGTAATCGGAGGAAAGTGCAGAAATAAATTATGAATTTAAGATGAAAAACGTGATTTTATATAAAGAAAATGTTGTTCTACATACCGAAGTCAATCCCGGTCGCGAAACACTATCCAGACTCATCTTGCTGAAGTCGTGGCCAGTAAGTAATAAATTTCCTATGAGCAAAAAAATTCAGAAGCATAGGCTTCCAGTAAATCGAGATGGTAGGTAGTGTTTTTACGAAGTGAAAATTATAAAGATAGTATTTTATTTTGATTTTTTCAGAGCTTGCCAAGCGTGCGAGGTGTTAAAAGCCGCGCCTTAATGCGGGCTGACCGACAATAAAGTAATCGAAGGTAAGTGCAGAACAAAATTACGAATTTCAGATGAAAAAACGTGATTTTATATAAAGAAAATGTTATTCTTCATACCGAAGTCAATCCCGGTAGCGAAACACTATCCAGACTCATCTGGCTGAAGGCGTGACCAGTTAGTAAAAAAATATCTAGAGGCAAAGAAATTCAGAAGCAGACGCTTCAAGTAAATCGAGATTGTAGTTAGTGTTTTCACGAAGTGAAAATTTCGAAGATAGTATTTTACTTTGTTTTTTTCAGAGCTTGCCACGAGTGCGAGGTATTAAAAGCCGTGCCTGCTTGCGTACTGATCGACATGGAAGTAATCGGAGGTAAGTGCAGAAATAAATTATGAATTTAAGATGAAAAAACGTGATTTTATATAAAGAAAATGTTGTTCTACATACCGAAGTCAATCCCGGTCGCGAAACACTATCCAGACTCATCTTGCTGAAGGCGTGGCCAGTAAGTAATAAATTTCCTATGAGAAAAAAATTCAGAAGCAGAGGCTTCGAGTAAATCGAGATTGTAGGTAGTGTTTTTACGAAGTGAAAATTATAAAGAAAGTATTTTATTTTGATTTTTTCAGAGCTTGCCAAGCGTGCGAGGTGTTAAAAGCCGCGCCTTAATGCGGGTTGACCGACAATAAAGTAATCGGAGGTAAGTGCAAAACAAAATTAGGAATTTAAGATGAAAAAACGTGATTTTATATAAAGAAAATGTTGTTCTACACACCAAAGTCAATCCCGGTCGCGAAACACTATACAGACTCAACAGGCTGAAGGCATGGCCAGTAAGTAATAAATTTCCTATAAGCAAAAAAATTCAGAAGCAGAGGCTTCGAGTAAATCGAGATTGTAGGTAGTGTTTTTACGAAGTGAAAATTATAAAGATACTATTTTATTTTGATTTATTCAGAGCTTGCCAAGCGTGCGAGGTGTTAAAAGCCGCGCCTTAATGCGGGCTGACCGACAATAAAGTAATAGGAGGTAAGTGCAGAACAAAATTACGAATTTCAGATGAAAAAACGTGATTTTATATAAAGAAAATGTTATTCTTCATACCGAAGTCAATCCCGGTAGCGAAACACTATCCAGACTCATCTGGCTGAAGGCGTTACCAGTCAGTAAAAAAATATCTAGAGGCAAAGAAATTCAGAAGCAGACGCTTCAAGTAAATCGAGATTGTAGGTAGTGTTTTCACGAAGTGAAAATTTCGAAGATAGTATTTTACTTTGTTTTTTTCAGAGCTTGCCACGAGTGCGAGGTATTAAAAGCCGTGCCTGCTTGCGTACTGATCGACATGGAAGTAATCGGAGGTAAGTGCAGAAATAAATTATGAATTTAAGATGAAAAAACGTGATTTTATATAAAGAAAATGTTGTTCTACATACCGAAGTCAATCCCAGTCGCGAAACACTATCCAGACTCATCTTGCTGAAGTCGTGGCCAGTAAGTAATAAATTTCCTATGAGCAAAAAAATTCAGAAGCATAGGCTTCCAGTAAATCGAGATGGTAGGTAGTGTTTTTACGAAGTGAAAATTATAAAGATAGTATTTTATTTTGATTTTTTCAGAGCTTGCCAAGCGTGCGAGGTGTTAAAAGCCGCGCCTTAATGCGGGCTGACCGACAATAAAGTCATCGAAGGTAAGTGCAGAACAAAATTACGAATTTCAGATGAAAAAACGTGATTTTATATAAAGAAAATGTTATTCTTCATACCGAAGTCAATCCCGGTAGCGAAACACTATCCAGACTCATCTGGCTGAAGGCGTGACCAGTTAGTAAAAAAATATCTAGAAGCAAAGAAATTCAGAAGCAGAAGCTTCAAGTAAATCGAGATTGTAGGTAGTGTTTTCACGAAGTGAAAATTTCGAAGATAGTATTTTACTTTGTTTTTTTCAGAGCTTGCCACGAGTGCGAGGTATTAAAAGCTGTGCCTGCTTGCGTACTGATTGACATGGAAGTAATTGGAGGTAAGTGCAGAAATAAATTATGAATTTAAGATGAAAAAACGTGATTTTATATAAAGAAAATGTTGTTCTACATACCGAAGTCAATCCCGGTCGCGAAACACTATACAGACTCAACAGGCTGAAGGCATGGCCAGTAAGTATTAAATTTCCTATAAGCAAAAAAATTCAGAAGCAGAGGCTTCGAGTAAATCGAGATTGTAGGTAGTGTTTTTACGAAGTGAAAATTATAAAGATAGTATTTATTTTGATTTTTTCAGAGCTTGCCAAGCGTGCGAGGTGTTAAAAGCCGTGCCTTAATGCGGGCTGGCGAACAATAAAGTAACCGGAGGTAAGTGCAGAACAAAATTACGAATTTCAGATGAAAAAACGTGATTTTATATAAAGAAAATGTTATTCTTCATACCGAAGTCAATCCCGGTAGCGAAACACTATCCAGACTCATCTGGCTGAAGGCGTGACCAGTTAGTAAAAAAATATCTAGAAGCAAAGAAATTCAGAAGCAGACGCTTCAAGTAAATCGAGATTGTAGGTAGTGTTTTCACGAAGTGAAAATTTCGAAGATAGTATTTTACTTTGTTTTTTTCAGAGCTTGCCACGAGTGCGAGGTATTAAAAGCCGTGCCTGCTTGCGTAATGATCGACAAGGAAGTAATCGGAGGAAAGTGCAGAAATAAATTATGAATTTCAGATGAAAAAACGTGATTTTATATAAAGAAAATGTTGTTCTACATACCGAAGTCAATCCCGGTCGCGAAACACTATCCAGACTCATCTTGCTGAAGGCGTGGCCAGTAAGTAATAAATTTCCTATGAGCAAAAAAATTCAGAAGCAGAGGCTTCGAGTAAATCGAGATTGTAGGTAGTGTTTTTACGAAGTGAAAATTATAAAGATAGTATTTATTTTGATTTTTTCAGAGCTTGCCAAGCGTGCGAGGTGTTAAAAGCCGTGCCTTAATGTGGGCTGACCGACAATAAAGTAATCGGAGGTAAGTGCAGAACAAAATTACGAATTTCAGATGAAAAAACGTGATTTTATATAAAGAAAATGTTATTCTTCATACAAAAGTCAATCCCGGTAGCGAAACACTATCCAGACTCATCTGGCTGAAGGCGTGTCCAGTTAGTAAAAAAATATCTAGAAGCAAAGAAATTCAGAAGCAGACGCTTCAAGTAAATCGAGATTGTAGGTAGTGTTTTCACGAAGTGAAAATTTCGAAGATAATATTTTACTTTGTTTTTTTCAGAGCTTGCCACGAGTGTGAGGTATTAAAAGCCCTGCCTGCTTACGTACTGATCGACATGGAAGTAATCGGAGGTAAGTGCAGAAATAAATTATGAATTTAAGATGAAAAAACGTGATTTTATATAAAGAAAATGTTGTTCTACATACCGAAGTCAATCCCGGTCGCGAAACACTATCCAGACTCATCTTGCTGAAGGCGTGGCCAGTAAGTAATAAATTTCCTATGAGCAAAAAAATTCAGAAGCAGAGGCTTCGAGTAAATCGGGATTGTAGGTAGTTTTTTTACGAAGTGAAAATTATAAAGATAGTATTTTATTTTGGACTTTTCAGTGCTTGCCACGAGTGCGAGGTATTAAAAGCCATGCCTGCTTGCGTAATGATCGACAAGGAAGTAATCGGAGGAAAGTGCACAAATAAATTATGAATTTCAGATGAAAAAACGTGATTTTATATAAAGAAAATGTTGTTCTACATACCGAAGTCAATCCCGGTCGCGAAACACTATACAGACTCAACAGGCTGAAGGCATGGCCAGTAAGTAATAAATTTCCTATAAGCAAAAAAATTCAGAAGCAGAGGCTTCGAGTAAATTGAGATTGTAGGTAGTGTTTTTACGAAGTGAAAATTATAAAGAAAGTATTTTATTTTGATTTTTTCAGAGCTTGCCAAGCGTGCGAGGTGTTAAAAGCCGCGCCTTAATGCGGGTTGACCGACAATAAAGTAATCGGAGGTAAGTGCAGAACAAAATTAGGAATTTCAGATGAAAAAACGTGATTTTATATAAAGAAAATGTTGTTCTACATACCAAAGTCAATCCCGGTCGCGTAACACTATACAGACTCAACAGGCTGAAGGCATGGCCAGTAAGTAATAAATTTCCTATAAGCAAAAAAATTCAGAAGCAGAGGCTTCGAGTAAATCGAGATTGTAGGTAGTGTTTTTACGAAGTGAAAATTATAAAGATACTATTTTATTTTGATTTATTCAGAGCTTGCCAAGCGTGCGAGTTGTTAAAAGCCGCGCCTTAATGCGGGCTGACCGACAATAAAGTAATCGGAGGTAAGTGCAGAACAAAATTACGAATTTCAGATGAAAAAACGTGATTTTATATAAAGAAAATGTTATTCTTCATACCGAAGTCAATCCCGGTAGCGAAACACTATCCAGACTCATCTGGCTGAAGGCGTGACCAGTTAGTAAAAAAATATCTAGAAGCAAAGAAATTCAGAAGCAGACGCTTCAAGTAAATCGAGATTGTAGGTAGTGTTTTCACGAAGTGAAAATTTCGAAGATAGTATTTTACTTTGTTTTTTTCAGAGCTTGCCACGAGTGCGAGGTATTAAAAGCTGTGCCTGCTTGCGTACTGATCGACATGGAAGTAATTGGAGGTAAGTGCAGAAATAAATTATGAATTTAAGATGAAAAAACGTGATTTTATATAAAGAAAATGTTGTTCTACATACCGAAGTCAATCCCGGTCGCGAAACACTATACAGACTCAACAGGCTGAAGGCATGGCCAGTAAGTAATAAATTTCCTATAAGCAAAAAAATTCAGAAGCAGAGGCTTCGAGTAAATCGAGATGGTAGGTAGTGTTTTTACGAAGTGAAAATTATAAAGATAGTATTTATTTTGATTTTTTCAGAGCTTGCCAAGCGTGCGAGGTGTTAAAAGCCGTGCCTTAATGCGGGCTGGCGAACAATAAAGTAACCGGAGGTAAGTGCAGAACAAAATTACGAATTTCAGATGAAAAAACGTGATTTTATATAAAGAAAATGTTATTCTTCATACCGAAGTCAATCCCGGTAGCGAAACACTATCCAGACTCATCTGGCTAAAGGCGTGACCAGTTAGTAAAAAAATATCTAGAAGCAAAGAAATTCAGAAGCAGACGCTTCAAGTAAATCGAGATTGTAGGTAGTGTTTTCACGAAGTGAGAATTTCGAAGATAGTATTTTACTTTGTTTTTTTCAGAGCTTGCCACGAGTGCGAGGTATTAAAAGCTGTGCCTGCTTGCGTACTGATTGACATGGAAGTAATCGGAGGTAAGTGCAGAAATAAATTATGAATTTAAGATGAAAAAACGTGATTTTATATAAAGAAAATGTTGTTCTACATACCGAAGTCAATCCCGGTCGCGAAACACTATCCAGACTCATCTTGCTGAAGGCGTGGCCAGTAAGTAATAAATTTCCTATGAGCAAAAAAATTCAGAAGCAGAGGCTTCAAGTAAATCGAGATGGTAGGTAGTGTTTTTACGAAGTGAAAATTATAAAGATAGTATTTTATTTTGATTTTTTCAGAGCTTGCCAAAGCGTGCGAGGTGTTAAAAGCCTTGCCTTAATACGGGCTGACCGACAATAAAGTAATTGGAGGTAAGTGTAGAACAAAATTACGAATTTCAGATGAAAAAACGTGATTTTATATAAAGAAAATGTTGTTCTACATACCGAAGTCAATCCCGGTCGCGAAACACTATCCAGACTCATCTTGCTGAAGGCGTGGCCAGTAAGTAATAAATTTCCTATGAGAAAAAAATTCAGAAGCAGAGGCTTCGAGTAAATCGAGATTGTAGGTAGTGTTTTTACGAAGTGAAAATTATAAAGAAAGTATTTTATTTTGATTTTTTCAGAGCTTGCCAAGCGTGCGAGGTGTTAAAAGCCGCGCCTTAATGCGGGTTGACCGACAATAAAGTAATCGGAGGTAAGTGCAAAACAAAATTAGGAATTTAAGATGAAAAAACGTGATTTTATATAAAGAAAATGTTGTTCTACACACCAAAGTCAATCCCGGTCGCGAAACACTATACAGACTCAACAGGCTGAAGGCATGGCCAGTAAGTAATAAATTTCCTATAAGCAAAAAAATTCAGAAGCAGAGGCTTCGAGTAAATCGAGATTGTAGGTAGTGTTTTTACGAAGTGAAAATTATAAAGATACTATTTTATTTTGATTTATTCAGAGCTTGCCAAGCGTGCGAGGTGTTAAAAGCCGCGCCTTAATGCGGGCTGACCGACAATAAAGTAATAGGAGGTAAGTGCAGAACAAAATTACGAATTTCAGATGAAAAAACGTGATTTTATATAAAGAAAATGTTATTCTTCATACCGAAGTCAATCCCGGTAGCGAAACACTATCCAGACTCATCTGGCTGAAGGCGTTACCAGTCAGTAAAAAAATATCTAGAGGCAAAGAAATTCAGAAGCAGACGCTTCAAGTAAATCGAGATTGTAGGTAGTGTTTTCACGAAGTGAAAATTTCGAAGATAGTATTTTACTTTGTTTTTTTCAGAGCTTGCCACGAGTGCGAGGTATTAAAAGCCGTGCCTGCTTGCGTACTGATCGACATGGAAGTAATCGGAGGTAAGTGCAGAAATAAATTATGAATTTAAGATGAAAAAACGTGATTTTATATAAAGAAAATGTTGTTCTACATACCGAAGTCAATCCAAGTCGCGAAACACTATCCAGACTCATCTTGCTGAAGTCGTGGCCAGTAAGTAATAAATTTCCTATGAACAAAAAAATTCAGAAGCAGAGGCTTCGAGTAAATCGAGATTGTAGGTAGTGTTTTTACGAAGTGCAAATTATAAAGATAGTATTTTATTTTGATTTTTTCAGAGCTTGCCAAACGTGCGAAGTGTTAAAAGCCGCGCCTTAATGCGGGCTGACCGACAATAAAGTAATCGGAGGTAAGTGCAGAACAAAATTACGAATTTCAGATGAAAAAACGTGATTTTATATAAAGAAAATGTTATTCTTCATACCGAAGTCAATCCCGGTAGCGAAACACTATCCAGACTCATCTGGCTGAAGGCGTGACCAGTTAGTAAAAAAATATCTAGAAGCAAAGAAATTCAGAAGCAGACGCTTCAAGTAAATCGAGATTGTAGGTAGTGTTTTCACGAATTGAAAATTTCGAAGATAGTATTTTACTTTGTTTTTTTCAGAGCTTGCCACGAGTGCGAGGTATTAAAAGCTGTGCCTGCTTGCGTACTGATTGACATGGAAGTAATCGGAGGTAAGTGCAGAAATAAATTATGAATTTAAGATGAAAAAACGTGATTTTATATAAAGAAAATGTTATTCTACATACCGAAGTCAATCCAAGTCGCGAAACACTATCCAGACTCATCTTGCTGAAGTCGTGGCCAGTAAGTAATAAATTTCCTATGAGCAAAAAAATTCAGAAGCAGAGGCTTCGAGTAAATCGAGATTGTAGGTAGTGTTTTTACGAAGTGCAAATTATAAAGATAGTATTTTATTTTGATTTTTTCAGAGCTTGCCAAACGTGCGAAGTGTTAAAAGCCGCGCCTTAATGCGGGCTGACCGACAATAAAGTAATCGGAGGTAAGTGCAGAACAAAATTACGAATTTCAGATGAAAAAACGTGATTTTATATAAAGAAAATGTTATTCTTCATACCGAAGTCAATCCCGGTAGCGAAACACTATCCAGACTCATCTGGCTGAAGGCGTGACCAGTTAGTAAAAAAATATCTAGAAGCAAAGAAATTCAGAAGCAGACGCTTCAAGTAAATCGAGATTGTAGGTAGTGTTTTCACGAAGTGAAAATTTCGAAGATAGTATTTTACTTTGTTTTTTTCAGAGCTTGCCACGAGTGCGAGGTATTAAAAGCTGTGCCTGCTTGCGTACTGATTGACATGGAAGTAATCGGAGGTAAGTGCAGAAATAAATTATGAATTTAAGATGAAAAAACGTGATTTTATATAAAGAAAATGTTATTCTTCATACCGAAGTCAATCCCGGTCGCGAAACACTATACAGACTCAACAGGCTGAAGGCATGGCCAGTAAGTATTAAATTTCCTATAAGCAAAAAAATTCAGAAGCAGAGGCTTCGAGTAAATCGAGATTGTAGGTAGTGTTTTTACGAAGTGAAAATTATAAAGATAGTATTTATTTTGATTTTTTCAGAGCTTGCCAAGCGTGCGAGGTGTTAAAAGCCGTGCCTTAATGCGGGCTGACGAACAATAAAGTAATCGGAGGTAAGTGCAGAACAAAATTACGAATTTCAGATGAAAAAACGTGATTTTATATAAAGAAAATGTTATTCTTCATACCGAAGTCAATCCCGGTAGTGAAACACTATCCAGACTCATCTGGCTGAAGAAGTGACCAGTTAGTAAAAAAATATCTAGAAGCAAAGAAATTCAGAAGCAGACGCTTCAAGTAAATCGAGATTGTAGGTAGTGTTTTCACGAAGTGAAAATTTCGAAGATAGTATTTTACTTTCTTTTTTTCAGAGCTTGCCACGAGTGCGAGGTATTAAAAGCTGTGCCTGCTTGCGTACTGATCGACATGGAAGTAATCGGAGGTAAGTGCAGAAATAAATTATGAATTTAAGATGAAAAAACGTGATTTTATATAAAGAAAATGTTGTTCTACATACCGAAGTCAATCCCGGTCGCGAAACACTATCCAGGCTCATCTTGCTGAAGGCGTGGCCAGTAAGTAATAAATTTCCTATGAGCAAAAAAATTCAGAAGCAGAGGCTTCGAGTAAATCGAGATTGTAGGTAGTGTTTTTACGAAGTGAAAATAATAAAGATAGTATTTTATTTTGGACTTTTCAGTGCTTGCCACGAGTGCGAGGTATTAAAAGCCAAGCCTGCTTGCGTAATGATCGACAAGGACGTAATCGGAGGAAAGTGCACAAATAAATTATGAATTTCAGATGAAAAAACGTGATTTTATATAAAGAAAATGTTGTTCTACATACCGAAGTCAATCCCGGTCGCGAAACACTACACAGACTCAACAGGCTGAAGGCATGGCCAGTAAGTAATAAATTTCCTATAAGCAAAAAAATTCAGAAGCAGAGGCTTCGAGTAAATTGAGATTGTAGGTAGTGTTTTTACGAAGTGAAAATTATAAAGAAAGTATTTTATTTTGATTTTTTCAGAGCTTGCCAAGCGTGCGAGGTGTTAAAAGCCGCGCCTTAATGCGGGTTGACCGACAATAAAGTAATCGGAGGTAAGTGCAGAACAAAATTACGAATTTCAGATGAAAAAACGTGATTTTATATAAAGAAAATGTTATTCTTCATACCGAAGTCAATCCCGGTAGCGAAACACTATCCAGACTCATCTGGCTGAAGGCGTGACCAGTTAGTAAAAAAATATCTAGAAGCAAAGAAATTCAGAAGCAGACGCTTCAAGTAAATCGAGATTGTAGGTAGTGTTTTCACGAAGTGAAAATTTCGAAGATAGTATTTTACTTTGTTTTTTTCAGAGCTTGCCACGAGTGCGAGGTATTAAAAGCTGTGCGTGCTTGCGTACTGATTGACATGGAAGTAATCGGAGGTAAGTGCAGAAATAAGTTATGAATTTAAGATGAAAAAACGTGATTTTATATAAAGAAAATGTTGTTCTACATACCGAAGTCAATCCCGGTAGCGAAACACTATCCAGACTCATCTTACTGAAGGCGTGGCCAGTAAGTAATAAATTTCCTATGAGCAAAAAAATTCAGAAGCAGAGGCTTCGAGTAAATCGAGATTGTAGGTAGTGTTTTTACGAAGTGAAAATTATAAAGATAGTATTTTATTTTGGACTTTTCAGTGCTTGCCACGAGTGCGAGGTATTAAAAGCCAAGCCTGCTTGCGTAATGATCGACAAGGACGTAATCGGAGGAAAGTGCACAAATAAATTATGAATTTCAGATGAAAAAACGTGATTTTATATAAAGAAAATGTTGTTCTACATACCGAAGTCAATCCCGGTCGCGAAACACTATACAGACTCAACAGGCTGAAGGCATGGCCAGTAAGTAATAAATTTCCTATAAGCAAAAAAATTCAGAAGCAGAGGCTTCGAGTAAATCGAGATTGTAGGTAGTGTTTTTACGAAGTGAAAATTATAAAGATAGTATTTTATTTTGATTTTTTCAGAGCTTGCCAAAGCGTGCGAGGTGTTAAAAGCCTTGCCTTAATACGGGCTGACCGACAATAAAGTAATTGGAGGTAAGTGTAGAACAAAATTACGAATTTCAGATGAAAAAACGTGATTTTATATAAAGAAAATGTTGTTCTACATACCGAAGTCAATCCCGGTCGCGAAACACTATCCAGACTCATCTTGCTGAAGGCGTGGCCAGTAAGTAATAAATTTCCTATGAGAAAAAAATTCAGAAGCAGAGGCTTCGAGTAAATCGAGATTGTAGGTAGTGTTTTTACGAAGTGAAAATTATAAAGAAAGTATTTTATTTTGATTTTTTCAGAGCTTGCCAAGCGTGCGAGGTGTTAAAAGCCGCGCCTTAATGCGGGTTGACCGACAATAAAGTAATCGGAGGTAAGTGCAGAACAAAATTAGGAATTTAAGATGAAAAAACGTGATTTTATATAAAGAAAATGTTGTTCTACACACCAAAGTCAATCCCGGTCGCGAAACACTATACAGACTCAACAGGCTGAAGGCATGGCCAGTAAGTAATAAATTTCCTATAAGCAAAAAAATTCAGAAGCAGAGGCTTCGAGTAAATCGAGATTGTAGGTAGTGTTTTTACGAAGTGAAAATTATAAAGATACTATTTTATTTTGATTTATTCAGAGCTTGCCAAGCGTGCGAGGTGTTAAAAGCCGCGCCTTAATGCGGGCTGACCGACAATAAAGTAATAGGAGGTAAGTGCAGAACAAAATTACGAATTTCAGATGAAAAAACGTGATTTTATATAAAGAAAATGTTATTCTTCATACCGAAGTCAATCCCGGTAGCGAAACACTATCCAGACTCATCTGGCTGAAGGCGTTACCAGTCAGTAAAAAAATATCTAGAGGCAAAGAAATTCAGAAGCAGACGCTTCAAGTAAATCGAGATTGTAGGTAGTGTTTTCACGAAGTGAAAATTTCGAAGATAGTATTTTACTTTGTTTTTTTCAGAGCTTGCCACGAGTGCGAGGTATTAAAAGCCGTGCCTGCTTGCGTACTGATCGACATGGAAGTAATCGGAGGTAAGTGCAGAAATAAATTATGAATTTAAGATGAAAAAACGTGATTTTATATAAAGAAAATGTTGTTCTACATACCGAAGTCAATCCAAGTCGCGAAACACTATCCAGACTCATCTTGCTGAAGTCGTGGCCAGTAAGTAATAAATTTCCTATGAACAAAAAAATTCAGAAGCAGAGGCTTCGAGTAAATCGAGATTGTAGGTAGTGTTTTTACGAAGTGCAAATTATAAAGATAGTATTTTATTTTGATTTTTTCAGAGCTTGCCAAGCGTGCGAAGTGTTAAAAGCCGCGCCTTAATGCGGGCTGACCGACAATAAAGTAATCGGAGGTAAGTGCAGAACAAAATTACGAATTTCAGATGAAAAAACGTGATTTTATATAAAGAAAATGTTATTCTTCATACCGAAGTCAATCCCGGTAGCGAAACACTATCCAGACTCATCTGGCTGAAGGCGTGACCAGTTAGTAAAAAAATATCTAGAAGCAAAGAAATTCAGAAGCAGACGCTTCAAGTAAATCGAGATTGTAGGTAGTGTTTTCACGAAGTGAAAATTTCGAAGATAGTATTTTACTTTGTTTTTTTCAGAGCTTGCCACGAGTGCGAGGTATTAAAAGCTGTGCCTGCTTGCGTACTGATCGACATGGAAGTAATCGGAGGTAAGTGCAGAAATAAATTATGAATTTAAGATGAAAAAACGTGATTTTATATAAAGAAAATGTTATTCTACATACCGAAGTCAATCCAAGTCGCGAAACACTATCCAGACTCATCTTGCTGAAGTCGTGGCCAGTAAGTAATAAATTTCCTATGAACAAAAAAATTCAGAAGCAGAGGCTTCGAGTAAATCGAGATTGTAGGTAGTGTTTTTACGAAGTGCAAATTATAAAGATAGTATTTTATTTTGATTTTTTCAGAGCTTGCCAAGCGTGCGAAGTGTTAAAAGCCGCGCCTTAATGCGGGCTGACCGACAATAAAGTAATCGGAGGTAAGTGCAGAACAAAATTACGAATTTCAGATGAAAAAACGTGATTTTATATAAAGAAAATGTTATTCTTCATACCGAAGTCAATCCCGGTAGCGAAACACTATCCAGACTCATCTGGCTGAAGGCGTGACCAGTTAGTAAAAAAATATCTAGAAGCAAAGAAATTCAGAAGCAGACGCTTCAAGTAAATCGAGATTGTAGGTAGTGTTTTCACGAAGTGAAAATTTCGAAGATAGTATTTTACTTTGTTTTTTTCAGAGCTTGCCACGAGTGCGAGGTATTAAAAGCTGTGCCTGCTTGCGTACTGATTGACATGGAAGTAATCGGAGGTAAGTGCAGAAATAAATTATGAATTTAAGATGAAAAAACGTGATTTTATATAAAGAAAATGTTATTCTTCATACCGAAGTCAATCCCGGTCGCGAAACACTATACAGACTCAACAGGCTGAAGGCATGGCCAGTAAGTATTAAATTTCCTATAAGCAAAAAAATTCAGAAGCAGAGGCTTCGAGTAAATCGAGATTGTAGGTAGTGTTTTTACGAAGTGAAAATTATAAAGATAGTATTTATTTTGATTTTTTCAGAGCTTGCCAAGCGTGCGAGGTGTTAAAAGCCGTGCCTTAATGCGGGCTGACGAACAATAAAGTAACCGGAGGTAAGTGCAGAACAAAATTACGAATTTCAGATGAAAAAACGTGATTTTATATAAAGAAAATGTTATTCTTCATACCGAAGTCAATCCCGGTAGTGAAACACTATCCAGACTCATCTGGCTGAAGAAGTGACCAGTTAGTAAAAAAATATCTAGAAGCAAAGAAATTCAGAAGCAGACGCTTCAAGTAAATCGAGATTGTAGGTAGTGTTTTCACGAAGTGAAAATTTCGAAGATAGTATTTTACTTTCTTTTTTTCAGAGCTTGCCACGAGTGCGAGGTATTAAAAGCTGTGCCTGCTTGCGTACTGATTGACATGGAAGTAATCGGAGGTAAGTGCAGAAATAAATTATGAATTTAAGATGAAAAAACGTGATTTTATATAAAGAAAATGTTGTTCTACATACCGAAGTCAATCCCGGTCGCGAAACACTATCCAGGCTCATCTTGCTGAAGGCGTGGCCAGTAAGTAATAAATTTCCTATGAGCAAAAAAATTCAGAAGCAGAGGCTTCGAGTAAATCGAGATTGTAGGTAGTGTTTTTACGAAGTGAAAATAATAAAGATAGTATTTTATTTTGGACTTTTCAGTGCTTGCCACGAGTGCGAGGTATTAAAAGCCAAGCCTGCTTGCGTAATGATCGACAAGGACGTAATCGGAGGAAAGTGCACAAATAAATTATGAATTTCAGATGAAAAAACGTGATTTTATATAAAGAAAATGTTGTTCTACATACCGAAGTCAATCCCGGTCGCGAAACACTACACAGACTCAACAGGCTGAAGGCATGGCCAGTAAGTAATAAATTTCCTATAAGCAAAAAAATTCAGAAGCAGAGGCTTCGAGTAAATTGAGATTGTAGGTAGTGTTTTTACGAAGTGAAAATTATAAAGAAAGTATTTTATTTTGATTTTTTCAGAGCTTGCCAAGCGTGCGAGGTGTTAAAAGCCGCGCCTTAATGCGGGTTGACCGACAATAAAGTAATCGGAGGTAAGTGCAGAACAAAATTACGAATTTCAGATGAAAAAACGTGATTTTATATAAAGAAAATGTTATTCTTCATACCGAAGTCAATCCCGGTAGCGAAACACTATCCAGACTCATCTGGCTGAAAGCGTGACCAGTTAGTAAAAAAATATCTAGAAGCAAAGAAATTCAGAAGCAGACGCTTCAAGTAAATCGAGATTGTAGGTAGTGTTTTCACGAAGTGAAAATTTCGAAGATAGTATTTTACTTTGTTTTTTTCAGAGCTTGCCACGAGTGCGAGGTATTAAAAGCTGTGCCTGCTTGCGTACTGATTGACATGGAAGTAATCGGAGGTAAGTGCAGAAATAAATTATGAATTTAAGATGAAAAAACGTGATTTTATATAAAGAAAATGTTGTTCTACATACCGAAGTCAATCCCGGTAGCGAAACACTATCCAGACTCATCTTGCTGAAGGCGTGGCCAGTAAGTAATAAATTTCCTATGAGCAAAAAAATTCAGAAGCAGAGGCTTCGAGTAAATCGAGATTGTAGGTAGTGTTTTTACGAAGTGAAAATTATAAAGATAGTATTTTATTTTGGACTTTTCAGTGCTTGCCACGAGTGCGAGGTATTAAAAGCCAAGCCTGCTTGCGTAATGATCGACAAGGACGTAATCGGAGGAAAGTGCACAAATAAATTATGAATTTCAGATGAAAAAACGTGATTTTATATAAAGAAAATGTTGTTCTACATACCGAAGTCAATCCCGGTCGCGAAACACTATACAGACTCAACAGGCTGAAGGCATGGCCAGTAAGTAATAAATTTCCTATAAGCAAAAAAATTCAGAAGCAGAGGCTTCGAGTAAATCGAGATTGTAGGTAGTGTTTTTACGAAGTGAAAATTATAAAGATACTATTTTATTTTGATTTATTCAGAGCTTGCCAATCGTGCGAGTTGTTAAAAGCCGCGCCTTAATGCGGGCTGACCGACAATAAAGTAATCGGAGGTAAGTGCAGAATAAAATTACGAATTTCAGATGAAAAAACGTGATTTTATATAAAGAAAATGTTATTCTTCATACCGAAGTCAATCCCGGTAGCGAAACACTATCCAGACTCATCTGGCTGAAGGCGTGACCAGTTAGTAAAAAAATATCTAGAAGCAAAGAAATTCAGAAGCAGACGCTTCAAGTAAATCGAGATTGTAGGTAGTGTTTTCACGAAGTGAAAATTTCGAAGATAGTATTTTACTTTGTTTTTTTCAGAGCTTGCCACGAGTGCGAGGTATTAAAAGCTGTGCCTGCTTGCGTACTGATTGACATGGAAGTAATTGGAGGTAAGTGCAGAAATAAATTATGAATTTAAGATGAAAAAACGTGATTTTATATAAAGAAAATGTTGTTCTACATACCGAAGTCAATCCCGGTCGCGAAACACTATACAGACTCAACAGGCTGAAGGCATGGCCAGTAAGTATTAAATTTCCTATAAGCAAAAAAATTCAGAAGCAGAGGCTTCGAGTAAATCGAGATTGTAGGTAGTGTTTTTACGAAGTGAAAATTATAAAGATAGTATTTATTTTGATTTTTTCAGAGCTTGCCAAGCGTGCGAGGTGTTAAAAGCCGTGCCTTAATGCGGGCTGGCGAACAATAAAGTAACCGGAGGTAAGTGCAGAACAAAATTACGAATTTCAGATGAAAAAACGTGATTTTATATAAAGAAAATGTTATTCTTCATACCGAAGTCAATCCCGGTAGCGAAACACTATCCAGACTCATCTGGCTAAAGGCGTGACCAGTTAGTAAAAAAATATCTAGAAGCAAAGAAATTCAGAAGCAGACGCTTCAAGTAAATCGAGTTTGTAGGTAGTGTTTTCACGAAGTGAGAATTTCGAAGATAGTATTTTACTTTGTTTTTTTCAGAGCTTGCCACGAGTGCGAGGTATTAAAAGCTGTGCCTGCTTGCGTACTGATTGACATGGAAGTAATCGGAGGTAAGTGCAGAAATAAATTATGAATTTAAGATGAAAAAACGTGATTTTATATAAAGAAAATGTTGTTCTACATACCGAAGTCAATCCCGGTCGCGAAACACTATCCAGACTCATCTTGCTGAAGGCGTGGCCAGTAAGTAATAAATTTCCTATCCACTCACGCGCCCCAATGCAAAAATTAGTAAATTTTGAAATCCGTGAAACGCCCCCATCTTCATTATTTCACCACTTCAAACTGTCAGCGGACAGCACGTTTGTTTTTTATTTTTTTGAATTTTATGCGTGGACCCACCCCTTCTGTTTCATGTTTTTTGGAAAGGTGGTTAAATTTTGAATTTTTGTTTCGAAAGCCATGTGTGTGTATCGGACGTAAGAATAAAATTATCTGTGGTTGAAAATAAGTTTGCGAAGTGTACTGTGGGCTGTCAATCTGCCATTTCGTCGTCGCGTATTTTATGATACACAATTAAACGGTAAGTAATGATTATAATCAACATTATATACCATTTTGTTCGTGATTTAACGCTCTTTCGAGTTATCTATACTACATTTGAATTTCGAGTTTTAAAATCGTTCCTATAATTAGAAATATGTTTCATTGTTGTCTGAAAAATTCTTAGCTCTTGAAAAACGTAATAAAAACGAATCTATTACTACTTTTTACGTAAATTAATGTGTATTAACCATGTAGCCTGGTTAATTACGAACAGTTTGGTACCAATATTATATCATTTCGTTGTGATTTCAAAGTACAAAATCTAATTGCAAAAACCAATAGCCAATTTTTTTCGAAGCACGCGGCGTGGCGTAGTTCATTGACACGGATTAAAGAAACCTATTCATGATAAATTGTGGTTATTCTTCTCTCTTGAAACCTTTGAGTTCTGATTTGTGATAATTACTCAAAAAAAAAAAACAATCTCGATTTTTGCCATATTTTTCAGAAAAAATGCAAAATGGATAATATTATTCAAGGACAGGGTGGCAGGCGAGGCTCAGCAGGTCGCAGGCGCTCGCGAGGGCGAGGGCGATGCCTATTTGGAGAGAGGTATAGTGTATAATGTATATCAAATACATAAGTACCTGTTTGAAAAGAGGTATAGTAGCTGTATAAAAAGTATATATCTAATACATTTCTCTCTCAAAGAGAGGAGCCCTGTGTCCCAGCAGTGGGAACTTGATAGGCTAGTTACACATACCATCGAACTGATTACCTAACTTAACGGGATCAACTTTGAAATCAAATTGTTCTCTCAACTTCTTAACTCAAATTGTATATAATATAATACATTTCCCTCTCAAAGAGAGGAGCCCTGTGTCCCAGCAGTGAGAACATTATAGGCTGATTACACTACATAGCATCGAACTGAAAAACTTAACGGGATCAACTTCAAAATCAAATTGTTCTATCAACTTGTTATCTCAAATTGTATATAATCTAATACATTTCCCTCTCAAAGAGAGGAGCCCTGTGTCCCAGCAGTGGGAACATTCTAGGCTGATTACGCTACATAGCATCGAACTGAAAAATTTAACGGGATCAACTTCGAAATCAAATTGTTCTCTCAACTTCTTAACTCATATTGTTTTTTTTTCAGTACACCTGCAGGGCCAGCGCCAGAGGCAGAGCCAGCGCCAGGGCCTTCTGAGCTCTGTCCCGCAGCACCCAGTCCCGCAACACCCAGCCCCGCAGCACCCATGCTGACCCCGGCTGAAGAGTATGTGTTCATATCTTTATTTGCATTTCATAATGTTTGAAGATCTTACAATGGGCTTAAAGCTAAGGCACAATTATGGACCCTGTAGGGCACAGCAAAAAGTATAAAATTAATGTTTTAAATAGAATTAATACTTAATTAATTATGGATTTTCTGTAGTTTCTGCCTACCCCCATGGGAAGAAGGCGTGAGTTTATTTATGTATGTATGTTTTGAAACATGTCCTTAGTATTAAATAACTAAATTATTACATTTATTATTCTTGTTTAAATTAAAACTTATTTGATAATAAAATGTACTAGAATATTTATGTATGTAGGTATGAATGTGAATGTATAGTTTTGAATGTATGGGGATTTTGTGTCCTGTAAACATTATATAATATTTACATAACATCACATAACGTAACATCACGCCTGTATTCCCCGAAGGGTTAGGCAGAGGTGTACCTATAGAACACCCACATTTCGCCAGTTATGTTTAAGTCCCATGTAATAGGGGGCGAGCCTATTGCCATCAACCAGGCACAAATCCAGACTCCGGGTTGCTACCGAGAAATTCCAGATGGAAAAACCCAATAGCACTTTGCCCGACCTGGGAATCGAACCCAGGACCTCATGCTCAGCAGTAGCGCTTGCGACCACTAGACCAACGAGGCATTTCATAATAATTAATATAAATATTGATGTTTATACTTATTACAGACTTATGAAGCAGAAAAAAAATATAGGTACTCCAGGCAGAAACCCGACGTGTAGCTCCTTCCCAGCTTTCGCCATTTGTACTCTTGTTGCCAGTCTGCCGGCTGTCTGGCTGGGTTTGATTGGAGGCGCACACTTGTATTTGTCCGTGTTTATGTTAACTTGCATGTAATTGTGTAGCCTATGTTGGTGATCCAATGATAAACAAATAAATGACTACTTGTGAAATAAAAGTTATAATTACGTTGTACATTTTTTATTTTTTATCCTTAATTATACCCCAATACACTTAATACTGGCCGATACTCGACAATTAATTGCATACATGCAATATTTAAAGTTACAATATTAAAATTACACACATTTTCAGTAAATTTCAAACAAACAAACTATACACATAACCCTTTCTTGGTAGTCAGGTAAAAATAATAAACATCCGTGAATAGCGCGCTTTATTCTCACGCTCAAAATGGCCGCCATGACTCATTCTCGAGAGTATATTCCCGCGATGTTATTATTCTTTGTATTTCAAAACTTTGGAGAAAATAGTAAATATTATGATGGCATTGTGTAGTTAATGAATGGGACTTCATTTTTTGTAAAAAAAAACATAGGGTCAACGCTTTAGTTAGTGAAATAAAACAGATTTTATTATTTATTTGCGAATAAAAAAAAAACTAAGTCATATATAGTTCTAAAACAAAATGTATAATCAAGCCTGGTCTGTCCACTATATGAAACAGTCATTAGTTTACTATCAGTTCATAGAAATATTTCGTGTAGAAGTCGTGTATAAGTGGCTAGGCGCACGGCGCGCGCCGACAAAAAATGTTCGCGGGCATTTCGGCCTACGTCACGCGTAAGTACAAGCGCGTGAGTGGCTATGAGCAAAAAAATTCAGAAGCAGAGGCTTCAAGTAAATCGAGATGGTAGGTAGTGTTTTTACGAAGTGAAAATTATAAAGATAGTATTTTATTTTGATTTTTTCAGAGCTTGCCAAAGCGTGCGAGGTGTTAAAAGCCTTGCCTTAATACGGGCTGACCGACAATAAAGTAATTGGAGGTAAGTGTAGAACAAAATTACGAATTTCAGATGAAAAAACGTGATTTTATATAAAGAAAATGTTATTCTTCATACCGAAGTCAATCCCGGTAGCGAAACACTATCCAGACTCATCTGGCTGAAGGCGTGACCAGTTAGTAAAAAAATATCTAGAAGCATAGAAATTCAGAAGCAGACGCTTCAAGTAAATCGAGATTGTAGGTAGTGTTTTCACGAAGTGAAAATTTCGAAGATAGTATTTTACTTTGTTTTTTTCAGAGCTTGCCACGAGTGCGAGGTATTAAAAGCCGTGCCTGCTTGCGTAATGATCGACAAGGAAGTAATCGGAGGAAAGTGCAAAAATAAATTATGAATTTAAGATGAAAAACGTGATTTTATATAAAGAAAATGTTGTTCTACATACCGAAGTCAATCCCGGTCGCGAAACACTATACAGATTCAACAGGCTGAAGGCATGGCCAGTAAGTAATAAATTTCGTATAAGCAAAAAAATTCAGAAGCAGAGGCTTCGAGTAAATCGAGATGGTAGGTAGTGTTTTTACGAAGTGAAAATTATAAAGATAGTATTTTATTTTGATTTTTTCAGAGCTTGCCAAGCGTGCGAGGTGTTTAAAGCCGCGCCTTAATGCGGGCTGACCGACAATAAAGTAATCGGAGGTAAGTGCAGAACAAAATTACGAATTTCAGATGAAAAAACGTGATTTTATATAAAGAAAATGTTATTCTTCATACCGAAGTCAATCCCGGTAGCGAAACACTATCCAGACTCATCTGGCTGAAGGCGTGACCAGTTAGTAAAAAAATATCTAGAGGCAAAGAAATTCAGAAGCAGACGCTTCAAGTAAATCGAGATTGTAGGTAGTGTTTTCACGAAGTGAAAATTTCGAAGATAGTATTTTACTTTGTTTTTTTCAGAGCTTGCCACGAGTGCGAGGTATTAAAAGCCGTGCCTGCTTGCGTACTGATCGACATGGAAGTAATCGGAGGTAAGTGCAGAAATAAATTATGAATTTAAGATGAAAAAACGTGATTTTATATAAAGAAAATGTTGTTCTACATACCGAAGTCAATCCCAGTCGCGAAACACTATCCAGACTCATCTTGCTGAAGTCGTGGCCAGTAAGTAATAAATTTCCTATGAGCAAAAAAATTCAGAAGCATAGGCTTCCAGTAAATCGAGATGGTAGGTAGTGTTTTTACGAAGTGAAAATTATAAAGATAGTATTTTATTTTGATTTTTTCAGAGCTTGCCAAGCGTGCGAGGTGTTAAAAGCCGCGCCTTAATGCGGGCTGACCGACAATAAAGTAATCGGAGGTAAGTGCAGAACAAAATTACGAATTTCAGATGAAAAAACGTGATTTTATATAAAGAAAATGTTATTCTTCATACCGAAGTCAATCCCGGTAGCGAAACACTATCCAGACTCATCTGGCTGAAGGCGTGACCAGTTAGTAAAAAAATATCTAGAGGCAAAGAAATTCAGAAGCAGACGCTTCAAGTAAATCGAGATTGTAGTTAGTGTTTTCACGAAGTGAAAATTTCGAAGATAGTATTTTACTTTGTTTTTTTCAGAGCTTGCCACGAGTGCGAGGTATTAAAAGCCGTGCCTGCTTGCGTACTGATCGACATGGAAGTAATCGGAGGTAAGTGCAGAAATAAATTATGAATTTAAGATGAAAAAACGTGATTTTATATAAAGAAAATGTTGTTCTACATACCGAAGTCAATCCCGGTCGCGAAACACTATCCAGACTCATCTTGCTGAAGGCGTGGCCGGTAAGTAATAAATTTCCTATGAGAAAAAAATTCAGAAGCACAGGCTTCGAGTAAATCGAGATTGTAGGTAGTGTTTTTACGAAGTGAAAATTATAAAGAAAGTATTTTATTTTGATTTTTTCAGAGCTTGCCAAGCGTGCGAGGTGTTAAAAGCCGCGCCTTAATGCGGGTTGACCGACAATAAAGTAATCGGAGGTAAGTGCAAAACAAAATTAGGAATTTAAGATGAAAAAACGTGATTTTATATAAAGAAAATGTTGTTCTACATACCAAAGTCAATCCCGGTCGCGTAACACTATACAGACTCAACAGGCTGAAGGCATGGCCAGTAAGTAATAAATTTCCTATAAGCAAAAAAATTCAGAAGCAGAGGCTTCGAGTAAATCGAGATTGTAGGTAGTGTTTTTACGAAGTGAAAATTATAAAGATACTATTTTATTTTGATTTATTCAAAGCTTGCCAAGCGTGCGAGGTGTTAAAAGCCGCGCCTTAATGCGGGCTGACCGACAATAAAGTAATCGGAGGTAAGTGCAGAACAAAATTACGAATTTCAGATGAAAAAACGTGATTTTATATAAAGAAAATGTTATTCTTCATACCGAAGTCAATCCCGGTAGCGAAACACTATCCAGACTCATCTGGCTGAAGGCGTGACCAGTTAGTAAAAAAATATCTAGAAGCAAAGAAATTCAGAAGCAGACGCTTCAAGTAAATCGAGATTGTAGGTAGTGTTTTCACGAAGTGAAAATTTCGAAGATAGTATTTTACTTTGTTTTTTTCAGTGCTTGCCACGAGTGCGAGGTATTAAAAGCCGTGCCTGCTTGCGTACTGATCGACATGGAAGTAATCGGAGGTAAGTGCAGAAATAAATTATGAATTTAAGATGAAAAAACGTGATTTTATATAAAGAAAATATTGTTCTACATACCGAAGTCAATCCAAGTCGCGATACACTATCCAGACTCATCTTGCTGAAGTCGTGGCCAGTAAGTAATAAATTTCCTATGAACAAAAAAATTCAGAAGCAGAGGCTTCGAGTAAATCGAGATTGTAGGTAGTGTTTTTACGAAGTGCAAATTATAAAGATAGTATTTTATTTTGATTTTTTCAGAGCTTGCCAAACGTGCGAAGTGTTAAAAGCCGCGCCTTAATGCGGGCTGACCGACAATAAAGTAATCGGAGGTAAGTGCAGAACAAAATTACGAATTTCAGATGAAAAAACGTGATTTTATATAAAGAAAATGTTATTCTTCATACCGAAGTCAATCCCGGTAGCGAAACACTATCCAGACTCATCTGGCTGAAGGCGTGACCAGTTAGTAAAAAAATATCTAGAAGCAAAGAAATTCAGAAGCAGACGCTTCAAGTAAATCGAGATTGTAGGTAGTGTTTTCACGAAGTGAAAATTTCGAAGATAGTATTTTACTTTGTTTTTTTCAGAGCTTGCCACGAGTGCGAGGTATTAAAAGCTGTGCCTGCTTGCGTACTGATTGACATGGAAGTAATCGGAGGTAAGTGCAGAAATAAATTATGAATTTAAGATGAAAAAACGTGATTTTATATAAAGAAAATGTTATTCTACATACCGAAGTCAATCCCGGTCGCGAAACACTATACAGACTCAACAGGCTGAAGGCATGGCCAGTAAGTAATAAATTTCGTATAAGCAAAAAAATTCAGAAGCAGAGGCTTCGAGTAAATCGAGATTGTAGGTAGTGTTTTTACGAAGTGAAAATTATAAAGATAGTATTTATTTTGATTTTTTCAGAGCTTGCCAAGCGTGCGAGGTGTTAAAAGCCGTGCCTTAATGCGGGCTGACGAACAATAAAGTAATCGGAGGTAAGTGCAGAACAAAATTACGAATTTCAGATGAAAAAACGTGATTTTATATAAAGAAAATGTTATTCTTCATACCGAAGTCAATCCCGGTAGTGAAACACTATCCAGACTCATCTGGCTGAAGAAGTGACCAGTTAGTAAAAAAATATCTAGAAGCAAAGAAATTCAGAAGCAGACGCTTCAAGTAAATCGAGATTGTAGGTAGTGTTTTCACGAAGTGAAAATTTCGAAGATAGTATTTTACTTTGTTTTTTTCAGAGCTTGCCACGAGTGCGAGGTATTAAAAGCTGTGCCTGCTTGCGTACTGATCGACATGGAAGTAATCGGAGGTAAGTGCAGAAATAAATTATGAATTTAAGATGAAAAAACGTGATTTTATATAAAGAAAATGTTGTTCTACATACCGAAGTCAATCCCGGTCGCGAAACACTATCCAGGCTCATCTTGCTGAAGGCGTGGCCAGTAAGTAATAAATTTCCTATGAGCAAAAAAATTCAGAAGCAGAGGCTTCGAGTAAATCGAGATTGTAGGTAGTGTTTTTACGAAGTGAAAATAATAAAGATAGTATTTTATTTTGGACTTTTCAGTGCTTGCCACGAGTGCGAGGTATTAAAAGCCAAGCCTGCTTGCGTAATGATCGACAAGGACGTAATCGGAGGAAAGTGCACAAATAAATTATGAATTTCAGATGAAAAAACGTGATTTTATATAAAGAAAATGTTGTTCTACATACCGAAGTCAATCCCGGTCGCGAAACACTATACAGACTCAACAGGCTGAAGGCATGGCCAGTAAGTAATAAATTTCCTATAAGCAAAAAAATTCAGAAGCAGAGGCTTCGAGTAAATCGAGATTGTAGGTAGTGTTTTTACGAAGTGAAAATTATAAAGAAAGTATTTTATTTTGATTTTTTCAGAGCTTGCCAAGCGTGCGAGGTGTTAAAAGCCGCGCCTTAATGCGGGTTGACCGACAATAAAGTAATCGGAGGTAAGTGCAGAACAAAATTAGGAATTTAAGATGAAAAAACGTGATTTTATATAAAGAAAATGTTGTTCTACACACCAAAGTCAATCCCGGTCGCGAAACACTATACAGACTCAACAGGCTGAAGGCATGGCCAGTAAGTAATAAATTTCCTATAAGCAAAAAAAATCAGAAGCAGAGGCTTCGAGTAAATCGAGATTGTAGGTAGTGTTTTTACGAAGTGAAAATTATAAAGATACTATTTTATTTTGATTTATTCAGAGCTTGCCAAGCGTGCGAGGTGTTAAAAGCCGCGCCTTAATGCGGGCTGACCGACAATAAAGTAATCGGAGGTAAGTGCAGAACAAAATTACGAATTTCAGATGAAAAAACGTTATTTTATATAAAGAAAATGTTATTCTTCATACCGAAGTCAATCCCGGTAGTGAAACACTATCCAGACTCATCTGGCTGAAGAAGTGACCAGTTAGTAAAAAAATATCTAGAAGCAAAGAAATTCAGAAGCAGACGCTTCAAGTAAATCGAGATTGTAGGTAGTGTTTTCACGAAGTGAAAATTTCGAAGATAGTATTTTACTTTGTTTTTTTCAGAGCTTGCCACGAGTGCGAGGTATTAAAAGCTGTGCCTGCTTGCGTACTGATTGACATGGAAGTAATCGGAGGTAAGTGCAGAAATAAATTATGAATTTAAGATGAAAAAACGTGATTTTATATAAAGAAAATGTTGTTCTACATACCGAAGTCAATCCCGGTCGCGAAACACTATCCAGGCTCATCTTGCTGAAGGCGTGGCCAGTAAGTAATAAATTTCCTATGAGCAAAAAAATTCAGAAGCAGAGGCTTCGAGTAAATCGAGATTGTAGGTAGTGTTTTTACGAAGTGAAAATAATAAAGATAGTATTTTATTTTGGACTTTTCAGTGCTTGCCACGAGTGCGAGGTATTAAAAGCCAAGCCTGCTTGCGTAATGATCGACAAGGACGTAATCGGAGGAAAGTGCACAAATAAATTATGAATTTCAGATGAAAAAACGTGATTTTATATAAAGAAAATGTTGTTCTACATACCGAAGTCAATCCCGGTCGCGAAACACTATACAGACTCAACAGGCTGAAGGCATGGCCAGTAAGTAATAAATTTCCTATAAGCAAAAAAATTCAGAAGCAGAGGCTTCGAGTAAATTGAGATTGTAGGTAGTGTTTTTACGAAGTGAAAATTATAAAGAAAGTATTTTATTTTGATTTTTTCAGAGCTTGCCAAGCGTGCGAGGTGTTAAAAGCCGCGCCTTAATGCGGGTTGACCGACAATAAAGTAATCGGAGGTAAGTGCAGAACAAAATTAGGAATTTAAGATGAAAAAACGTGATTTTATATAAAGAAAATGTTGTTCTACACACCAAAGTCAATCCCGGTCGAACAACACTATACAGACTCAACAGGCTGAAGGCATGGCCAGTAAGTAATAAATTTCCTATAAGCAAAAAAAATCAGAAGCAGAGGCTTCGAGTAAATCGAGATTGTAGGTAGTGTTTTTACGAAGGGAAAATTATAAAGATACTATTTTATTTTGATTTATTCAGAGCTTGCCAAGCGTGCGAGGTGTTATAAGCCGCGCCTTAATGCGGGCTGACCAACAATAAAGTAATCGGAGGTAAGTGCAGAACAAAATTAAGAATTTCAGATGAAAAAACGTGATTTTATATAAAGAAAATGTTATTCTTCATACCGAAGTCAATCCCGGTAGCGAAACACTATCCAGACTCATCTGGCTGAAGGCGTGACCAGTTAGTAAAAAAATATCTAGAAGCAAAGAAATTCAGAAGCAGACGCTTCAAGTAAATCGAGATTGTAGGTAGTGTTTTCACGAAGTGAAAATTTCGAAGATAGTATTTTACTTTGTTTTTTTCAGAGCTTGCCACGAGTGCGAGGTATTAAAAGCTGTGCGTGCTTGCGTACTGATTGACATGGAAGTAATCGGAGGTAAGTGCAGAAATAAGTTATGAATTTCAGATGAAAAAACGTGATTTTATATAAAGTTAATGTTGTTCTTCATACCAAAGTCAATCCCGGTCGCGAAACACTATACAGACTCAACAGGCTGAAGGCATGGCCGGTAAGTAATAAATTTCCTATAAGCAAAAAAAATCAGAAGCAGAGGCTTCGAGTAAATCGAGATTGTAGGTAGTGTTTTTACGAAGTGAAAATTATATAAATAGTATTTATTTTGATTTTTTCAGAGCTTGCCAAGCGTGCGAGGTGTTAAAAGCCGTGCCTTAATGCGGGCTGACAAACAATAAAGTAACCGGAGGTAAGTGCAGAACAAAATTACGAATTTCAGATGAAAAAACGTGATTTTATATAAAGAAAATGTTATTCTTCATACCGAAGTCAATCCCGGTAGCGAAACACTATACAGACTCAACAGGCTGAAGGCATGGCCAGTAAGTATTAAATTTCCTATAAGCAAAAAAATTCAGAAGCAGAGGCTTCGAGTAAATCGAGATTGTAGGTAGTGTTTTTACGAAGTGAAAATTATAAAAATAGTAATTATTTTGATTTTTTCAGAGCTTGCCAAGCGTGCGAGGTGTTAAAAGCCGTGCCTTAATGCGGGCTGACAAACAATAAAGTAACCGGAGGTAAGTGCAGAACAAAATTACGAATTTCAGATGAAAAAACGTGATTTTATATAAAGAAAATGTTATTCTTCATACCGAAGTCAATCCCGGTAGCGAAACACTATCCAGACTCATCTGGCTGAAAAGTGACCAGTTAGTAAAAAAATATCTAGAAGCAAAGAAATTCAGAAGCAGACGCTTCAAGTAAATCGAGATTGTAGGTAGTGTTTTCACGAAGTGAAAATTTCGAAGATAGTATTTTACTTTGGACTTTTCAGTGCTTGCCACGAGTGCGAGGTATTAAAAGCCATGCCTGCTTGCGTAATGATCGACAAGGAAGTAATCGGAGGAAAGTGCAGAAATAAATTATGAATTAAAGATGAAAAAACGTGATTTTATATAAAGAAAATGTTGTTCTACATACCGAAGTCAATCCCGGTCGCGAAACACTATACAGACTCAACAGGCTGAAGGCATGGCCAGTAAGTAATAAATTTCGTATAAGCAAAAAAATTCAGAAGCAGAGGCTTCGAGTAAATCGAGATTGTAGGTAGTGTTTTTACGAAGTGAAAACTATAAAGAAAGTATTTTATTTTGATTTTTTCAGAGCTTGCCAAGCTCGCGAGGTGTTAAAAGCCGCACCTTGATGCGGTTTGACCGACAATAAAGTAATCGGAGGTAAGTGCAGAACAAAATTAGGAATTTCAGATGAAAAAACGTGATTTTATATAAAGAAAATGTTGTTCTACATACCGAAGTCAATCCCGGTCGCGAAACACTATACAGACTCAACAGGCTGAAGGCATGGCCGGTAAGTAATAAATTTCCTATAAGCAAAAAAAATCAGAAGCAGAGGCTTCGAGTAAATCGAGATTGTAGGTAGTGTTTTTACGAAGTGAAAATTATAAAGATACTATTTTATTTTGATTTTTTCAGAGCTTGCCAAGCGTGCGAGGTGTAAAAAGCCGCGCCTTAATGCGGGCTGACCGACAATAAAGTAATCGGAGGTAAGTGCAGAACAAAATTACGAATTTCAGATGAAAAAACGTGATTTTATATAAAGAAAATGTTATTCTTCATACCGAAGTCAATCCCGGTAGCGAAACACTATCCAGACTCATCTGGCTGAAGGCGTGACCAGTTAGTAAAAAAATATCTAGAGGCAAAGAAATTCAGAAGCAGACGCTTCAAGTAAATCGAGATTGTAGGTAGTGTTTTCACGAAGTGAAAATTTCGAAGATAGTATTTTACTTTGTTTTTTTCAGAGCTTGCCACGAGTGCGAGGTATTAAAAGCCGTGCCTGCTTGCGTACTGATCGACATGGAAGTAATCGGAGGTAAGTGCAGAAATAAATTATGAATTTAAGATGAAAAAACGTGATTTTATATAAAGAAAATGTTGTTCTACATACCGAAGTCAATCCCGGTCGCGAAACACTATACAGACTCAACAGGCTGAAGGCATGGCCAGTAAGTATTAAATTTCCTATAAGCAAAAAAATTCAGAAGCAGAGGCTTCGAGTAAATCGAGATTGTAGGTAGTGTTTTTACGAAGTGAAAATTATAAAGAAAGTATTTTATTTTGATTTTTTCAGAGCTTGCCAAGCGTGCGAGGTGTTAAAAGCCGCGCCTTAATGCGGGTTGACGACAATAAAGTAATCGGAGGTAAGTGCAGAACAAAATTAGGAATTTAAGATGAAAAAACGTGATTTTATATAAAGAAAATGTTGTTCTACACACCAAAGTCAATCCCGGTTGCGACACACTATACAGACTCAACAGGCTGAAGGCATGGCCAGTAAGTAATAAATTTCCTATAAGCAAAAAAAATCAGAAGCAGAGGCTTCGAGTAAATCGAGATTGTAGGTAGTGTTTTTACGAAGTGAAAATTATAAAGATACTATTTTATTTTGATTTTTTCAGAGCTTGCCAAGCTCGCGAGGTATTAAAAGCCGCACCTTAATGCGGTTTGACCGACAATAAAGTAATCGGAGGTAAGTGCAGAACAAAATTAGGAATTTCAGATGAAAAAACGTGATTTTATATAAAGTTAATGTTGTTCTACATACCAAAGTCAATCCCGGTCGCGAAACACTATACAGACTCAACAGGCTGAAGGCATGGCCGGTAAGTAATAAATTTCCTATAAGCAAAAAAAATCAGAAGCAGAGGCTTCGAGTAAATCGAGATTGTAGGTAGTGTTTTTACGAAGTGAAAATTATATAAATAGTATTTATTTTGATTTTTTCAGAGCTTGCCAAGCGTGCGAGGTGTTAAAAGCCGTGCCTTAATGCGGGCTGACAAACAATAAAGTAACCGGAGGTAAGTGCAGAACAAAATTACGAATTTCAGATGAAAAAACGTGATTTTATATAAAGAAAATGTTATTCTTCATACCGAAGTCAATCCCGGTAGCGAAACACTATACAGACTCAACAGGCTGAAGGCATGGCCAGTAAGTATTAAATTTCCTATAAGCAAAAAAATTCAGAAGCAGAGGCTTCGAGTAAATCGAGATTGTAGGTAGTGTTTTTACGAAGTGAAAATTATAAAAATAGTATTTATTTTGATTTTTTCAGAGCTTGCCAAGCGTGCGAGGTGTTAAAAGCCGTGCCTTAATGCGGGCTGACAAACAATAAAGTAACCGGAGGTAAGTGCAGAACAAAATTACGAATTTCAGATGAAAAAACGTGATTTTATATAAAGAAAATGTTATTCTTCATACCGAAGTCAATCCCGGTAGCGAAACACTATCCAGACTCATCTGGCTGAAAAGTGACCAGTTAGTAAAAAAATATCTAGAAGCAAAGAAATTCAGAAGCAGACGCTTCAAGTAAATCGAGATTGTAGGTAGTGTTTTCACGAAGTGAAAATTTCGAAGATAGTATTTTACTTTGGACTTTTCAGTGCTTGCCACGAGTGCGAGGTATTAAAAGCCATGCCTGCTTGCGTAATGATCGACAAGGAAGTAATCGGAGGAAAGTGCAGAAATAAATTATGAATTAAAGATGAAAAAACGTGATTTTATATAAAGAAAATGTTGTTCTACATACCGAAGTCAATCCCGGTCGCGAAACACTATACAGACTCAACAGGCTGAAGGCATGGCCAGTAAGTAATAAATTTCGTATAAGCAAAAAAATTCAGAAGCAGAGGCTTCGAGTAAATCGAGATTGTAGGTAGTGTTTTTACGAAGTGAAAACTATAAAGAAAGTATTTTATTTTGATTTTTTCAGAGCTTGCCAAGCTCGCGAGGTGTTAAAAGCCGCACCTTGATGCGGTTTGACCGACAATAAAGTAATCGGAGGTAAGTGCAGAACAAAATTAGGAATTTCAGATGAAAAAACGTGATTTTATATAAAGAAAATGTTGTTCTACATACCGAAGTCAATCCCGGTCGCGAAACACTATACAGACTCAACAGGCTGAAGGCATGGCCGGTAAGTAATAAATTTCCTATAAGCAAAAAAAATCAGAAGCAGAGGCTTCGAGTAAATCGAGATTGTAGGTAGTGTTTTTACGAAGTGAAAATTATAAAGATACTATTTTATTTTGATTTTTTCAGAGCTTGCCAAGCTCGCGAGGTATTAAAAGCCGCACCTTAATGCGGTTTGACCGACAATAAAGTAATCGGAGGTAAGTGCAGAACAAAATTAGGAATTTCAGATGAAAAAACGTGATTTTATATAAAGTTAATGTTGTTCTACATACCAAAGTCAATCCCGGTCGCGAAACACTATACAGACTCAACAGGCTGAAGGCATGGCCGGTAAGTAATAAATTTCCTATAAGCAAAAAAAATCAGAAGCAGAGGCTTCGAGTAAATCGAGATTGTAGGTAGTGTTTTTACGAAGTGAAAATTATATAAATAGTATTTATTTTGATTTTTTCAGAGCTTGCCAAGCGTGCGAGGTGTTAAAAGCCGTGCCTTAATGCGGGCTGACAAACAATAAAGTAACCGGAGGTAAGTGCAGAACAAAATTACGAATTTCAGATGAAAAAACGTGATTTTATATAAAGAAAATGTTATTCTTCATACCGAAGTCAATCCCGGTAGCGAAACACTATACAGACTCAACAGGCTGAAGGCATGGCCAGTAAGTATTAAATTTCCTATAAGCAAAAAAATTCAGAAGCAGAGGCTTCGAGTAAATCGAGATTGTAGGTAGTGTTTTTACGAAGTGAAAATTATAAAGATAGTATTTATTTTGATTTTTTCAGAGCTTGCCAAGCGTGCGAGGTGTTAAAAGCCGTGCCTTAATGCGGGCTGACAAACAATAAAGTAACCGGAGGTAAGTGCAGAACAAAATTACGAATTTCAGATGAAAAAACGTGATTTTATATAAAGAAAATGTTATTCTTCATACCGAAGTCAATCCCGGTAGCGAAACACTATCCAGACTCATCTGGCTGAAAAGTGACCAGTTAGTAAAAAAATATCTAGAAGCAAAGAAATTCAGAAGCAGACGCTTCAAGTAAATCGAGATTGTAGGTAGTGTTTTCACGAAGTGAAAATTTCGAAGATAGTATTTTACTTTGGACTTTTCAGTGCTTGCCACGAGTGCGAGGTATTAAAAGCCATGCCTGCTTGCGTAATGATCGACAAGGAAGTAATCGGAGGAAAGTGCAGAAATAAATTATGAATTAAAGATGAAAAAACGTGATTTTATATAAAGAAAATGTTGTTCTACATACCGAAGTCAATCCCGGTCGCGAAACACTATACAGACTCAACAGGCTGAAGGCATGGCCAGTAAGTAATAAATTTCGTATAAGCAAAAAAATTCAGAAGCAGAGGCTTCGAGTAAATCGAGATTGTAGGTAGTGTTTTTACGAAGTGAAAATTATAAAGAAAGTATTTTATTTTGATTTTTTCAGAGCTTGCCAAGCTCGCGAGGTGTTAAAAGCCGCACCTTGATGCGGTTTGACCGACAATAAAGTAATCGGAGGTAAGTGCAGAACAAAATTAGGAATTTCAGATGAAAAAACGTGATTTTATATAAAGAAAATGTTGTTCTACATACCGAAGTCAATCCCGGTCGCGAAACACTATACAGACTCAACAGGCTGAAGGCATGGCCGGTAAGTAATAAATTTCCTATAAGCAAAAAAAATCAGAAGCAGAGGCTTCGAGTAAATCGAGATTGTAGGTAGTGTTTTTACGAAGTGAAAATTATAAAGATACTATTTTATTTTGATTTTTTCAGAGCTTGCCAAGCGTGCGAGGTGTAAAAAGCCGCGCCTTAATGCGGGCTGACCGACAATAAAGTAATCGGAGGTAAGTGCAGAACAAAATTACGAATTTCAGATGAAAAAACGTGATTTTATATAAAGAAAATGTTATTCTTCATACCGAAGTCAATCCCGGTAGCGAAACACTATCCAGACTCATCTGGCTGAAGGCGTGACCAGTTAGTAAAAAAATATCTAGAGGCAAAGAAATTCAGAAGCAGACGCTTCAAGTAAATCGAGATTGTAGGTAGTGTTTTCACGAAGTGAAAATTTCGAAGATAGTATTTTACTTTGTTTTTTTCAGAGCTTGCCACGAGTGCGAGGTATTAAAAGCCGTGCCTGCTTGCGTACTGATCGACATGGAAGTAATCGGAGGTAAGTGCAGAAATAAATTATGAATTTAAGATGAAAAAACGTGATTTTATATAAAGAAAATGTTGTTCTACATACCAAAGTCAATCCCAGTCGCGAAACACTATCCAGACTCATCTTGCTGAAGTCGTGGCCAGTAAGTAATAAATTTCCTATGAACGAAAAAATTCAGAAGCAGAGGCTTCGAGTAAATCGAGATTGTAGGTAGTGTTTTTACGAAGTGCAAATTATAATTCAGTTAAAACTCAGATATTATACTAAGAATGATTACTGTATAGTTATGATCGGCGAGGAAGACTTTAAAACTACAAAATGTTACTTTGACATAATAACATACATGAGAAACACATTGCTGGATATGCAGAACACAAATATAATTATTACATTGCCAACTTTTAAACTTAACAATAATTTCAATATTTTATATAATTCACGACTAGAAACTTTCAATAACATGCTATGTTTAGACAATTCTACGCATCAATACGCATATATCCTGGACTCTAATTTGAACCTAAGCTATCATCATTCTACGTATACAAGATCGGGAGCTTTAAAAGACTACGCCATGAGAACTATCTTCGAGGACTTGTACAACCTTCAACTGGAAATTCTTGAGGAAAACACGCTTATTAATACAATAAATGAGCCAAAAGAATTGTTTTTTCTCCAATAAAACTATTAGCATTCTACACCAAAATATTGCAGGTTTGTTAAATAAATCAAATGCACTTACGGTATGTTTAAATGAACTTTGTGATAAAAATATAAATGTGGATGTAGTATGTATTACCGAGCATTTCATCATGAAGGGACTCGAAAAACAACTATGCATACCAAACTACTGTTTGGCCGCATGTTATAGTAGACAGGATAAAAAGAGAGGCGGAGCGTGTATTATTGTTAATAATTGTCACCAATGGAAAGAAATACCTCAAATAGCTAGATTGTCATCACCAGGGGTTTTTGAGTGTTGTGGTATTGAGCTAATTAATTATAAATTGATAATCATATGTCTCTATAGAGTACCAAATACTAAGAATATAACTGAATGTTTTGATAAACTTGAATTGCTACTCAAAGATGTATCCAACCGCCTTAATAAGAATATTGTTATTGCAGGCGATTTTAATATCGATATTTTAAAACCAAATGGAAATTCAGTTGCACTGGAGTGTATGTTACTAAATTACAATTTAAAACTTGCTCTTAAACAACCGACTCGAATGGCTAGTAAGACATGTATAGATAATTTTGCGCATAACTTTAAAAAATCAGTGAAAACAGACGTCTTGGAATTTGCATTGTCAGACCACACAGCTCAGCTGCTTCAATGTCCAGTACCCACTGTATGTAGAATAAAATACTGGCATATAACTAGAAGGGATTACTGCAATGAAAATATTACGAAATTTAAAGACTGTATAAACAATCTCAAATTTTCAGAGATATATCTAACTGAAGATCCTAATTTGGCTTATAATGAGTTTATCAACACGTTTAGATTGTTCTATGATTTATGCTTCCCGTTCAAGGAAATCAAAATCAACACATTTAATAAGCCCAAATGGCTATCAAATGGTGTTAAATTGTGCAGTAAGAAAAAAACAAAACTCTTATGGCAATTTAGATTGAATCCTAACCATGAAAATAAAAATAAATTTGCTACTTATTCTAAATTGTACAGTAAAATTATTAATCTAACACAGAAAGCACAGAATAATTACAAAATACAACAATCAAAAAATAAATCTAAGACTACTTGGCAAATAATTAATCGGACAAATAACAATATCCCTAAACAGCAAATTGAAAGACTAAGAATTGGTAATCGAACTATTCACAAACCATTGGATATTGCTAATGCTTTTAATGACTATTTTGTTGATAAAATTCATCCAAAATTAGATGCTGAATATAAACCAAAAGCATCCATTATATCAAGAAGTGCTAAATCAATGTTTATGGCTCCCAGTACACCACACGACATACATAGATTAATAATGTCATTAAAAAACACTGGTAGTGTGGGTTTTGATGGGATCGCCACTAAAATAATAAAGTCAGTATCAGTCGAGATATGCAGTCATCTGAGTCACTTAATCAACCTCAGTATATGTACGGGTGTATATCCAGAAGCATTAAAGATATCCATAATTAAACCACTATTCAAGAAAGTAGATATGGAGTTGATGGAATATTATAGACCCATCTCACTCATACCAGTCATCTCAAAGGTATTCGAAAAGTACATTTACAAACAGTTAGCTAATTTCGGTGAAAAGAATAACATCTTATGTGAAGAACAAAAAGGATTTAGGCAGCATAGAACCATCGATATGGCAATTTATGACTTTTTGTTTCCGATTATTAGAAATGTGGATAAACGATTCCCCATATGTGCCATATTTTGCGATATGACGCAGGCTTTCGATTATGTCCATCATAATACATTGTTAAATAAGTTAGAAGCCTACGGCATAAGAGGCAACGTACTCGAACTAATGAAATCGTATTTATAAAACAGAACACAGATAACCGAAATTAGTCGCATCAATGTAATTAATAAACATGAAGAGATATCGCGGTCTCGAGAACGCAAAATTACATTCGGTGTTCCACAGGGAAGCGTTGTGGGCCCGTTTGGATTTATATTATATGTTAATGATATGCCCACGTCCATTGAACATCCCTTAACTATGTTTGCTGATGATAGTACCATTACGATCCCGTGTAAAAATAAAAATACATATGAAACGGACATAAATGATTCTCTTGACAATTTGATTAAATATCTAGATAAGAATAATTTGAATATAAATTTAAGTAAGACTATGATAATGCACTTTAGACAACGTATGCCTCGTGTACCTAACCTTAACATACACTACAAAAATAACGACATTGATGAAGTAACTGATACCAAATTTTTAGGATTACAAATAGACTGCAGTTTAAACTGGAAAGCACATATTGACAGGTTGTGTAAAAAATTGAGTTCGTCTGCATTTGCTTTACATAGACTATCCTCCATAGTGGATACAAAAACACTTCTTGCGGCGTACTACGGTATTGCTGAATCTTATTTACGCTATGGTGTCATTTTCTGGGCGAACTCCACCGACAAAGAGACAGCATTTAAGGCTCAAAAAAGATGTCTCCGGTCAATGTATAAGCTAAAAACCACCGACAGTTGCAAGCCATATTTCAAGCAGTACAACATATTGACCCTTCCGTGTATCCATATACCATATACCATATCCATATACCACCGTATACCATTCTTGAAGTGGCTATGTTTGTGAAGAACAATCCAAATCGTTTTGAACGTTTGGCCGATGTATACCCACGAAACAGACGTGACAATTCAAAATTAAATAATGTACCGTGTCAAACCGCTATGATGCGCAAAAGTATTTATTGCATGGCCCCAGTTGTTTATAATAAATTGCCAAGTGCATGGAAAGACTTGAAAACGTTGCAATTCAAAAGTACACTTCGTAAATTGTTAATACATAAAGCATATTACAGTGTAACTGAGTTTTTAACGGACAATTTTTATCAGACCACCTCGAACTTTTAATTAATTAATTATTATTTTGCGTATGGAATATTTATGGTGTGTTGTCTATGACCTGGAATTTTGATGTTTGTTTGTTTATTTATCTTCGGACCACGATTTGTATTTCTTGTATATACCTACTGTTAGAGTTTAAATTTTAACAATTTTATATAGGTAATGAAAATGTTTGCATGCCGAATGGTGAAATATGGCAGAACTCTGATGAAAACCTACTACTACCTACTTATGTATAACCCATATTTGCAAATAAATGCTATTCTATTCTATTCTATTCTATTCTAAAGATAGTATTTTATTTTGATTTTTTCAGAGCTTGCCAAACGTGCGAAGTGTTAAAAGCCGCGCCTTAATGCGGGCTGACCGACAATAAAGTAATCGGAGGTAAGTGCAGAACAAAATTACGAATTTCAGATGAAAAAACGTGATTTTATATAAAGAAAATGTTATTCTTCATACAAAAGTCAATCCCGGTAGCGAAACACTATCCAGACTCATCTGGCTGAAGGCGTGACCAGTTAGTAAAAAAATATCTAGAAGCAAAGAAATTCAGAAGCAGACGCTTCAAGTAAATCGAGATTGTAGGTAGTGTTTTCACGAAGTGAAAATTTCGAAGATAGTATTTTACTTTGTTTTTTTAGAGCTTGCCACGAGTGCGAGGTATTAAAAGCCGTGCCTGCTTACGTACTGATCGACATGGAAGTAATCGGAGGTAAGTGCAGAAATAAATTATGAATTTAAGATGAAAAAACGTTATTTTATATAAAGAAAATGTTGTTCTACATACCGAAGTCAATCCCGGTCGCGAAACACTATCCAGACTCATCTTGCTGAAGGCGTGGCCAGTAAGTAATAAATTTCCTATGAGCAAAAAAATTCAGAAGCAGAGGCTTCGAGTAAATCGAGATGGTAGGTAGTGTTTTTACGAAGTGAAAATTATAAAGATAGTATTTTATTTTGGTTTTTTCAGAGCTTGCCAAAGCGTGCGAGGTGTTAAAAGCCGCGCCTTAATACGGGCTGACCGACAATAAAGTAATTGGAGGTAAGTGTAGAACAAAATTACGAATTTCAGATGAAAAAACGTGATTTTATATAAAGAAAATGTTATTCTTCATACCGAAGTCAATCCCGGTAGCGAAACACTATCCAGACTCATCTGGCTGAAGGCGTGACCAGTTAGTAAAAAAATATCTAGAAGCAAAGAAATTCAGAAGCAGACGCTTCAAGTAAATCGAGATTGTAGGTAGTGTTTTCACGAAGTGAAAATTTCGAAGATAGTATTTTACTTTGGACTTTTCAGAGCTTGCCACGAGTGCGAGGTATTAAAAGCCATGCCTGCTTGCGTAATGATCGACAAGGAAGTAATCGGAGGAAAGTGCAGAAATAAATTATGAATTTAAGATGAAAAAACGTGATTTTATATAAAGAAAATGTTGTTCTACATACCGAAGTCAATCCCGGTCGCGAAACACTATACAGACTCAACAGGCTGAAGGCATGGCCAGTAAGTATTAAATCTCCTATAAGCAAAAAAATTCAGAAGCAGAGGCTTCGAGTAAATCGAGATTGTAGGTAGTGTTTTTACGAAGTGAAAATTATAAAGATAGTATTTTATTTTGATTTTTTCAGAGCTTGCCAAAGCGTGCGAGGTGTTAAAAGCCGCGCCTTAATACGGGCTGACCGACAATAAAGTAATTGGAGGTAAGTGTAGAACAAAATTACGAATTTCAGATGAAAAAACGTGATTTTATATAAAGAAAATGTTATTCTTCATACCGAAGTCAATCCCGGTAGCGAAACACTATCCAGACTCATCTGGCTGAAGGCGTGACCAGTTTGTAAAAAAATATCTAGAGGCAAAGAAATTCAGAAGCAGACGCTTCAAGTAAATCGAGATTGTAGGTAGTGTTTTCACGAAGTGAAAATTTCGAAGATAGTATTTTACTTTGGACTTTTCAGTGCTTGCCACGAGTGCGAGGTATTAAAAGCCATGCCTGCTTGCGTAATGATCGACAAGGAAGTAATCGGAGGAAAGTGCAGAAATAAATTATGAATTTAAGATGAAAAAACGTGATTTTATATAAAGAAAATGTTGTTCTACATACCGAAGTCAATCTCGGTCGCGAAACACTATACAGACTCAACAGGCTGAAGGCATGGCCAGTAAGTAATAAATTTCGTATAAGCAAAAAAATTCAGAAGCAGAGGCTTCGAGTAAATCGAGATTGTAGGTAGTGTTTTTACGAAGTGAAAATTATAAAGATAGTATTTTATTTTGATTTTTTCAGAGCTTGCCAAGCTCGCGAGGTGTTAAAAGCCGCACCTTAATGCGGTTTGACCGACAATAAAGTAATCGGAGGTAAGTGCAGAACAAAATTAGGAATTTCAGATGAAAAAACGTGATTTTATATAAAGAAAATGTTGTTCTACATACCAAAGTCAATCCCGGTCGCGAAACACTATACAGACTCAACAGGCTGAAGGCATGGCCAGTAAGTAATAAATTTCCTATAAGCAAAAAAAATCAGAAGCAGAGGCTTCGAGTAAATCGAGATTGTAGGTAGTGTTTTTACGAAGTGAAAATTATAAAGATAGTATTTTATTTTGATTTTTTCAGAGCTTGCCAAGCGTGCGAGGTGTTAAAAGCCGCGCCTTAATGCGGGCTGACCGACAATAAAGTAATCGGAGGTAAGTGCAGAACAAAATTACGAATTTCAGATGAAAAAACGTGATTTTATATAAAGAAAATGTTATTCTTCATACCGAAGTCAATCCCGGTAGCGAAACACTATCCAGACTCATCTGGCTGAAGGCGTGACCAGTTAGTAAAAAAATATCTAGAAGCAAAGAAATTCAGAAGCAGACGCTTCAAGTAAATCGAGATTGTAGGTAGTGTTTTCACGAAGTGAAAATTTCGAAGATAGTATTTTACTTTGGACTTTTCAGAGCTTGCCACGAGTGCGAGGTATTAAAAGCCGTGCCTGCTTGCGTAATGATCGACAAGGAAGTAATCGGAGGTAAGTGCAGAAATAAATTATGAATTTAAGATGAAAAAACGTGATTTTATATAAAGAAAATGTTGTTCTACATACCGAAGTCAATCCCGGTAGCGAAACACTATCCAGACTCATCTGGCTGAAGGCGTGACCAGTTAGTAAAAAAATATCTAGAAGCAAAGAAATTCAGAAGCAGACGCTTCAAGTAAATCGAGATTGTAGGTAGTGTTTTCACGAAGTGAAAATTTCGAAGATAGTATTTTACTTTGGACTTTTCAGTGCTTGCCACGAGTGCGAGGTATTAAAAGCCATGCCTACTTGCGTACTGATCGACAAGGAAGTAATCGGAGGTAAGTGCAGAAATAAATTATGAATTTAAGATGAAAAAACGTGATTTTATATAAAGAAAATGTTGTTCTACATACCGAAGTCAATCCCGGTCGCGAAACACTATCCAGACTCATCTTGCTGAAGGCGTGGCCAGTAAGTAATAAATTTCCTATGAGCAAAAAAATTCAGAAGCAGAGGCTTCGAGTAAATCGAGATGGTAGGTAGTGTTTTTACGAAGTGAAAATTATAAAGATAGTATTTTATTTTGATTTTTTCAGAGCTTGCCAAAGCGTGCGAGGTGTTAAAAGCCGCGCCTTAATACGGGCTGACCGACAATAAAGTAATTGGAGGTAAGTGTAGAACAAAATTACGAATTTCAGATGAAAAAACGTGATTTTATATAAAGAAAATGTTATTCTTCATACCGAAGTCAATCCCGGTAGCGAAACACTATCCAGACTCATCTGGCTGAAGGCGTGACCAGTTAGTAAAAAAATATCTAGAGGCAAAGAAATTCAGAAGCAGACGCTTCAAGTAAATCGAGATTGTAGGTAGTGTTTTCACGAAGTGAAAATTTCGAAGATAGTATTTTACTTTGGACTTTTCAGTGCTTGCCACGAGTGCGAGGTATTAAAAGCCATGCCTGCTTGCGTAATGATCGACAAGGAAGTAATCGGAGGAAAGTGCAGAAATAAATTATGAATTTAAGATGAAAAAACGTGATTTTATATAAAGAAAATGTTGTTCTACATACCGAAGTCAATCCCGGTTGCGAAACACTATACAGACTCAACAGGCTGAAGGCATGGCCAGTAAGTATTAAATCTCCTATAAGCAAAAAAATTCAGAAGCAGAGGCTTCGAGTAAATCGAGATTGTAGGTAGTGTTTTTACGAAGTGAAAATTATAAAGAAAGTATTTTATTTTGATTTTTTCAGAGCTTGCCAAGCTCGCGAGGTGTTAAAAGCCGCACCTTAATGCGGTTTGACCGACAATAAAGTAATCGGAGGTAAGTGCAGAACAAAATTAGGAATTTCAGATGAAAAAACGTGATTTTATATAAAGAAAATGTTGTTCTACATACCAAAGTCAATCCCGGTCGCGAAACACTATACAGACTCAACAGGCTGAAGGCATGGCCGGTAAGTAATAAATTTCCTATAAGCAAAAAAAATCAGAAGCAGAGGCTTCGAGTAAATCGAGATTGTAGGTAGTGTTTTTACGAAGTGAAAATTATAAAGATACTATTTTATTTTGATTTTTTCAGAGCTTGCCAAGCGTGCGAGGTGTTAAAAGCCGCGCCTTAATGCGGGCTGACCGACAATAAAGTAATCGGAGGTAAGTGCAGAACAAAATTACGAATTTCAGATGAAAAAACGTGATTTTATATAAAGAAAATGTTATTCTTCATACAAAAGTCAATCCCGGTAGCGAAACACTATCCAGACTCATCTGGCTGAAGGCGTGACCAGTTAGTAAAAAAATATCTAGAAGCAAAGAAATTCAGAAGCAGACGCTTCAAGTAAATCGAGATTGTAGGTAGTGTTTTCACGAAGTGAAAATTTCGAAGATAGTATTTTACTTTGTTTTTTTAGAGCTTGCCACGAGTGCGAGGTATTAAAAGCCGTGCCTGCTTACGTACTGATCGACATGGAAGTAATCGGAGGTAAGTGCAGAAATAAATTATGAATTTAAGATGAAAAAACGTTATTTTATATAAAGAAAATGTTGTTCTACATACCGAAGTCAATCCCGGTCGCGAAACACTATCCAGACTCATCTTGCTGAAGGAGTGGCCAGTAAGTAATAAATTTCCTATGAGCAAAAAAATTCAGAAGCAGAGGCTTCGAGTAAATCGAGATGGTAGGTAGTGTTTTTACGAAGTGAAAATTATAAAGATAGTATTTTATTTTGATTTTTTCAGAGCTTGCCAAAGCGTGCGAGGTGTTAAAAGCCGCGCCTTAATACGGGCTGACCGACAATAAAGTAATTGGAGGTAAGTGTAGAACAAAATTACGAATTTCAGATGAAAAAACGTGATTTTATATAAAGAAAATGTTATTCTTCATACCGAAGTCAATCCCGGTCGCGAAACACTATACAGACTCAACAGGCTGAAGGCATGGCCAGTAAGTATTAAATCTCCTATAAGCAAAAAAATTCAGAAGCAGAGGCTTCGAGTAAATCGAGATTGTAGGTAGTGTTTTTACGAAGTGAAAATTATAAAGATAGTATTTTATTTTGATTTTTTCAGAGCTTGCCAAAGCGTGCGAGGTGTTAAAAGCCGCGCCTTAATACGGGCTGACCGACAATAAAGTAATTGGAGGTAAGTGTAGAACAAAATTACGAATTTCAGATGAAAAAACGTGATTTTATATAAAGAAAATGTTATTCTTCATACCGAAGTCAATCCCGGTAGCGAAACACTATCCAGACTCATCTGGCTGAAGGCGTGACCAGTTAGTAAAAAAACATCTAGAAGCAAAGAAATTCAGAAGCAGACGCTTCAAGTAAATCGAGATTGTAGGTAGTGTTTTCACGAAGTGAAAATTTCGAAGATAGTATTTTACTTTGGACTTTTCAGTGCTTGCCACGAGTGCGAGGTATTAAAAGCCATGCCTGCTTGCGTAATGATCGACAAGGAAGGAATCGGAGGAAAGTGCAGAAATAAATTATGAATTTAAGATGAAAAAACGTGATTTTATATAAAGAAAATGTTGTTCTACATACCGAAGTCAATCTCGGTCGCGAAACACTATACAGACTCAACAGGCTGAAGGCATGGCCAGTAAGTAATAAATTTCGTATAAGCAAAAAAATTCAGAAGCAGAGGCTTCGAGTAAATCGAGATTGTAGGTAGTGTTTTTACGAAGTGAAAATTATAAAGAAAGTATTTTATTTTGATTTTTTCAGAGCTTGCCAAGCTCGCGAGGTGTTAAAAGCCGCACCTTAATGCGGTTTGACCGACAATAAAGTAATCGGAGGTAAGTGCAGAACAAAATTAGGAATTTCAGATGAAAAAACGTGATTTTATATAAAGAAAATGTTGTTCTACATACCAAAGTCAATCCCGGTCGCGAAACACTATACAGACTCAACAGGCTGAAGGCATGGCCAGTAAGTAATAAATTTCCTATAAGCAAAAAAAATCAGAAGCAGAGGCTTCGAGTAAATCGAGATTGTAGGTAGTGTTTTTACGAAGTGAAAATTATAAAGATAGTATTTTATTTTGATTTTTTCAGAGCTTGCCAAGCGTGCGAGGTGTTAAAAGCCGCGCCTTAATGCGGGCTGACCGACAATAAAGTAATCGGAGGTAAGTGCAGAACAAAATTACGAATTTCAGATGAAAAAACGTGATTTTATATAAAGAAAATGTTATTCTTCATACCGAAGTCAATCCCGGTAGCGAAACACTATCCAGACTCATCTGGCTGAAGGCGTGACCAGTTAGTAAAAAAATATCTAGAAGCAAAGAAATTCAGAAGCAGACGCTTCAAGTAAATCGAGATTGTAGGTAGTGTTTTCACGAAGTGAAAATTTCGAAGATAGTATTTTACTTTGGACTTTTCAGTGCTTGCCACGAGTGCGAGGTATTAAAAGCCATGCCTACTTGCGTAATGATCGACAAGGAAGTAATCGGAGGTAAGTGCAGAAATAAATTATGAATTTAAGATGAAAAAACGTGATTTTATATAAAGAAAATGTTGTTCTACATACCGAAGTCAATCCCGGTAGCGAAACACTATCCAGACTCATCTGGCTGAAGGCGTGACCAGTTAGTAAAAAAATATCTAGAAGCAAAGAAATTCAGAAGCAGACGCTTCAAGTAAATCGAGATTGTAGGTAGTGTTTTCACGAAGTGAAAATTTCGAAGATAGTATTTTACTTTGGACTTTTCAGAGCTTGCCACGAGTGCGAGGTATTAAAAGCCATGCCTGCTTGCGTAATGATCGACAAGGAAGTAATCGGAGGAAAGTGCAGAAATAAATTATGAATTTAAGATGAAAAAACGTGATTTTATATAAAGAAAATGTTGTTCTACATACCGAAGTCAATCCCGGTCGCGAAACACTATCCAGACTCATCTTGCTGAAGGCGTGGCCAGTAAGTAATAAATTTCCTATGAGCAAAAAAATTCAGAAGCAGAGGCTTCGAGTAAATCGAGATGGTAGGTAGTGTTTTTACGAAGTGAAAATTATAAAGATAGTATTTTATTTTGATTTTTTCAGAGCTTGCCAAAGCGTGCGAGGTGTTAAAAGCCGCGCCTTAATACGGGCTGACCGACAATAAAGTAATTGGAGGTAAGTGTAGAACAAAATTACGAATTTCAGATGAAAAAACGTGATTTTATATAAAGAAAATGTTATTCTTCATACCGAAGTCAATCCCGGTAGCGAAACACTATCCAGACTCATCTGGCTGAAGGCGTGACCAGTTAGTAAAAAAATATCTAGAGGCAAAGAAATTCAGAAGCAGACGCTTCAAGTAAATCGAGATTGTAGGTAGTGTTTTCACGAAGTGAAAATTTCGAAGATAGTATTTTACTTTGGACTTTTCAGTGCTTGCCACGAGTGCGAGGTATTAAAAGCCATGCCTGCTTGCGTAATGATCGACAAGGAAGTAATCGGAGGTAAGTGCAGAAATAAATAATGAATTTAAGATGAAAAAACGTGATTTTATATAAAGAAAATGTTGTTCTACATACCGAAGTCAATCCCGGTTGCGAAACACTATACAGACTCAACAGGCTGAAGGCATGGCCAGTAAGTATTAAATCTCCTATAAGCAAAAAAATTCAGAAGCAGAGGCTTCGAGTAAATCGAGATTGTAGGTAGTGTTTTTACGAAGTGAAAATTATAAAGAAAGTATTTTATTTTGATTTTTTCAGAGCTTGCCAAGCTCGCGAGGTGTTAAAAGCCGCACCTTAATGCGGTTTGACCGACAATAAAGTAATCGGAGGTAAGTGCAGAACAAAATTAGGAATTTCAGATGAAAAAACGTGATTTTATATAAAGAAAATGTTGTTCTACATACCAAAGTCAATCCCGGTCGCGAAACACTATACAGACTCAACAGGCTGAAGGCATGGCCAGTAAGTAATAAATTTCCTATAAGCAAAAAAAATCAGAAGCAGAGGCTTCGAGTAAATCGAGATTGTAGGTAGTGTTTTTACGAAGTGAAAATTATAAAGATAGTATTTTATTTTGATTTTTTCAGAGCTTGCCAAGCGTGCGAGGTGTTAAAAGCCGCGCCTTAATGCGGGCTGACCGACAATAAAGTAATCGGAGGTAAGTGCAGAACAAAATTACGAATTTCAGATGAAAAAACGTGATTTTATATAAAGAAAATGTTATTCTTCATACCGAAGTCAATCCCGGTAGCGAAACACTATCCAGACTCATCTGGCTGAAGGCGTGACCAGTTAGTAAAAAAATATCTAGAAGCAAAGAAATTCAGAAGCAGACGCTTCAAGTAAATCGAGATTGTAGGTAGTGTTTTCACGAAGTGAAAATTTCGAAGATAGTATTTTACTTTGGACTTTTCAGTGCTTGCCACGAGTGCGAGGTATTAAAAGCCATGCCTGCTTGCGTAATGATCGACAAGGAAGTAATCGGAGGAAAGTGCAGAAATAAATTATGAATTTAAGATGAAAAAACGTGATTTTATATAAAGAAAATGTTGTTCTACATACCGAAGTCAATCCCGGTCGCGAAACACTATACAGACTCAACAGGCTGAAGGCATGGCCAGTAAGTAATAAATTTCGTATAAGCAAAAAAATTCAGAAGCAGAGGCTTCGAGTAAATCGAGATTGTAGGTAGTGTTTTTACGAAGTGAAAATTATAAAGAAAGTATTTTATTTTGATTTTTTCAGAGCTTGCCAAGCTCGCGAGGTGTTAAAAGCCGCACCTTAATGCGGTTTGACCGAAAATAAAGTAATCGGAGGTAAGTGCAGAACAAAATTAGGAATTTCAGATGAAAAAACGTGATTTTATATAAAGAAAATGTTGTTCTACATACCAAAGTCAATCCCGGTCGCGAAACACTATACAGACTCAACAGGCTGAAGGCATGGCCGGTAAGTAATAAATTTCCAATAAGCAAAAAAAATCAGAAGCAGAGGCTTCGAGTAAATCGAGATTGTAGGTAGTGTTTTTACGAAGTGAAAATTATAAAGATACTATTTTATTTTGATTTTTTCAGAGCTTGCCAAGCGTGCGAGGTATTAAAAGCCATGCCTGCTTGCGTAATGATCGACAAGGAAGTAATCGGAGGAAAGTGCAGAAATAAATTATGAATTTAAGATGAAAAAACGTGATTTTATATAAAGAAAATGTTGTTCTACATACCGAAGTCAATCCCGGTCGCGAAACACTATCCAGACTCATCTTGCTGAAGGCGTGGCCAGTAAGTAATAAATTTCCTATGAGCAAAAAAATTCAGAAGCAGAGGCTTCGAGTAAATCGAGATGGTAGGTAGTGTTTTTACGAAGTGAAAATTATAAAGATAGTATTTTATTTTGATTTTTTCAGAGCTTGCCAAAGCGTGCGAGGTGTTAAAAGCCGCGCCTTAATACGGGCTGACCGACAATAAAGTAATTGGAGGTAAGTGTAGAACAAAATTACGAATTTCAGATGAAAAAACGTGATTTTATATAAAGAAAATGTTATTCTTCATACCGAAGTCAATCCCGGTAGCGAAACACTATCCAGACTCATCTGGCTGAAGGCGTGACCAGTTAGTAAAAAAATATCTAGAAGCAAAGAAATTCAGAAGCAGACGCTTCAAGTAAATCGAGATTGTAGGTAGTGTTTTCACGAAGTGAAAATTTCGAAGATAGTATTTTACTTTGGACTTTTCAGTGCTTGCCACGAGTGCGAGGTATTAAAAGCCATGCCTGCTTGCGTAATGATCGACAAGGAAGTAATCGGAGGAAAGTGCAGAAATAAATTATGAATTTAAGATGAAAAAACGTGATTTTATATAAAGAAAATGTTGTTCTACATACCGAAGTCAATCCCGGTCGCGAAACACTATACAGACTCAACAGGCTGAAGGCATGGCCAGTAAGTATTAAATCTCCTATAAGCAAAAAAATTCAGAAGCAGAGGCTTCGAGTAAATCGAGATTGTAGGTAGTGTTTTTACGAAGTGAAAATTATAAAGATAGTATTTTATTTTGATTTTTTCAGAGCTTGCCAAAGCGTGCGAGGTGTTAAAAGCCGCGCCTTAATACGGGCTGATCGACAAGGAAGTAATCGGAGGAAAGTGCAGAAATAAATTATGAATTTAAGATAAAAAAACGTGATTTTATATAAAGAAAATGTTTTTCTACATACCGAAGTCAATCCCGGTAGCGAAACACTATCCAGACTCATCTGGCTGAAGGCGTGACCAGTTAGTAAAAAAATATCTAGAAGCAAAGAAATTCAGAAGCAGACGCTTCAAGTAAATCGAGATTGTAGGTAGTGTTTTCACGAAGTGAAAATTTCGAAGATAGTATTTTACTTTGGACTTTTCAGTGCTTGCCACGAGTGCGAGGTATTAAAAGCCATGCCTGCTTGCGTAATGATCGACAAGGAAGTAATCGGAGGAAAGTGCAGAAATAAATTATGAATTTAAGATGAAAAAACGTGATTTTATATAAAGAAAATGTTGTTCTACATACCGAAGTCAATCCCGGTCGCGAAACACTATACAGACTCAACAGGCTGAAGGCATGGCCAGTAAGTAATAAATTTCGTATAAGCAAAAAAATTCAGAAGCAGAGGCTTCGAGTAAATCGAGATTGTAGGTAGTGTTTTTACGAAGTGAAAATTATAAAGAAAGTATTTTATTTTGATTTTTTCAGAGCTTGCCAAGCTCGCGAGGTGTTAAAAGCCGCACCTTAATGCGGTTTGACCGAAAATAAAGTAATCGGAGGTAAGTGCAGAACAAAATTACGAATTTCAGATGAAAAAACGTGATTTTATATAAAGAAAATGTTATTCTTCATACCGAAGTCAATCCCGGTAGCGAAACACTATCCAGACTCATCTGGCTGAAGGCGTGACCAGTTAGTAAAAAAATATCTAGAAGCAAAGAAATTCAGAAGCAGACGCTTCAAGTAAATCGAGATTGTAGGTAGTGTTTTCACGAAGTGAAAATTTCGAAGATAGTATTTTACTTTGGACTTTTCAGTGCTTGCCACGAGTGCGAGGTATTAAAAGCCATGCCTGCTTGCGTAATGATCGACAAGGAAGTAATCGGAGGAAAGTGCAGAAATAAATTATGAATTTAAGATGAAAAAACGTGATTTTATATAAAGAAAATGTTTTTCTACATACCGAAGTCAATCCCGGTAGCGAAACACTATCCAGACTCATCTGGCTGAAGGCGTGACCAGTTAGTAAAAAAATATCTAGAAGCAAAGAAATTCAGAAGCAGACGCTTCAAGTAAATCGAGATTGTAGGTAGTGTTTTCACGAAGTGAAAATTTCGAAGATAGTATTTTACTTTGGACTTTTCAGTGCTTGCCACGAGTGTGTTAGAAAGTGGATGAAACACTACATTTATAGGTATTGGCATCCACTTAATTAGTAAGCTTTGAGTGTCAGAATGGCTAGTTATATAATATGTAAGAAAGTATCTATGATTATGGTGTGTTGGGAAGGGATTTTATGAAGAAAAGCACAGAAAGACAAGACCAGGCATTTATTTCAATTAGGCTTGTCGTTAATGAGAAAGCTATTATCCGTTCCAAAACTAGATCTTCATGGAGAAGAAGGATAAGAAACTCCATGGCAGCTTGTTTTAGTCTTTTGTCAACACATTATCACATTAGTATATTACTATTGTTAACACAAGGTCCGTTTCTCAAAGTTAGCAACTTTGTCAATGTAAAGAAAGAACATGAATATTCCTTAATTCGATTTAACACAGTTAAGCAATATTAGCTATATGTATAACACATACATAACAATATAGATCAGCAATACTAATCAATATTAGAATATCAATTATTTATACTTAACTTACATGAACATTGTGGTCAGTCGATCTTTCACTAGAAGTGATGATATGATGATCATAATTCAATCCATTTTACAATATAGGAAGAACTTCGCTATGCAGCGTGATTTCCTTAAGTACATTGGCTTTTAACAAATTAATATTATGGACATTGGACACCACTCAGGATCTGTGAGTCTGTCCTCTCTCGTCAAACCATCCGATCCAAGATCCCCTTCGAAATTGGCGGTAACTCATTAAAATCCCTCCATATTACCAGTCAGTACCACAAACATTGCCGCCCATTCTGCCGCCTTTTTAGACCAATCAGAGATGGTTGTACATAATTGCTAAATATCTTTTAATAAAGGTTTTAATTAACAAATCTAGTAGAGTGGAACTATTTTAAAACTTCATAAGATTATTTAGCAATTTAGTATGTATTTATTTGTAATCTTTAAGTAAAATCTTATATTATATTACCATCATCTTTAAGATCTGAGAATCGTCTAAAACAACTTGTTACTTTTAAATTGCAATATTAAATCATGAGAAATATTACTAGTATCATATTAATTATTATTTAATCATTTATTTTAATACTAAGATAATATACATTTGTTTTGATTAAGTAAAACCACCAAACATGACTTGTTTGAAAACTCTAGAATCGTTGTTTGTGAAGCGACCTTTTAAGTCAGAATAAATACCATTTACATTAAATACTTCTGTCTATGAAATATCAATTAAATAAATGCTAATAACATATATTTTACATTAAGACCTTTCTATTTATAAAATAATAATTTACGTTTAATAAAATATAGTTGAAATGGAACGTTTCCATACGTCAATGTCTTTGTCATCTGACAGCTGACGTTCATATTGTGATTCTAGATTATAGATCATTAGACAACATCAATATTTGTGATCAATAATCAATCAGTTATTCGCCTATAAATATGAATACTCTCACAAGTGCGAGGTATTAAAAGCCATGCCTGCTTGCGTAATGATCGACAAGGAAGTAATCGGAGGAAAGTGCAGAAATAAATTATGAATTTAAGATGAAAAAACGTGATTTTATATAAAGAAAATGTTGTTCTACATACCGAAGTCAATCCCGGTCGCGAAACACTATACAGACTCAATAGGCTGAAGGCATGGCCAGTAAGTAATAAATTTCGTATAAGCAAAAAAATTCAGAAGCAGAGGCTTCGAGTAAATCGAGATTGTAGGTAGTGTTTTTACGAAGTGAAAATTATAAAGAAAGTATTTTATTTTGATTTTTTCAGAGCTTGCCAAGCTCGCGAGGTGTTAAAAGCCGCACCTTAATGCGGTTTGACCGAAAATAAAGTAATCGGAGGTAAGTGCAGAACAAAATTAGGAATTTCAGATGAAAAAACGTGATTTTATATAAAGAAAATGTTGTTCTACATACCGAAGTCAATCCCGGTAGCGAAACACTATCCAGACTCATCTGGCTGAAGGCGTGACCAGTTAGTAAAAAAATATCTAGAAGCAAAGAAATTCAGAAGCAGACGCTTCAAGTAAATCGAGATTGTAGGTAGTGTTTTCACGAAGTGAAAATTTCGAAGATAGTATTTTACTTTGGACTTTTCAGTGCTTGCCACGAGTGCGAGGTATTAAAAGCCATGCCTGCTTGCGTAATGATCGACAAGGAAGTAATCGGAGGAAAGTGCAGAAATAAATTATGAATTTAAGATGAATAAACGTGATTTTATATAAAGAAAATGTTGTTCTACATACCGAAGTCAATCCCGGTCGCGAAACACTATACAGACTCAACAGGCTGAAGGCATGGCCAGTAAGTAATAAATTTCGTATAAGCAAAAAAATTCAGAAGCAGAGGCTTCGAGTAAATCGAGATTGTAAGTAGTGTTTTTACGAAGTGAAAATTATAAAGAAAGTATTTTATTTTGATTTTTTCAGAGCTTGCCAAGCTCGCGAGGTGTTAAAAGCCGCACCTTAATGCGGTTTGACCGAAAATAAAGTAATCGGAGGTAAGTGCAGAACAAAATTAGGAATTTCAGATGAAAAAACGTGATTTTATATAAAGAAAATGTTGTTCTACATACCAAAGTCAATCCCGGTCGCGAAACACTATACAGACTCAACAGGCTGAAGGCATGGCCAGTAAGTAATAAATTTCCTATAAGCAAAAAAAATCAGAAGCAGAGGCTTCGAGTAAATCGAGATTGTAGGTAGTGTTTTTACGAAGTGAAAATTATAAAGATAGTATTTTATTTTGATTTTTTCAGAGCTTGCCAAGCGTGCGAGGTGTTAAAAGCCGCGCCTTAATGCGGGCTGACCGACAATAAAGTAATCGGAGGTAAGTGCAGAACAAAATTACGAATTTCAGATGAAAAAACGTGATTTTATATAAAGAAAATGTTATTCTTCATACCGAAGTCAATCCCGGTAGCGAAACACTATCCAGACTCATCTGGCTGAAGGCGTGACCAGTTAGTAAAAAAATATCTAGAAGCAAAGAAATTCAGAAGCAGACGCTTCAAGTAAATCGAGATTGTAGGTAGTGTTTTCACGAAGTGAAAATTTCGAAGATAGTATTTTACTTTGGACTTTTCAGTGCTTGCCACGAGTGCGAGGTATTAAAAGCCATGCCTGCTTGCGTAATGATCGACAAGGAAGTAATCGGAGGAAAGTGCAGAAATAAATTATGAATTTAAGATGAAAAAACGTGATTTTATATAAAGAAAATGTTGTTCTACATACCGAAGTCAATCCCGGTCGCGAAACACTATACAGACTCAACAGGCTGAAGGCATGGCCAGTAAGTAATAAATTTCGTATAAGCAAAAAAATTCAGAAGCAGAGGCTTCGAGTAAATCGAGATTGTAAGTAGTGTTTTTACGAAGTGAAAATTATAAAGAAAGTATTTTATTTTGATTTTTTCAGAGCTTGACAAGCTCGCGAGGTGTTAAAAGCCGCACCTTAATGCGGTTTGACCGAAAATAAAGTAATCGGAGGTAAGTGCAGAACAAAATTAGAAATTTCAGATGAAAAAACGTGATTTTATATAAAGAAAATGTTGTTCTACATACCAAAGTCAATCCCGGTCGCGAAACACTATACAGACTCAACAGGCTGAAGGCATGGCCGGTAAGTAATAAATTTCCTATAAGCAAAAAAAATCAGAAGCAGAGGCTTCGAGTAAATCGAGATTGTAGGTAGTGTTTTCACGAAGTGAAAATTTCGAAGATAGTATTTTACTTTGGACTTTTCAGTGCTTGCCACGAGTGCGAGGTATTAAAAGCCATGCCTGCTTGCGTAATGATCGACAAGGAAGTAATCGGAGGAAAGTGCAGAAATAAATTATGAATTTAAGATGAAAAAACGTGATTTTATATAAAGAAAATGTTGTTCTACATACCGAAGTCAATCCCGGTCGCGAAACACTATACAGACTCAACAGGCTGAAGGCATGGCCAGTAAGTAATAAATTTCGTATAAGCAAAAAAATTCAGAAGCAGAGGCTTCGAGTAAATCGAGATTGTAAGTAGTGTTTTTACGAAGTGAAAATTATAAAGAAAGTATTTTATTTTGATTTTTTCAGAGCTTGCCAAGCTCGCGAGGTGTTAAAAGCCGCACCTTAATGCGGTTTGACCGACAATAAAGTAATCGGAGGTAAGTGCAGAACAAAATTAGGAATTTCAGATGAAAAAACGTGATTTTATATAAAGAAAATGTTGTTCTACATACCAAAGTCAATCCCGGTCGCGAAACACTATACAGACTCAACAGGCTGAAGGCATGGCCAGTAAGTAATAAATTTCCTATAAGCAAAAAAAATCAGAAGCAGAGGCTTCGAGTAAATCGAGATTGTAGGTAGTGTTTTTACGAAGTGAAAATTATAAAGATAGTATTTTATTTTGATTTTTTCAGAGCTTGCCAAGCGTGCGAGGTGTTAAAAGCCGCGCCTTAATGCGGGCTGACCGACAATAAAGTAATCGGAGGTAAGTGCAGAACAAAATTACGAATTTCAGATGAAAAAACGTGATTTTATATAAAGAAAATGTTATTCTTCATACCGAAGTCAATCCCGGTAGCGAAACACTATCCAGACTCATCTGGCTGAAGGCGTGACCAGTTTGTAAAAAAATATCTAGAGGCAAAGAAATTCAGAAGCAGACGCTTCAAGTAAATCGAGATTGTAGGTAGTGTTTTCACGAAGTGAAAATTTCGAAGATAGTATTTTACTTTGGACTTTTCAGTGCTTGCCACGAGTGCGAGGTATTAAAAGCCATGCCTGCTTGCGTAATGATCGACAAGGAAGTAATCGGAGGAAAGTGCAGAAATAAATTATGAATTTAAGATGAAAAAACGTGATTTTATATAAAGAAAATGTTGTTCTACATACCGAAGTCAATCCCGGTCGCGAAACACTATACAGACTCAACAGGCTGAAGGCATGGCCAGTAAGTAATAAATTTCGTATAAGCAAAAAAATTCAGAAGCAGAGGCTTCGAGTAAATCGAGATTGTAAGTAGTGTTTTTACGAAGTGAAAATTATAAAGAAAGTATTTTATTTTGATTTTTTCAGAGCTTGACAAGCTCGCGAGGTGTTAAAAGCCGCACCTTAATGCGGTTTGACCGAAAATAAAGTAATCGGAGGTAAGTGCAGAACAAAATTAGGAATTTCAGATGAAAAAACGTGATTTTATATAAAGAAAATGTTGTTCTACATACCAAAGTCAATCCCGGTCGCGAAACACTATACAGACTCAACAGGCTGAAGGCATGGCCAGTAAGTAATAAATTTCCTATAAGCAAAAAAATTCAGAAGCAGAGGCTTCGAGTAAATCGAGATTGTAGGTAGTGTTTTCACGAAGTGAAAATTTCGAAGATAGTATTTTACTTTGGACTTTTCAGTGCTTGCCACGAGTGCGAGGTATTAAAAGCCATGCCTGCTTGCGTAATGATCGACAAGGAAGTAATCGGAGGTAAGTGCAGAAATAAATTATGAATTTAAGATGAAAAAACGTGATTTTATATAAAGAAAATGTTGTTCTACATACCGAAGTCAATCCCGGTCGCGAAACACTATACAGACTCAACAGGCTGAAGGCATGGCCAGTAAGTAATAAATTTCGTATAAGCAAAAAAATTCAGAAGCAGAGGCTTCGAGTAAATCGAGATTGTAGGTAGTGTTTTTACGAAGTGAAAATTATAAAGAAAGTATTTTATTTTGATTTTTTCAGAGCTTGCCAAGCTCGCGAGGTGTTAAAAGCCGCACCTTAATGCGGTTTGACCGACAATAAAGTAATCGGAGGTAAGTGCAGAACAAAATTAGGAATTTCAGATGAAAAAACGTGATTTTATATAAAGAAAATGTTGTTCTACATACCAAAGTCAATCCCGGTCGCGAAACACTATACAGACTCAACAGGCTGAAGGCATGGCCAGTAAGTAATAAATTTCCTATAAGCAAAAAAAATCAGAAGCAGAGGCTTCGAGTAAATCGAGATTGTAGGTAGTGTTTTTACGAAGTGAAAATTATAAAGATAGTATTTTATTTTGATTTTTTCAGAGCTTGCCAAGCGTGCGAGGTGTTAAAAGCCGCGCCTTAATGCGGGCTGACCGACAATAAAGTAATCGGAGGTAAGTGCAGAACAAAATTACGAATTTCAGATGAAAAAACGTGATTTTATATAAAGAAAATGTTATTCTTCATACCGAAGTCAATCCCGGTAGCGAAACACTATCCAGACTCATCTGGCTGAAGGCGTGACCAGTTAGTAAAAAAATATCTAGAAGCAAAGAAATTCAGAAGCAGACGCTTCAAGTAAATCGAGATTGTAGGTAGTGTTTTCACGAAGTGAAAATTTCGAAGATAGTATTTTACTTTGGACTTTTCAGTGCTTGCCACGAGTGCGAGGTATTAAAAGCCATGCCTGCTTGCGTAATGATCGACAAGGAAGTAATCGGAGGAAAGTGCAGAAATAAATTATGAATTTAAGATGAAAAAACGTGATTTTATATAAAGAAAATGTTGTTCTACATACCGAAGTCAATCCCGGTCGCGAAACACTATACAGACTCAACAGGCTGAAGGCATGGCCAGTAAGTATTGAATCTCCTATAAGCAAAAAAAATCAGAAGCAGAGGCTTCGAGTAAATCGAGATTGTAGGTAATGTTTTTACGAAGTGAAAATTATAAAGATAGTATTTTATTTTGATTTTTTCAGAGCTTGCAAAAGCGTGCGAGGTGTTAAAAGCCGCGCCTTAATACGGGCTGACCGACAATAAAGTAATTGGAGGTAAGTGTAGAACAAAATTACGAATTTCAGATGAAAAAACGTGATTTTATATAAAGAAAATGTTATTCTTCATACCGAAGTCAATCCCGGTAGCGAAACACTATCCAGACTCATCTGGCTGAAGGCGTGACCAGTTAGTAAAAAAATATCTAGAAGCAAAGAAATTCAGAAGCAGACGCTTCAAGTAAATCGAGATTGTAGGTAGTGTTTTCACGAAGTGAAAATTTCGAAGATAGTATTTTACTTTGTTTTTTTCAGAGCTTGCCACGAGTGCGAGGTATTAAAAGCCGTGCCTGCTTACGTACTGATCGACATGGAAGTAATCGGAGGTAAGTGCAGAAATAAATTATGAATTTAAGATGAAAAAACGTGATTTTATATAAAGAAAATGTTGTTCTACATACCGAAGTCAATCCCGGTAGCGAAACACTATCCAGACTCATCTGGCTGAAGGCGTGACCAGTTAGTAAAAAAATATCTAGAAGCAAAGAAATTCAGAAGCAGACGCTTCAAGTAAATCGAGATTGTAGGTAGTGTTTTCACGAAGTGAAAATTTCGAAGATAGTATTTTACTTTGGACTTTTCAGTGCTTGCCACGAGTGCGAGGTATTAAAAGCCATGCCTGCTTGCGTAATGATCGACAAGGAAGTAATCGGAGGAAAGTGCAGAAATAAATTATGAATTTAAGATGAAAAAACGTGATTTTATATAAAGAAAATGTTGTTCTACATACCGAAGTCAATCCCGGTCGCGAAACACTATACAGACTCAACAGGCTGAAGGCATGGCCAGTAAGTATTGAATCTCCTATAAGCAAAAAAATTCAGAAGCAGAGGCTTCGAGTAAATCGAGATTGTAGGTAATGTTTTTACGAAGTGAAAATTATAAAGATAGTATTTTATTTTGATTTTTTCAGAGCTTGCAAAAGCGTGCGAGGTGTTAAAAGCCGCGCCTTAATACGGGCTGACCGACAATAAAGTAATTGGAGGTAAGTGTAGAACAAAATTACGAATTTCAGATGAAAAAACGTGATTTTATATAAAGAAAATGTTATTCTTCATACCGAAGTCAATCCCGGTAGCGAAACACTATCCAGACTCATCTGGCTGAAGGCGTGACCAGTTAGTAAAAAAATATCTAGAAGCAAAGAAATTCAGAAGCAGACGCTTCAAGTAAATCGAGATTGTAGGTAGTGTTTTCACGAAGTGAAAATTTCGAAGATAGTATTTTACTTTGTTTTTTTCAGAGCTTGCCACGAGTGCGAGGTATTAAAAGCCGTGCCTGCTTGCGTACTGATCGACATGGAAGTAATCGGAGGTAAGTGCAGAAATAAATTATGAATTTAAGATGAAAAAACGTGATTTTATATAAAGAAAATGTTGTTCTACATACCGAAGTCAATCCCGGTAGCGAAACACTATCCAGACTCATCTGGCTGAAGGCGTGACCAGTTAGTAAAAAAATATCTAGAAGCAAAGAAATTCAGAAGCAGACGCTTCAAGTAAATCGAGATTGTAGGTAGTGTTTTCACGAAGTGAAAATTTCGAAGATAGTATTTTACTTTGGACTTTTCAGTGCTTGCCACGAGTGCGAGGTATTAAAAGCCATGCCTGCTTGCGTAATGATCGACAAGGAAGTAATCGGAGGAAAGTGCAGAAATAAATTATGAATTTAAGATGAAAAAACGTGATTTTATATAAAGAAAATGTTGTTCTACATACCGAAGTCAATCCCGGTCGCGAAACACTATACAGACTCAACAGGCTGAAGGCATGGCCAGTAAGTATTGAATCTCCTATAAGCAAAAAAATTCAGAAGCAGAGGCTTCGAGTAAATCGAGATTGTAGGTAATGTTTTTACGAAGTGAAAATTATAAAGATAGTATTTTATTTTGATTTTTTCAGAGCTTGCAAAAGCGTGCGAGGTGTTAAAAGCCGCGCCTTAATACGGGCTGACCGACAATAAAGTAATTGGAGGTAAGTGTAGAACAAAATTACGAATTTCAGATGAAAAAACGTGATTTTATATAAAGAAAATGTTATTCTTCATACCGAATTCAATCCCGGTAGCGAAACACTATCCAGACTCATCTGGCTGAAGGCGTGACCAGTTAGTAAAAAAATATCTAGAAGCAAAGAAATTCAGAAGCAGACGCTTCAAGTAAATCGAGATTGTAGGTAGTGTTTTCACGAAGTGAAAATTTCGAAGATAGTATTTTACTTTGTTTTTTTCAGAGCTTGCCACGAGTGCGAGGTATTAAAAGCCGTGCCTGCTTACGTACTGATCGACATGGAAGTAATCGGAGGTAAGTGCAGAAATAAATTATGAATTTAAGATGAAAAAACGTGATTTTATATAAAGAAAATGTCGTTCTACATACCGAAGTCAATCCCGGTAGCGAAACACTATCCAGACTCATCTGGCTGAAGGCGTGACCAGTTAGTAAAAAAATATCTAGAAGCAAAGAAATTCAGAAGCAGACGCTTCAAGTAAATCGAGATTGTAGGTAGTGTTTTCACGAAGTGAAAATTTCGAAGATAGTATTTTACTTTGGAATTTTCAGTGCTTGCCACGAGTGCGAGGTATTAAAAGCCATGCCTGCTTGCGTAATGATCGACAAGGAAGTAATCGGAGGAAAGTGCAGAAATAAATTATGAATTTAAGATGAAAAAACGTGATTTTATATAAAGAAAATGTTGTTCTACATACCGAAGTCAATCCCGGTCGCGAAACACTATACAGACTCAACAGGCTGAAGGCATGGCCAGTAAGTATTGAATCTCCTATAAGCAAAAAAATTCAGAAGCAGAGGCTTCGAGTAAATCGAGATTGTAGGTAATGTTTTTACGAAGTGAAAATTATAAAGATAGTATTTTATTTTGATTTTTTCAGAGCTTGCAAAAGCGTGCGAGGTGTTAAAAGCCGCGCCTTAATACGGGCTGACCGACAATAAAGTAATTGTAGGTAAGTGTAGAACAAAATTACGAATTTCAGATGAAAAAACGTGATTTTATATAAAGAAAATGTTATTCTTCATACCGAAGTCAATCCCGGTAGCGAAACACCATCCAGACTCATCTGGCTGAAGGCGTGACCAGTTAGTAAAAAAATATCTAGAAGCAAAGAAATTCAGAAGCAGACGCTTCAAGTAAATCGAGATTGTAGGTAGTGTTTTCACGAAGTGAAAATTTCGAAGATAGTATTTTACTTTGGACTTTTCAGTGCTTGCCACGAGTGCGAGGTATTAAAAGCCATGCCTGCTTGCGTAATGATCGACAAGGAAGTAATCGGAGGAAAGTGCAGAAATAAATTATGAATTTAAGATGAAAAAACGTGATTTTATATAAAGAAAATGTTGTTCTACATACCGAAGTCAATCCCGGTCGCGAAACACTATACAGACTCAACAGGCTGAAGGCATGGCCAGTAAGTAATAAATTTCGTATAAGCAAAAAAATTCAGAAGCAGAGGCTTCGAGTAAATCGAGATTGTAAGTAGTGTTTTTACGAAGTGAAAATTATAAAGAAAGTATTTTATTTTGATTTTTTCAGAGCTTGCCAAGCTCGCGAGGTGTTAAAAGCCGCACCTTAATGCGGTTTGACCGACAATAAAGTAATCGGAGGTAAGTGCAGAACAAAATTAGGAATTTCAGATGAAAAAACGTGATTTTATATAAAGAAAATGTTGTTCTACATACCAAAGTCAATCCCGGTCGCGAAACACTATACAGACTCAACAGGCTGAAGGCATGGCCGGTAAGTAATAAATTTCCTGTAAGCAAAAAAAATCAGAAGCAGAGGCTTCGAGTAAATCGAGATTGTAGGTAGTGTTTTTACGAAGTGAAAATTATAAAGATACTATTTTATTTTGATTTTTTCAGAGCTTGCCAAGCGTGCGAGGTGTTAAAAGCCGCGCCTTAATGCGGGCTGACCGACAATAAAGTAATCGGAGGTAAGTGCAGAACAAAATTACGAATTTCAGATGAAAAAACGTGATTTTATAGAAAGAAAATGTTATTCTTCATACCGAAGTCAATCCCGGTAGCGAAACACTATCCAGACTCATCTGGCTGAAGGCGTGACCAGTTAGTAAAAAAATATCTAGAAGCAAAGAAATTCAGAAGCAGACGCTTCAAGTAAATCGAGATTGTAGGTAGTGTTTTCACGAAGTGAAAATTTCGAAGATAGTATTTTACTTTGGACTTTTCAGTGCTTGCCACGAGTGCGAGGTATTAAAAGCCATGCCTGCTTGCGTAATGATCGACAAGGAAGTAATCGGAGGAAAGTGCAGAAATAAATTATGAATTTAAGATGAAAAAACGTGATTTTATATAAAGAAAATGTTTTTCTACATACCGAAGTCAATCCCGGTCGCGAAACACTATCCAGACTCATCTTGCTGAAGGCGTGGCCAGTAAGTAATAAATTTCCTATGAGCAAAAAAATTCAGAAGCAGAGGCTTCGAGTAAATCGAGATGGTAGGTAGTGTTTTTACGAAGTGAAAATTATAAAGATAGTATTTTATTTTGATTTTTTCAGAGCTTGCCAAAGCGTGCGAGGTGTTAAAAGCCGCGCCTTAATACGGGCTGACCGACAATAAAGTAATTGGAGGTAAGTGTAGAACAAAATTACGAATTTCAGATGAAAAAACGTGATTTTATATAAAGAAAATGTTATTCTTCATACCGAAGTCAATCCCGGTAGCGAAACACTATCCAGACTCATCTGGCTGAAGGCGTGACCAGTTAGTAAAAAAATATCTAGAAGCAAAGAAATTCAGAAGCAGACGCTTCAAGTAAATCGAGATTGTAGGTAGTGTTTTCACGAAGTGAAAATTTCGAAGATAGTATTTTACTTTGGACTTTTCAGTGCTTGCCACGAGTGCGAGGTATTAAAAGCCATGCCTGCTTGCGTAATGATCGACAAGGAAGTAATCGGAGGAAAGTGCAGAAATAAATTATGAATTTAAGATGAAAAAACGTGATTTTATATAAAGAAAATGTTGTTCTACATACCGAAGTCAATCCCGGTCGCGAAACACTATACAGACTCAACAGGCTGAAGGCATGGCCAGTAAGTATTGAATCTCCTATAAGCAAAAAAAATCAGAAGCAGAGGCTTCGAGTAAATCGAGATGGTAGGTAGTGTTTTTACGAAGTGAAAATTATAAAGATAGTATTTTATTTTGATTTTTTCAGAGCTTGCCAAAGCGTGCGAGGTGTTAAAAGCCGCGCCTTAATACGGGCTGACCGACAATAAAGTAATTGGAGGTAAGTGTAGAACAAAATTACGAATTTCAGATGAAAAAACGTGATTTTATATAAAGAAAATGTTATTCTTCATACCGAAGTCAATCCCGGTAGCGAAACACTATCCAGACTCATCTGGCTGAAGGCGTGACCAGTTAGTAAAAAAATATCTAGAAGCAAAGAAATTCAGAAGCAGACGCTTCAAGTAAATCGAGATTGTAGGTAGTGTTTTCACGAAGTGAAAATTTCGAAGATAGTATTTTACTTTGGACTTTTCAGTGCTTGCCACGAGTGCGAGGTATTAAAAGCCATGCCTGCTTGCGTAATGATCGACAAGGAAGTAATCGGAGGAAAGTGCAGAAATAAATTATGAATTTAAGATGAAAAAACGTGATTTTATATAAAGAAAATGTTGTTCTACATACCGAAGTCAATCCCGGTAGCGAAACACTATCCAGACTCATCTGGCTGAAGGCGTGACCAGTTAGTAAAAAAATATCTAGAAGCAAAGAAATTCAGAAGCAGACGCTTCAAGTAAATCGAGATTGTAGGTAGTGTTTTCACGAAGTGAAAATTTCGAAGATAGTATTTTACTTTGGACTTTTCAGTGCTTGCCACGAGTGCGAGGTATTAAAAGCCATGCCTGCTTGCGTAATGATCGACAAGGAAGTAATCGGAGGAAAGTGCAGAAATAAATTATGAATTTAAGATGAAAAAACGTGATTTTATATAAAGAAAATGTTGTTCTACATACCGAAGTCAATCCCGGTCGCGAAACACTATACAGACTCAACAGGCTGAAGGCATGGCCAGTAAGTATTGAATCTCCTATAAGCAAAAAAATTCAGAAGCAGAGGCTTCGAGTAAATCGAGATTGTAGGTAATGTTTTTACGAAGTGAAAATTATAAAGATAGTATTTTATTTTGATTTTTTCAGAGCTTGCAAAAGCGTGCGAGGTGTTAAAAGCCGCGCCTTAATACGGGCTGACCGACAATAAAGTAATTGGAGGTAAGTGTAGAACAAAATTACGAATTTCAGATGAAAAAACGTGATTTTATATAAAGAAAATGTTATTCTTCATACCGAAGTCAATCCCGGTAGCGAAACACTATCCAGACTCATCTGGCTGAAGGCGTGACCAGTTAGTAAAAAAATATCTAGAAGCAAAGAAATTCAGAAGCAGACGCTTCAAGTAAATCGAGATTGTAGGTAGTGTTTTCACGAAGTGACAATTTCGAAGATAGTATTTTACTTTGGTTTTTTTCAGAGCTTGCCACGAGTGCGAGGTATTAAAAGCCGTGCCTGCTTACGTACTGATCGACATGGAAGTAATCGGAGGTAAGTGCAGAAATAAATTATGAATTTAAGATGAAAAAACGTGATTTTATATAAAGAAAATGTTGTTCTACATACCGAAGTCAATCCCGGTCGCGAAACACTATCCAGACTCATCTTGCTGAAGGCGTGGCCAGTAAGTAATAAATTTCCTATGAGCAAAAAAATTCAGAAGCAGAGGCTTCGAGTAATTCGAGATTGTAGGTAGTGTTTTTACGAAGTGAAAATTATAAAGATAGTATTTTATTTTGATTTTTTCAGAGCTTGCCAAAGCCTGCGAGGTGTTAAAAGCCGCGCCTTAATACGGGCTGACCGACAATAAAGTAATTGGAGGTAAGTGTAGAACAAAATTACGAATTTCAGATGAAAAAACGTGATTTTATATAAAGAAAATGTTATTCTTCATACCGAAGTCAATCCCGGTAGCGAAACACTATCCAGACTCATCTGGCTGAAGGCGTGACCAGTTAGTAAAAAAATATCTAGAAGCAAAGAAATTCAGAAGCAGACGCTTCAAGTAAATCGAGATTGTAGGTAGTGTTTTCACGAAGTGAAAATTTCGAAGATAGTATTTTACTTTGGACTTTTCAGTGCTTGCCACGAGTGCGAGGTATTAAAAGCCATGCCTGCTTGCGTAATGATCGACAAGGAAGTAATCGGAGGAAAGTGCAGAAATAAATCGCCGTTAAACAGCGAAAACCAATTATTACGCAAAAATCAGTTTTGAAATAAATGCAATTAAAATTTTAACGACATATATTTCTTACATGAACCATGATTATCTAAATAATTAAGGTTATATGCGATAGTATAATTTATCGTTTAGTGACTATAATGTAAATAATTATAATTTACTTATTGGTTTAAACTAAAAACTATCTTAACGTTCATAGGGTACCCTATTTAATTGGTTTTCCCTGAATATGTAGAATTTTTATTTATTGTAATTTACCGAGAAACAACTTAGATAACACCATCGTAAATGTTATAAACCAATTGTATTATGGTTGTTTACAAAAGTACATTGAGTCTAAAGTTGTATTTGTTCATAGAATTAAATATAAAACCAAAAATTCAAAAATTTACTTGGTTTTACCTGTACTGAAAACTGTTTTTAATGAATTTATTCCCAATGAAATAACAAAAAGTAGTTTTTGTTACTAAAAAAGTTGTTTAATCCTCATCTGAAGATGTAGCAGGATCTTCGTCTGATACAGTGCAATCAAGTAACATGTCTTTGCATGCAACATTACTATTCAACCCTTGAAACCAACCATGGAGCTCTTCCGGAATAACGCCTTTGTCACACAGTTGTAACAAGTCTTTTGTTTGGCAGCACTGATCCTTAAAGTAGTTTTGTAAAGCTGCAGAAGCTCGTCAGGAAAATATTCTGTTGTACCGGTTTCAGGTGTTCTATACGAAATATTTTCGGGAGTCTTTTTCTTTTTATTTCTTGTACCATAATCATGCTCTTTTTGTGTTTGCGGTTCTATATTTTCCCAATCCGTGTTTCTGTCCGAATTATTTAGAAACGTCTATTATGGAAAAAGATTCAGACATGTTGTAATTGTAAAATATTTTCGACTCTCCTTTAATATATACCTCAATCGCTTTATCTTTAACCATTTTACAACCTAACCTAGTTGTATTTTTCAGAATTTGGTCCGATAGTCCTTTCAAATCTTTAAATTCAAAATATTTCAATTCTTTGACTTTGTATGGTTCTTTCACAACTTTTTTGTTGTCTTTTTTGTACATATTTTTAGATCTTGCTCTTTTGAATACGTTAATCCAATCGGACATAGAATAGATTGCTGTATTTTTCTCTGTCGCTTAGATACTGCTATGCATCGAGTCTGCCTTCATGTACGATTTTCCGCTTTCTAAGAAGTTTTGTTCAATAATATTTAAAACAAATCTTTTTTGTACGGTCCATAGTAAAAATTCAGCACAAGCTTACTTCAGGTACATAATTCGGTATGCATCCGACTACATAGTTGTACAAAATCATACCTATCTCAAAACTTCCCATTTTTCCGTTTATTTCGGTCCATGTGAAGCAAAAAGCATTTTCTAGGTAAAGCGCTTTTATAAATTGTTAAATTATATAGTGTAAATTTTCTTATACATGTAATATAAAAGACCAATGTCACTACTAGGAATCTACAGAATTGCTTGTAAATGCAACGATACTGACACAAATTCCCTTTCCATACTAGCCCTTTCTTCATCTTTTGCTTTTATATTGTTAAAAGCTTATTTTATAGCTATGTGATCTTGGTGTTCCACTTCCAGATTGGAATTATTAGATTCATCTCCATGAGCTTACTTAGTGCATATCAGACATTGGTATTTTTTTGGTTTAAAGAATCCTAAATTAAAAACCTCAATTTATCTGCTGCCGTAGTGCACGTGCACGAAAGAGAAACAAGTATAAACGATACAGATGCTAGCGCTACAGCGCGGGGCGCGGTTGTAAAGTGGTTTAATCGTTTTTCGTTTTAGTGATTTCAAGTGGCACTGGCGTTAAATATCCTCAGAGAATACCAATTAATTAGATAAACATCTTTTTCATACTAGCAAAATTGCGCAGAATACATTTTATAATTGATTTAAACTTTTATAAATGTTTTTATCTGTAGAAAAAATCTTTAATGTACTAAATTAAATCTTCCTAAATGGTTTTTTCTGAGAGAAAAAAACTAAATTGTGAAAGTGCTCTTGAGGTAAAGCCGGTTAAATCGTTTTAAAAGAATGTCATTGGAACAAAATCTTTAGTAGTCATAATTATCTCTGTTTACTTTTTTGTGCATGAGAAATATTCTTGGAAGTGTTCGAAATAATTGGCCTTCCGATTGACTATCTCAAAGAATATGCGACTTAGCTTTAATGTGTTTTCGCAGACGAAAGAGCACGAAAAAAAAGTAGGATAGTACTGATAGGTAATTTTTCACAAAATCTCGAGATAATTGGTTTTCACTGTATAACGGCGAAATTATGAATTTAAGATGAAAAAACGTGATTTTATATAAAGAAAATGTTGTTCTACATACCGAAGTCAATCCCGGTCGCGAAACACTATACAGACTCAACAGGCTGAAGGCATGGCCAGTAAGTAATAAATTTCCTATGAGCAAAAAAATTCAGAAGCAGAGGCTTCGAGTAAATCGAGATTGTAGGTAGTGTTTTTACGAAGTGAAAATTATAAAGAAAGTATTTTATTTTGATTTTTTCAGAGCTTGCCAAGCTCGCGAGGTGTTAAAAGCCGCACCCTAATGCGGTTTGACCGACAATAAAGTAATCGGAGGTAAGTGCAGAACAAAATTAGGAATTTCAGATGAAAAAACGTGATTTTATATAAAGAAAATGTTGTCCTACATACCGAAGTCAATCCCGGTCGCGAAACACTATACAGACTCAAAAGGCTGAAGGCATGGCCGGTAAGTAATAAATTTCCTATAAGCAAAAAAAATCAGAAGCAGAGGCTTCGAGTAAATCGAGATTGTAGGTAGTGTTTTTACGAAGTGAAAATTATAAAGATACTATTTTATTTTGATTTTTTCAGAGCTTGCCAAGCGTGCGAGGTGTTAAAAGCCGCGCCTTAATGCGGGCTGACCGACAATAAAGTAATCGGAGGTAAGTGCAGAACAAAATTACGAATTTCAGATGAAAAAACGTGATTTTATATAAAGAAAATGTTATTCTTCATACCGAAGTCAATCCCGGTAGCGAAACACTATCCAGACTCATCTGGCTGAAGGCGTGACCAGTTAGTAAAAAAATATCTAGAAGCAAAGAAATTCAGAAGCAGACGCTTCAAGTAAATCGAGATTGTAGGTAGTGTTTTCACGAAGTGAAAATTTCGAAGATAGTATTTTACTTTGTTTTTTTAGAGCTTGCCACGAGTGCGAGGTATTAAAAGCCGTGCCTGCTTACGTACTGATCGACATGGAAGTAATCGGAGGTAAGTGCAGAAATAAATTATGAATTTAAGATGAAAAAACGTTATTTTATATAAAGAAAATGTTGTTCTACATACCGAAGTCAATCCCGGTCGCGAAACACTATCCAGACTCATCTTGCTGAAGGCGTGGCCAGTAAGTAATAAATTTCCTATGAGCAAAAAAATTCAGAAGCAGAGGCTTCGAGTAAATCGAGATGGTAGGTAGTGTTTTTACGAAGTGAAAATTATAAAGATAGTATTTTATTTTGATTTTTTCAGAGCTTGCCAAAGCGTGCGAGGTGTTAAAAGCCGCGCCTTAATACGAGCTGACCGACAATAAAGTAATTGGAGGTAAGTGTAGAACCAAATTACGAATTTCAGATGAAAAAACGTGATTTTATATAAAGAAAATGTTATTCTTCATACCGAAGTCAATCCCGGTAGCGAAACACTATCCAGACTCATCTGGCTGAAGGCGTGACCAGTTAGTAAAAAAATATCTAGAAGCAAAGAAATTCAGAAGCAGACGCTTCAAGTAAATCGAGATTGTAGGTAGTGTTTTCACGAAGTGAAAATTTCGAAGATAGTATTTTACTTTAGACTTTTCAGTGCTTGCCACGAGTGCGAGGTATTAAAAGCCGTGCCTGCTTACGTACTGATCGACATGGAAGTAATCGGAGGTAAGTGCAGAAATAAATTATGAATTTAAGATGAAAAAACGTGATTTTATATAAAGAAAATGTTGTTCTACATACCGAAGTCAATCCCGGTCGCGAAACACTATACAGACTCAACAGGCTGAAGGCATGGCCAGTAAGTAATAAATTTCCTATGAGCAAAAAAATTCAGAAGCAGAGGCTTCGAGTAAATCGAGATTGTAGGTAGTGTTTTTACGAAGTGAAAATTATAAAGAAAGTATTTTATTTTGATTTTTTCAGAGCTTGCCAAGCTCGCGAGGTGTTAAAAGCCGCACCCTAATGCGGTTTGACCGACAATAAAGTAATCGGAGGTAAGTGCAGAACAAAATTAGGAATTTCAGATGAAAAAACGTGATTTTATATAAAGAAAATGTTGTCCTACATACCGAAGTCAATCCCGGTCGCGAAACACTATACAGACTCAACAGGCTGAAGGCATGGCCGGTAAGTAATAAATTTCCTATAAGCAAAAAAAATCAGAAGCAGAGGCTTCGAGTAAATCGAGATTGTAGGTAGTGTTTTTACGAAGTGAAAATTATAAAGATAGTATTTTATTTTGATTTTTTCAGAGCTTGCCAAGCGTGCGAGGTGTTAAAAGCCGCGCCTTAATGCGGGCTGACCGACAATAAAGTAATCGGAGGTAAGTGCAGAACAAAATTACGAATTTCAGATGAAAAAACGTGATTTTATATAAAGAAAATGTTATTCTTCATACCGAAGTCAATCCCGGTAGCGAAACACTATCCAGACTCATCTGGCTGAAGGCGTGACCAGTTAGTAAAAAAATATCTAGAAGCAAAGAAATTCAGAAGCAGACGCTTCAAGTAAATCGAGATTGTAGGTAGTGTTTTCACGAAGTGAAAATTTCGAAGATAGTATTTTACTTTGTTTTTTTAGAGCTTGCCACGAGTGCGAGGTATTAAAAGCCGTGCCTGCTTACGTACTGATCGACATGGAAGTAATCGGAGGTAAGTGCAGAAATAAATTATGAATTTAAGATGAAAAAACGTTATTTTATATAAAGAAAATGTTGTTCTACATACCGAAGTCAATCCCGGTCGCGAAACACTATCCAGACTCATCTTGCTGAAGGCGTGGCCAGTAAGTAATAAATTTCCTATGAGCAAAAAAATTCAGAAGCAGAGGCTTCGAGTAAATCGAGATGGTAGGTAGTGTTTTTACGAAGTGAAAATTATAAAGATAGTATTTTATTTTGATTTTTTCAGAGCTTACCAAAGCGTGCGAGGTGTTAAAAGCCGCGCCTTAATACGAGCTGACCGACAATAAAGTAATTGGAGGTAAGTGTAGAACAAAATTACGAATTTCAGATGAAAAAACGTGATTTTATATAAAGAAAATGTTATTCTTCATACCGAAGTCAATCCCGGTAGCGAAACACTATCCAGACTCATCTGGCTGAAGGCGGGACCAGTAAGTAATAAATTATCTAAAAGCAAAGAAATTCAGAAGCAGAAGCTTCGAGTAAATCGATATTGTAAGTAGTGTTTTTACGAAGTGAAAATTTCGAAGATAGTATGTTATTAGGATTTTTTTCAGAGCTTGCCAAGCGTGCGAAGTGTAAGAAGCCACGCCTTATTGCGGGCTGACAGACAATAAAGTAATCGGAGGTAAGTGCAGAACAAAATTACGAATTTCAGAAGAAAAAACGGTGATTTTATATAAAGAAAATGTTATTCTTCATACCGAAGTCAATCCCGGTAGCGAAACACTATCCAGACTCATCTGGCTGAAGGCGTGACCAGTTAGTAAAAAAATATCTAGAAGCAAAGAAATTCAGAAGCAGAGGCTTCGAGTAAATCGGGATTGTATGTAGTGTTTTTACGAAGTGAAAATTATAAAGATAGTATTTTATTTTGGACTTTTCAGTGCTTGCCACGAGTGCGAGGTATTAAAAGCCGTGCCTGCTTGCGTAATGATCGACAAGGAAGTAATCGGAGGAAAGTGCACAAATAAATTATGAATTTCAGATGAAAAAACGTGATTTTATATAAAGAAAATGTTGTTCTACATACCGAAGTCAATCCCGGTCGCGAAACACTATACAGACTCAACAGGCTGAAGGCATGGCCAGTAAGTAATAAATTATCTAGAAGCAAAGAAAAACAAAAGCAGAAGACTTCGAGTAAATCGATATTGTAGGTAGCGTTTTTACGAAGTGAAAACTACGAAGATAGTATTTTATTTTGTTTATTTCAGAGCTTGCCAAGCGTGCGAGGTGTAAAAAGCACTGCCTTATTGCGGGCTGTCCGACAATAAAGTAATCGGAGGTAAGAGCAGAACAAAATTGTGAATTTACGATGAAAATACGTGATTTTATATAAAGAAAAGGTTTTTCTTCATACTTAAATCAATCCCGGTCACGAAACACTTTCCCGACTCATCTCGCTGAAGGCAAGGCCAGTAAGTAATAAATTATCTAGAAGCAAAGAAATTCAGAAGCAGAAGCTTCGAGTAAATCGAGATTGTAAGTAGCGTTTTTACGAAGTGAAAACTACGAAGATAGTATTTTATTTTGTTTATTTCAGAGCTTACCAAGCCTGTGAGGTGTAAAAATCACCGCCTTATTACGGGCTGACCGACACTAAAGTAATCGGAGGTAAGAGCAGAACAAAATTACGAATTTCAGATGAAAAAACGTGATTTTATATAAAGAAAATGTTATTCTTCATACCGAAGTCAATCCCGGTAGCGAAACACTATCCAGACTCATCTGGCTGAAGGCGTGACCAGTTAGTAAAAAAATATCAAGAAGCAAAGAAATTCAGAAGCAGACGCTTCAAGTAAATCGAGATTGTAGGTAGTGTTTTCACGAAGTGAAAATTTCGAAGATAGTATTTTACTTTGTTTTTTTCAGAGCTTGCCACGAGTGCGAGGTATTAAAAGCCGTGCCTGCTTACGTACTGATCGACATGGAAGTAATCGGAGGTAAGTGCAGAAATAAATTATGAATTTAAGATGAAAAAACGTGATTTTATATAAAGAAAATGTTGTTCTACATACCGAAGTCAATCCCGGTCGCGAAACACTATCCAGACTCATCTTGCTGAAGGCGTGGCCAGTAAGTAATAAATTTCCTATGAGCAAAAAAATTCAGAAGCAGAGGCTTCGAGTAAATCGAGATTGTCGGTAGTGTTTTTACGAAGTGAAAATTATAAAGATAGTATTTTATTTTGGACTTTTCAGTGCTTGCCACGAGTGCGAGGTATTAAAAGCCATGCCTGCTTGCGTAATGATCGACAAGGAAGTAATCGGAGGTAAGTGCAGAAATAAATTATGAATTTAAGATGAAAAAACGTGATTTTATATAAAGAAAATGTTGTTCTACATACCGAAGTCAATCCCGGTCGCGAAACACTATACAGACTCAACAGGCTGAAGGCATATCCAGTAAGTATTAAATCTCCTATAAGCAAAAAAATTCAGAAGCAGAGGCTTCGAGTAAATCGAGATTGTAGGTAGTGTTTTTACGAAGTGAAAATTATAAAGAAAGTATTTTATTTTGATTTTTTCAGAGCTTGCCAAGCTCGCGAGGTGTTAAAAGCCGCACCTAAATGCGGGTTGACCGACAATAAAGTAATCGGAGGTAAGTGCAGAACAAAATTAGGAATTTCAGATGAAAAAACGTGATTTTATATAAAGAAAATGTTGTTCTACATACCGAAGTCAATCCCGGTCGCGAAACACTATACAGACTGAACAGGCTGAAGGCATGGCCAGTAAGTATTAAATCTCCTATAAGCAAAAAAATTCAGAACCAGAGGCTTCGAGTAAATCGAGATTGTAGGTAGTGTTTTTACGAAGTGAAAATTATAAAGAAAGTATTTTATTTTGATTTTTTCAGAGCTTACCAAGCTCGCGAGGTGTTAAAAGCCGCACCTTAATGCGGGTTGACCGACAATAAAGTAATCGGAGGTAAGTGCAGAACAAAATTAGGAATTTCAGATGAAAAAACGTGATTTTATATAAAGAAAATGTTGTTCTACATACCGAAGTCAATCCCGGTCGCGAAACACTATCCAGACTCATCTGGCTGAAGGCGTGACCAGTTAGTAAAAAAATATCTAGAGGCATAGAAATTCAGAAGCAGACGCTTCAAGTAAATCGAGATTGTAGGTAGTGTTTTCACGAAGTGAAAATTTCGAAGATAGTATTTTACTTTGTTTTTTTCAGTGCTTGCCACGAGTGCGAGGTATTAAAAACCATGCCTGCTTGCGTAATGATCGACAAGGAAGTAATCGGAGGAAAGTGCACAAATAATTTATGAATTTCAGATGAAAAAACGTGATTTTATATAAAGAAAATGTTGTTCTACATACCGAAGTCAATCCCGGTCGCGAAACACTATACAGACTCAACAGGCTGAAGGCATGGCCAGTAAGTAATAAATTATCTAGAAGCAAAGAAAAACAAAAGCAGAAGACTTCGAGTAAATCGATATTGTAGGTAGCGTTTTTACGAAGTGAAAACTACGAAGATAGTATTTTATTTTGTTTATTTCAGAGCTTGCCAAGCGTGCGAGGTGTAAAAAGCACTGCCTTATTGCGGGCTGTCCGACAATAAAGTAATCGGAGGTAAGAGCAGAACAAAATTGTGAATTTACGATGAAAATACGTGATTTTATATAAAGAAAAGGTTTTTCTTCATACTTAAATCAATCCCGGTCACGAAACACTTTCCCGACTCATCTTGCTGAAGGCAAGGCCAGTAAGTAATAAATTATCTATAAGCAAAAAATTCAGAAGTAGAGGCTTCGAGTAAATCGAGATTGTAAGTAGTGTTTTTACGAAGTGAAAATTTTGAAGATAGTATGTTATTTGGATTTTTTTCAGAGCTTGCCAAGCGTGCGAAGTGTAAGAAGCCACGCCTTTCGCCGGATTGCTGACATCAAAGTAATCGGAGGTAAGAGCAGAACAAAATTGTGAATTTAAGATGAAAATACGTGATTTAATATAAAGAATAGGTTTTTCTTCATACTTAAGTCAATCCCGGTCACGAAACACTATCCAAACTGATGTGGCTGAAGGCGGGGCCAGTAAGTAATAAATTATCTAAAAGCAAAGAAATTCAGAAGCAGAAGCTTCGAGTAAATCGATATTGTAAGTAGTGTTTTTACGAAGTGAAAATTTCGAAGATAGTATGTTATTAGGATTTTTTTCAGAGCTTGCCAAGCGTGCGAAGTGTAAGAAGCCACGCCTTATTGCGGGCTGACAGACAATAAAGTAATCGGAGGTAACATAAAGTAATGTTCGAGGTGTTAAAAGCCGCGCCTTAATGCGGGCTGACCGACAATAAAGTAATCGGAGGTAAGTGCAGAACAAAATTACGAATTTCAGATGAAAAAACGTGATTTTATATAAAGTAAATGTTATTCTTCATACCGAAGTCAATCCCGGTAGCGAAACACTATCCAGACTCATCTGGCTGAAGGCGTGACCAGTTAGTAAAAAAATATCTAGAGGCATAGAAATTCAGAAGCAGACGCTTCAAGTAAATCGAGATTGTAGGTAGTGTTTTCACGAAGTGAAAATTTCGAAGATAGTATGTTATTAGGATTTTTTTCAGAGCTTGCCAAGCGTGCGAAGTGTAAGAAGCCACGCCTTATTGCGGGCTGACAGACAATAAAGTAATCGGAGGTAACATAAAGTAATGTTCGAGGTGTTAAAAGCCGTGCCTTAATGTGGGCTGACCGACAATAAAGTAATCGGAGGTAAGTGCAGAACAAAATTACGAATTTCAGAAGAAAAAACGGTGATTTTATATAAAGAAAATGTTATTCTTCATACCGAAGTCAATCCCGGTAGCGAAACACTATCCAGACTCATCTGGCTGAAGGCGTGACCAGTTAGTAAAAAAATATCTAGAAGCAAAGAAATTCAGAAGCAGAGGCTTCGAGTAAATCGGGATTGTATGTAGTGTTTTTACGAAGTGAAAATTATAAAGATAGTATTTTATTTTGGACTTTTCAGTGCTTGCTACGAGTGCGAGGTATTAAAAGCCATGCCTGCTTGCGTAATGATCGACAAGGAAGTAATCGGAGGTAAGAGCAGAACAAAATTGTGAATTTACGATGAAAATACGTGATTTTATATAAAGAAAAGGTTTTTCTTCATACTTAAATCAATCCCGGTCACGAAACACTTTCCCGACTCATCTCGCTGAAGGCAAGGCCAGTAAGTAATAAATTATCTAGAAGCAAAGAAATTCAGAAGCAGAAGCTTCGAGTAAATCGAGATTGTAAGTAGCGTTTTTACGAAGTGAAAACTACGAAGATAGTATTTTATTTTGTTTATTTCAGAGCTTACCAAGCGTGTGAGGTGTAAAAATCACCGCCTTATTTCAGGCTGACCGACACTAAAGTAATCGGAGGTAAGAGCAGAACAAAATTACGAATTTCAGATGAAAAAACGTGATTTTATATAAAGAAAATGTTATTCTTCATACCGAAGTCAATCCCGGTAGCGAAACACTATCCAGACTCATCTGGCTGAAGGCGTGACCAGTTAGTAAAAAAATATCAAGAAGCAAAGAAATTCAGAAGCAGACGCTTCAAGTAAATCGAGATTGTAGGTAGTGTTTTCACGAAGTGAAAATTTCGAAGATAGTATTTTACTTTGTTTTTTTCAGAGCTTGCCACGAGTGCGAGGTATTATAAGCCGTGCCTGCTTACGTTCTGATCGACATGGAAGTAATCGGAGGTAAGTGCAGAAATAAATTATGAATTTAAGATGAAAAAACGTGATTTTATATAAAGAAAATGTTGTTCTACATACCGAAGTCAATCCCGGTCGCGAAACACTATCCAGACTCATCTTGCTGAAGGCGTGGCCAGTAAGTAATAAATTTCCTATGAGCAAAAAAATTCAGAAGCAGAGGCTTCGAGTAAATCGAGATTGTCGGTAGTGTTTTTACGAAGTGAAAATTATAAAGATAGTATTTTATTTTGGACTTTTCAGTGCTTGCCACGAGTGCGAGGTATTAAAAGCCATGCCTGCTTGCGTAATGATCGACAAGGAAGTAATCGGAGGTAAGTGCAGAAATAAATTATGAATTTAAGATGAAAAAACGTGATTTTATATAAAGAAAATGTTGTTCTACATACCGAAGTCAATCCCGGTCGCGAAACACTATACAGACTCAACAGGCTGAAGGCATGGCCAGTAAGTATTAAATCCCCTATAAGCAAAAAAAATCAGAAGCAGAGGCTTCGAGTAAATCGAGATTGTAGGTAGTGTTTTTACGAAGTGAAAATTATAAAGAAAGTATTTTATTTTGATTTTTTCAGAGCTTGCCAAGCTCGCGAGGTGTTAAAAGCCGCACCTAAATGCGGGTTGACCGACAATAAAGTAATCGGAGGTAAGTGCAGAACAAAATTAGGAATTTCAGATGAAAAAACGTGATTGTATATAAAGAAAATGTTGTTCTACATACCGAAGTCAATCCCGGTCGCGAAACACTATACAGACTCAACAGGCTGAAGGCATGGCCAGTAAGTATTAAATCTCCTATAAGCAAAAAAATTCAGAACCAGAGGCTTCGAGTAAATCGAGATTCTAGGTAGTGTTTTTACGAAGTGAAAATTATAAAGATACTATTTTATTTTGATTTTTTCAGAGCTTGCCAAGCGTGCAAGGTGTTAAAAGCCACGCCTTAATGCGGGCTGACCGACAATAAAGTAATCGGAGGTAAGTGCAGAACAAAATTACGAATTTCAGATGAAAAAACGTGATTTTATATAAAGTAAATGTCATTCTTCATACCGAAGTCAATCCCGGTAGCGAAACACTATCCAGACTCATCTGGCTGAAGGCGTGACCAGTTAGTAAAAAAATATCTAGAGGCATAGAAATTCAGAAGCAGACGCTTCAAGTAAATCGAGATTGTAGGTAGTGTTTTCACGAAGTGAAAATTTCGAAGATAGTATGTTATTAGGATTTTTTTCAGAGCTTGCCAAGCGTGCGAAGTGTAAGAAGCCACGCCTTATTGCGGGCTGACAGACAATAAAGTAATCGGAGGAAACATAAAGTAATGTTCGAGGTGTTAAAAGCCGTGCCTTAATGTGGGCTGACCGACAATAAAGTAATCGGAGGTAAGTGCAGAACAAAATTACGAATTTCAGAAGAAAAAACGGTGATTTTATATAAAGAAAATGTTATTCTTCATACCGAAGTCAATCCCGGTAGCGAAACACTATCCAGACTCATCTGGCTGAAGGCGTGACCAGTTAGTAAAAAAATATCTAGAAGCAAAGAAATTCAGAAGCAGAGGCTTCGAGTAAATCGGGATTGTATGTAGTGTTTTTACGAAGTGAAAATTATAAAGATAGTATTTTATTTTGGACTTTTCAGTGCTTGCCACGAGTGCGAGGTATTAAAAGCCATGCCTGCTTGCGTAATGATCGACAAGGAAGTAATCGGAGGTAAGAGCAGAACAAAATTGTGAATTTACAATGAAAATACGTGATTTTATATAAAGAAAAGGTTTTTCTTCATACTTAAATCAATCCCGGTCACGAAACACTTTCCCGACTCATCTCGCTGAAGGCAAGGCCAGTAAGTAATAAATTATCTAGAAGCAAAGAAATTCAGAAGCAGAAGCTTCGAGTAAATCGAGATTGTAAGTAGCGTTTTTACGAAGTGAAAACTACGAAGATAGTATTTTATTTTGTTTATTTCAGAGCTTACCAAGCGTGTGAGGTGTAAAAATCACCGCCTTATTTCGGGCTGACCGACACTAAAGTAATCGGAGGTAAGAGCAGAACAAAATTACGAATTTCAGATGAAAAAACGTGATTTTATATAAAGAAAATGTTATTCTTCATACCGAAGTCAATCCCGGTAGCGAAACACTATCCAGACTCATCTGGCTGAAGGCGTGACCAGTTAGTAAAAAAATATCTAGAAGCAAAGAAATTCAGAAGCAGAGGCTTCGAGTAAATCGGGATTGTATGTAGTGTTTTTACGAAGTGAAAATTATAAAGATAGTATTTTATTTTGGACTTTTCAGTGCTTGCCACGAGTGCGAGGTATTAAAAGCCATGCCTGCTTGCGTAATGATCGACAAGGAAGTAATCGGAGGTAAGAGCAGATTAAAATTGTGAATTTACGATGAAAATACGTGATTTTATATAAAGAAAAGGTTTTTCTTCATACTTAAATCAATCCCGGTCACGAAACACTTTCCCGACTCATCTCGCTGAAGGCAAGGCCAGTAAGTAATAAATTATCTAGAAGCAAAGAAATTCAGAAGCAGAAGCTTCGAGTAAATCGAGATTGTAAGTAGCGTTTTTACGAAGTGAAAACTACGAAGATAGTATTTTATTTTGTTTATTTCAGAGCTTACCAAGCGTGTGAGGTGTAAAAATCACCGCCTTATTTCGGGCTGACCGACACTAAAGTAATCGGAGGTAAGAGCAGAACAAAATTACGAATTTCAGATGAAAAAACGTGATTTTATATAAAGAAAATGTTATTCTTCATACCGAAGTCAATCCCGGTAGCGAAACACTATCCAGACTCATCTGGCTGAAGGCGTGACCAGTTAGTAAAAAAATATCAAGAAGCAAAGAAATTCAGAAGCAGACGCTTCAAGTAAATCGAGATTGTAGGTAGTGTTTTCACGAAGTGAAAATTTCGAAGATAGTATTTTACTTTGTTTTTTTCAGAGCTTGCCACGAGTGCGAGGTATTAAAAGCCGTGCCTGCTTACGTTCTGATCGACATGGAAGTAATCGGAGGTAAGTGCAGAAATAAATTATGAATTTAAGATGAAAAAACGTGATTTTATATAAAGAAAATGTTGTTCTACATACCGAAGTCAATCCCGGTCGCGAAACACTATCCAGACTCATCTTGCTGAAGGCGTGGCCAGTAAGTAATAAATTTCCTATGAGCAAAAAAATTCAGAAGCAGAGGCTTCGAGTAAATCGAGATTGTCGGTAGTGTTTTTACGAAGTGAAAATTTTTAAGATAGTATTTTATTTTGGACTTTTCAGTGCTTGCCACGAGTGCGAGGTATTAAAAGCCATGCCTACTTGCGTAATGATCGACAAGGAAGTAATCGGAGGTAAGTGCAGAAATAAATTATGAATTTAAGATGAAAAAACGTGATTTTATATAAAGAAAATGTTGTTCTACATACCGAAGTCAATCCCGGTCGCGAAACACTATACAGACTCAACAGGCTGAAGGCATGGCCAGTAAGTATTAAATCCCCTATAAGCAAAAAAAATCAGAAGCAGAGGCTTCGAGTAAATCGAGATTGTAGGTAGTGTTTTTACGAAGTGAAAATTATAAAGAAAGTATTTTATTTTGATTTTTTCAGAGCTTGCCAAGCTCGCGAGGTGTTAAAAGCCGCACCTAAATGCGGGTTGACCGACAATAAAGTAATCGGAGGTAAGTGCAGAACAAAATTATGAATTTCAGATGAAAAAACGTGATTTTATATAAAGAAAATGTTGTTCTACATACCGAAGTCAATCCCGGTCGCGAAACACTATACAGACTCAACAGGCTGAAGGCATGGCCAGTAAGTATTAAATCTCCTATAAGCAAAAAAATTCAGAACCAGAGGCTTCCAGTAAATCGAGATTGTAGGTAGTGTTTTTACGAAGTGAAAATTATAAAGAAAGTATTTTATTTTGATTTTTTCAGAGCTTGCCAAGCTCGCGAGGTGTTAAAAGCCGCACCTTAATGCGGGTTGACCGACAATAAAGTAATCGGAGGTAAGTGCAGAACAAAATCAGGAATTTCAGATGAAAAAACGTGATTTTATATAAAGAAAATGTTGTTCTACATACCGAAGTCAATCCCGGTCGCGAAACACTATACAGACTCAACAGGCTGAAGGCATGGTCGGTAAGTAATAAATATCCTATAAGCAAAAAAATTCAGAAGCAGAGGCTTCGAGTAAATCGAGATTCTAGGTAGTGTTTTTACGAAGTGAAAATTATAAAGATACTATTTTATTTTGATTTTTTCAGAGCTTGCCAAGCGTGCAAGGTGTTAAAAGCCGCGCCTTAATGCGGGCTGACCGACAATAAAGTAATCGGAGGTAAGTGCAGAACAAAATTACGAATTTCAGATGAAAAAACGTGATTTTATATAAAGTAAATGTTATTCTTCATACCGAAGTCAATCCCGGTAGCGAAACACTATCCAGACTCATCTGGCTGAAGGCGTGACCAGTTAGTAAAAAAATATCTAGAGGCATAGAAATTCAGAAGCAGACGCTTCAAGTAAATCGAGATTGTAGGTAGTGTTTTCACGAAGTGAAAATTTCGAAGATAGTATGTTATTAGGATTTTTTTCAGAGCTTGCCAAGCGTGCGAGGTGTAACAAGCCACGCCTTATTGCGGGCTGACAGACAATAAAGTAATCGGAGGTAACATAAAGTAATGTTCGAGGTGTTAAAAGCCGTGCCTTAATGTGGGCTGACCGACAATAAAGTAATCGGAGGTAAGTGCAGAACAAAATTACGAATTTCAGAAGAAAAAACGGTGATTTTATATAAAGAAAATGTTATTCTTCATACCGAAGTCAATCCCGGTAGCGAAACACTATCCAGACTCATCTGGCTGAAGGCGTGACCAGTTAGTAAAAAAATATCTAGAAGCAAAGAAATTCAGAAGCAGAGGCTTCGAGTAAATCGGGATTGTATGTAGTGTTTTTACGAAGTGAAAATTATAAAGATAGTATTTTATTTTGGACTTTTCAGTGCTTGCCACGAGTGCGAGGTATTAAAAGCCATGCCTGCTTGCGTAATGATCGACAAGGAAGTAATCGGAGGTAAGAGCAGAACAAAATTGTGAATTTACGATGAAAATACGTGATTTTATATAAAGAAAAGGTTTTTCTTCATACTTAAATCAATCCCGGTTACGAAACACTTTCCCGACTCATCTCGCTGAAGGCAAGGCCAGTAAGTAATAAATTATCTAGAAGCAAAGAAATTCAGAAGCAGAAGCTTCGAGTAAATCGAGATTGTAAGTAGCGTTTTTACGAAGTGAAAACTACGAAGATAGTATTTTATTTTGTTTATTTCAGAGCTTACCAAGCGTGTGAGGTGTAAAAATCACCGCCTTATTACGGGCTGACCGACACTAAAGTAATCGGAGGTAAGAGCAGAACAAAATTACGAATTTCAGATGAAAAAACGTGATTTTATATAAAGAAAATGTTATTCTTCATACCGAAGTCAATCCCGGTAGCGAAACACTATCCAGACTCATCTGGCTGAAGGCGTGACCAGTTAGTAAAAAAATATCAAGAAGCAAAGAAATTCAGATGCAGACGCTTCAAGTAAATCGAGATTGTAGGTAGTGTTTTCACGAAGTGAAAATTTCGAAGATAGTATTTTACTTTGTTTTTTTCAGAGCTTGCCACGAGTGCGAGGTATTAAAAGCCGTGCCTGCTTACGTACTGATCGACATGGAAGTAATCGGAGGTAAGTGCAGAAATAAATTATGAATTTAAGATGAAAAAACGTGATTTTATATCCACTCACGCGCTTGTACTTACGCGTGACGTAGGCCGAAATGCCCGCGAACATTTTTTGTCGGCGCGCGCCGTGCGCCTAGCCACTTATACACGACTTCTACACGAAATATTTCTATGAACTGATAGTAAACTAATGACTGTTTCATATAGTGGACAGACCAGGCTTGATTATACATTTTGTTTTAGAACTATATATGACGTAGTTTTTTTTTTATTCGCAAATAAATAATAAAATCTGTTTTATTTCACTAACTAAAGCGTTGACCCTATGTTTTTTTTTACAAAAAATGAAGTCCCATTCATTAACTACACAATGCCATCATAATATTTACTATTTTCTCCAAAGTTTTGAAATACAAAGAATAATAACATCGCGGGAATATACTCTCGAGAATGAGTCATGGCGGCAATTTTGAGCGTGAGAATAAAGCGCGCTATTCACGGATGTTTATTATTTTTACCTGACTACCAAGAAAGGGTTATGTGTATAGTTTGTTTGTTTGAAATTTACTGAAAATGTGTGTAATTTTAATATTGTAACTTTAAATATTGCATGTATGCAATTAATTGTCGAGTATCGGCCAGTATTAAGTGTATTGGGGTATAATTAAGGATAAAAAATAAAAAATGTACAACGTAATTATAACTTTTATTTCACAAGTAGTCATTTATTTGTTTATCATTGGATCACCAACATAGGCTACACAATTACATGCAAGTTAACATAAACACGGACAAATACAAGTGTGCGCCTCCAATCAAACCCAGCCAGACAGCCGGCAGACTGGCAACAAGAGTACAAATGGCGAAAGCTGGGAAGGAGCTACACGTCGGGTTTCTGCCTGGAGTACCTATATTTTTTTTCTGCTTCATAAGTCTGTAATAAGTATAAACATCAATATTTATATTAATTATTATGAAATGCCTCGTTGGTCTAGTGGTCGCAAGCGCTACTGCTGAGCATGAGGTCCTGGGTTCGATTCCCAGGTCGGGCAAAGTGCTATTGGGTTTTTCCATCTGGAATTTCTCGGTAGCAACCCGGAGTCTGGATTTGTGCCTGGTTGATGGCAATAGGCTCGCCCCCTATTACATGGGACTTAAACATAACTGGCGAAATGTGGGTGTTCTATAGGTACACCTCTGCCTAACCCTTCGGGGAATACAGGCGTGATGTTACGTTATGTGATGTTATGTAAATATTATATAATGTTTACAGGACACAAAATCCCCATACATTCAAAACTATACATTCACATTCATACCTACATACATAAATATTCTAGTACATTTTATTATCAAATAAGTTTTAATTTAAACAAGAATAATAAATGTAATAATTTAGTTATTTAATACTAAGGACATGTTTCAAAACATACATACATAAATAAACTCACGCCTTCTTCCCATGGGGGTAGGCAGAAACTACAGAAAATCCATAATTAATTAAGTATTAATTCTATTTAAAACATTAATTTTATACTTTTTGCTGTGCCCTACAGGGTCCATAATTGTGCCTTAGCTTTAAGCCCATTGTAAGATCTTCAAACATTATGAAATGCAAATAAAGATATGAACACATACTCTTCAGCCGGGGTCAGCATGGGTGCTGCGGGGCTGGGTGTTGCGGGACTGGGTGCTGCGGGACAGAGCTCAGAAGGCCCTGGCGCTGGCTCTGCCTCTGGCGCTGGCCCTGCAGGTGTACTGAAAAAAAAACAATATGAGTTAAGAAGTTGAGAGAACAATTTGATTTCGAAGTTGATCCCGTTAAGTTTTTCAGTTCGATGCTATGTAGCGTAATCAGCCTAGAATGTTCCCACTGCTGGGACACAGGGCTCCTCTCTTTGAGAGGGAAATGTATTAGATTATATACAATTTGAGATAACAAGTTGATAGAACAATTTGATTTTGAAGTTGATCCCGTTAAGTTTTTCAGTTCGATGCTATGTAGTGTAATCAGCCTATAATGTTCTCACTGCTGGGACACAGGGCTCCTCTCTTTGAGAGGGAAATGTATTATATTATATACAATTTGAGTTAAGAAGTTGAGAGAACAATTTGATTTCAAAGTTGATCCCGTTAAGTTAGGTAATCAGTTCGATGGTATGTGTAACTAGCCTATCAAGTTCCCACTGCTGGGACACAGGGCTCCTCTCTTTGAGAGAGAAATGTATTAGATATATACTTTTTATACAGCTACTATACCTCTTTTCAAACAGGTACTTATGTATTTGATATACATTATACACTATACCTCTCTCCAAATAGGCATCGCCCTCGCCCTCGCGAGCGCCTGCGACCTGCTGAGCCTCGCCTGCCACCCTGTCCTTGAATAATATTATCCATTTTGCATTTTTTCTGAAAAATATGGCAAAAATCGAGATTGTTTTTTTTTTTTGAGTAATTATCACAAATCAGAACTCAAAGGTTTCAAGAGAGAAGAATAACCACAATTTATCATGAATAGGTTTCTTTAATCCGTGTCAATGAACTACGCCACGCCGCGTGCTTCGAAAAAAATTGGCTATTGGTTTTTGCAATTAGATTTTGTACTTTGAAATCACAACGAAATGATATAATATTGGTACCAAACTGTTCGTAATTAACCAGGCTACATGGTTAATACACATTAATTTACGTAAAAAGTAGTAATAGATTCGTTTTTATTACGTTTTTCAAGAGCTAAGAATTTTTCAGACAACAATGAAACATATTTCTAATTATAGGAACGATTTTAAAACTCGAAATTCAAATGTAGTATAGATAACTCGAAAGAGCGTTAAATCACGAACAAAATGGTATATAATGTTGATTATAATCATTACTTACCGTTTAATTGTGTATCATAAAATCCGCGACGACGAAATGGCAGATTGACAGCCCACAGTACACTTCGCAAACTTATTTTCAACCACAGATAATTTTATTCTTACGTCCGATACACACACATGGCTTTCGAAACAAAAATTCAAAATTTAACCACCTTTCCAAAAAACATGAAACAGAAGGGGTGGGTCCACGCATAAAATTCAAAAAAATAAAAAACAAACGTGCTGTCCGCTGACAGTTTGAAGTGGTGAAATAATGAAGATGGGGGCGTTTCACGGATTTCAAAATTTACTAATTTTTGCATTGGGGCGCGTGAGTGGATACCGAAGTCAATCCCGGTCGCGAAACACTATCCAGACTCATCTTGCTGAAGGCGTGGCCAGTAAGTAATAAATTTCCTATGAGCAAAAAAATTCAGAAGCAGAGGCTTCGAGTAAATCGAGATTGTCGGTAGTGTTTTTACGAAGTGAAAATTATAAAGATAGTATTTTATTTTGGACTTTTCAGTGCTTGCCACGAGTGCGAGGTATTAAAAGCCATGCCTGCTTGCGTAATGATCGACAAGGAAGTAATCGGAGGTAAGTGCAGAAATAAATTATGAATTTAAGATGAAAAAACGTGATTTTATATAAAGAAAATGTTGTTCTACATACCGAAGTCAATCCCGGTCGCGAAACACTATACAGACTCAACAGGCTGAAGGCATATCCAGTAAGTATTAAATCTCCTATAAGCAAAAAAATTCAGAAGCAGAGGCTTCGAGTAAATCGAGATTGTAGGTAGTGTTTTTACGAAGTGAAAATTATAAAGAAAGTATTTTATTTTGATTTTTTCAGAGCTTGCCAAGCTCGCGAGGTGTTAAAAGCCGCACCTAAATGCGGGTTGACCGACAATAAAGTAATCGGAGGTAAGTGCAGAACAAAATTAGGAATTTCAGATGAAAAAACGTGATTTTATATAAAGAAAATGTTGTTCTACATACCGAAGTCAATCCCGGTCGCGAAACACTATACAGACTGAACAGGCTGAAGGCATGGCCAGTAAGTATTAAATCTCCTATAAGCAAAAAAATTCAGAACCAGAGGCTTCGAGTAAATCGAGATTGTAGGTAGTGTTTTTACGAAGTGAAAATTATAAAGAAAGTATTTTATTTTGATTTTTTCAGAGCTTGCCAAGCTCGCGAGGTGTTAAAAGCCGCACCTTAATGCGGGTTGACCGACAATAAAGTAATCGGAGGTAAGTGCAGAACAAAATTAGGAATTTCAGATGAAAAAACGTGATTTTATATAAAGAAAATCTTGTTCTACATACCGAAGTCAATCCCGGTCGCGAAACACTATCCAGACTCATCTGGCTGAAGGCGTGACCAGTTAGAAAAAAATATCTAGAGGCATAGAAATTCAGAAGCAGACGCTTCAAGTAAATCGAGATTGTAGGTAGTGTTTTCACGAAGTGAAAATTTCGAAGATAGTATTTTACTTTGTTTTTTTCAGTGCTTGCCACGAGTGCGAGGTATTAAAAACCATGCCTGCTTGCGTAATGATCGACAAGGAAGTAATCGGAGGAAAGTGCACAAATAATTTATGAATTTCAGATGAAAAAACGTGATTTTATATAAAGAAAATGTTGTTCTACATACCGAAGTCAATCCCGGTCGCGAAACACTATACAGACTCAACAGGCTGAAGGCATGGCCAGTAAGTAATAAATTATCTAGAAGCAAAGAAAAACAAAAGCAGAAGACTTCGAGTAAATCGATATTGTAGGTAGTGTTTTTACGAAGTGAAAATTATAAAGATACTATTTTATTTTGATTTTTTCAGAGCTTGCCAAGCGTGCAAGGTGTTAAAAGCCGCGCCTTAATGCGGGCTGACCGACAATAAAGTAATCGGAGGTAAGTGCAGAACAAAATTACGAATTTCAGATGAAAAAACGTGATTTTATATAAAGAAAATGTTGTTCTACATACCGAAGTCAATCCCGGTCGCGAAACACTATACAGACTCAACAGGCTGAAGGCATGGTCGGTAAGTAATAAATATCCTATAAGCAAAAAAATTCAGAAGCAGAGGCTTCGAGTAAATCGAGATTGTAGGTAGTGTTTTTACGAAGTGAAAATTATAAAGATACTATTTTATTTTGATTTTTTCAGAGCTTGCCAAGCGTGCAAGGTGTTAAAAGCCGCGCCTTAATGCGGGCTGACCGACAATAAAGTAATCGGAGGTAAGTGCAGAACAAAATTACGAATTTCAGATGAAAAAACGTGATTTTATATAAAGTAAATGTTATTCTTCATACCGAAGTCAATCCCGGTAGCGAAACACTATCCCGACTCATCTTGCTGAAGGCAAGGCCAGTAAGTATTAAATCTCCTATAAGCAAAAAAATTCAGAACCAGAGGCTTCGAGTAAATCGAGATTCTAGGTAGTGTTTTTACGAAGTGAAAATTATAAAGATACTATTTTATTTTGATTTTTTCAGAGCTTGCCAAGCGTGCAAGGTGTTAAAAGCCGCGCCTTAATGCGGGCTGACCGACAATAAAGTAATCGGAGGTAAGTGCAGAACAAAATTACGAATTTCAGATGAAAAAACGTGATTTTATATAAAGTAAATGTTATTCTTCATACCGAAGTCAATCCCGGTAGCGAAACACTATCCAGACTCATCTGGCTGAAGGCGTGACCAGTTAGTAAAAAAATATCTAGAGGCATAGAAATTCAGAAGCAGACGCTTCAAGTAAATCGAGATTGTAGGTAGTGTTTTCACGAAGTGAAAATTTCGAAGATAGTATGTTATTAGGATTTTTTTCAGAGCTTGCCAAGCGTGCGAAGTGTAAGAAGCCACGCCTTATTGCGGGCTGACAGACAATAAAGTAATCGGAGGAAACATAAAGTAATGTTCGAGGTGTTAAAAGCCGTGCCTTAATGTGGGCTGACCGACAATAAAGTAATCGGAGGTAAGTGCAGAACAAAATTACGAATTTCAGAAGAAAAAACGGTGATTTTATATAAAGAAAATGTTATTCTTCATACCGAAGTCAATCCCGGTAGCGAAACACTATCCAGACTCATCTGGCTGAAGGCGTGACCAGTTAGTAAAAAAATATCTAGAAGCAAAGAAATTCAGAAGCAGAGGCTTCGAGTAAATCGGGATTGTATGTAGTGTTTTTACGAAGTGAAAATTATAAAGATAGTATTTTATTTTGGACTTTTCAGTGCTTGCCACGAGTGCGAGGTATTAAAAGCCATGCCTGCTTGCGTAATGATCGACAAGGAAGTAATCGGAGGTAAGAGCAGAACAAAATTGTGAATTTACAATGAAAATACGTGATTTTATATAAAGAAAAGGTTTTTCTTCATACTTAAATCAATCCCGGTCACGAAACACTTTCCCGACTCATCTCGCTGAAGGCAAGGCCAGTAAGTAATAAATTATCTAGAAGCAAAGAAATTCAGAAGCAGAAGCTTCGAGTAAATCGAGATTGTAAGTAGCGTTTTTACGAAGTGAAAACTACGAAGATAGTATTTTATTTTGTTTATTTCAGAGCTTACCAAGCGTGTGAGGTGTAAAAATCACCGCCTTATTTCGGGCTGACCGACACTAAAGTAATCGGAGGTAAGAGCAGAACAAAATTACGAATTTCAGATGAAAAAACGTGATTTTATATAAAGAAAATGTTATTCTTCATACCGAAGTCAATCCCGGTAGCGAAACACTATCCAGACTCATCTGGCTGAAGGCGTGACCAGTTAGTAAAAAAATATCTAGAAGCAAAGAAATTCAGAAGCAGAGGCTTCGAGTAAATCGGGATTGTATGTAGTGTTTTTACGAAGTGAAAATTATAAAGATAGTATTTTATTTTGGACTTTTCAGTGCTTGCCACGAGTGCGAGGTATTAAAAGCCATGCCTGCTTGCGTAATGATCGACAAGGAAGTAATCGGAGGTAAGAGCAGATTAAAATTGTGAATTTACGATGAAAATACGTGATTTTATATAAAGAAAAGGTTTTTCTTCATACTTAAATCAATCCCGGTCACGAAACACTTTCCCGACTCATCTCGCTGAAGGCAAGGCCAGTAAGTAATAAATTATCTAGAAGCAAAGAAATTCAGAAGCAGAAGCTTCGAGTAAATCGAGATTGTAAGTAGCGTTTTTACGAAGTGAAAACTACGAAGATAGTATTTTATTTTGTTTATTTCAGAGCTTACCAAGCGTGTGAGGTGTAAAAATCACCGCCTTATTTCGGGCTGACCGACACTAAAGTAATCGGAGGTAAGAGCAGAACAAAATTACGAATTTCAGATGAAAAAACGTGATTTTATATAAAAAAAATGTTATTCTTCATACCGAAGTCAATCCCGGTAGCGAAACACTATCCAGACTCATCTGGCTGAAGGCGTGACCAGTTAGTAAAAAAATATCAAGAAGCAAAGAAATTCAGAAGCAGACGCTTCAAGTAAATCGAGATTGTAGGTAGTGTTTTCACGAAGTGAAAATTTCGAAGATAGTATTTTACTTTGTTTTTTTCAGAGCTTGCCACGAGTGCGAGGTATTAAAAGCCGTGCCTGCTTACGTTCTGATCGACATGGAAGTAATCGGAGGTAAGTGCAGAAATAAATTATGAATTTAAGATGAAAAAACGTGATTTTATATAAAGAAAATGTTGTTCTACATACCGAAGTCAATCCCGGTCGCGAAACACTATCCAGACTCATCTTGCTGAAGGCGTGGCCAGTAAGTAATAAATTTCCTATGAGCAAAAAAATTCAGAAGCAGAGGCTTCGAGTAAATCGAGATTGTAGGTAGTGTTTTTACGAAGTGAAAATTATAAAGATAGTATTTTATTTTGGACTTTTCAGTGCTTGCCACGAGTGCGAGGTATTAAAAGCCATGCCTACTTGCGTAATGATCGACAAGGAAGTAATCGGAGGTAAGTGCAGAAATAAATTATGAATTTAAGATGAAAAAACGTGATTTTATATAAAGAAAATGTTGTTCTACATACCGAAGTCAATCCCGGTCGCGAAACACTATACAGACTCAACAGGCTGAAGGCATGGCCAGTAAGTATTAAATCCCCTATAAGCAAAAAAAATCAGAAGCAGAGGCTTCGAGTAAATCGAGATTGTAGGTAGTGTTTTTACGAAGTGAAAATTATAAAGAAAGTATTTTATTTTGATTTTTTCAGAGCTTGCCAAGCTCGCGAGGTGTTAAAAGCCGCACCTAAATGCGTTTTGACCGACAATAAAGTAATCGGAGGTAAGTGCAGAACAAAATTAGGAATTTCAGATGAAAAAACGTGATTTTATATAAAGAAAATGTTGTTCTACATACCGAAGTCAATCCCGGTCGCGAAACACTATACAGACTCAACAGGCTGAAGGCATGGCCAGTAAGTATTAAATCTCCTATAAGCAAAAAAATTCAGAACCAGAGGCTTCCAGTAAATCGAGATTGTAGGTAGTGTTTTTACGAAGTGAAAATTATAAAGAAAGTATTTTATTTTGATTTTTTCAGAGCTTGCCAAGCTCGCGAGGTGTTAAAAGCCGCACCTTAATGCGGGTTGACCGACAATAAAGTAATCGGAGGTAAGTGCAGAACAAAATTAGGAATTTCAGATGAAAAAACGTGATTTTATATAAAGAAAATGTTGTTCTACATACCGAAGTCAATCCCGGTCGCGAAACACTATACAGACTCAACAGGCTGAAGGCATGGTCGGTAAGTAATAAATATCCTATAAGCAAAAAAATTCAGAAGCAGAGGCTTCGAGTAAATCGAGATTCTAGGTAGTGTTTTTACGAAGTGAAAATTATAAAGATACTATTTTATTTTGATTTTTTCAGAGCTTGCCAAGCGTGCAAGGTGTTAAAAGCCGCGCCTTAATGCGGGCTGACCGACAATAAAGTAATCGGAGGTAAGTGCAGAACAAAATTACGAATTTCAGATGAAAAAACGTGATTTTATATAAAGTAAATGTTATTCTTCATACCGAAGTCAATCCCGGTAGCGAAACACTATCCAGACTCATCTGGCTGAAGGCGTGACCAGTTAGTAAAAAAATATCTAGAGGCATAGAAATTCAGAAGCAGACGCTTCAAGTAAATCGAGATTGTAGGTAGTGTTTTCACGAAGTGAAAATTTCGAAGATAGTATGTTATTAGGATTTTTTTCAGAGCTTGCCAAGCGTGCGAAGTGTAAGAAGCCACGCCTTATTGCGGGCTGACAGACAATAAAGTAATCGGAGGTAACATAAAGTAATGTTCGAGGTGTTAAAAGCCGTGCCTTAATGTGGGCTGACCGACAATAAAGTAATCGGAGGTAAGTGCAGAACAAAATTACGAATTTCAGAAGAAAAAACGGTGATTTTATATAAAGAAAATGTTATTCTTCATACCGAAGTCAATCCCGGTAGCGAAACACTATCCAGACTCATCTGGCTGAAGGCGTGACCAGTTAGTAAAAAAATATCTAGAAGCAAAGAAATTCAGAAGCAGAGGCTTCGAGTAAATCGGTATTGTATGTAGTGTTTTTACGAAGTGAAAATTATAAAGATAGTATTTTATTTTGGACTTTTCAGTGCTTGCCACGAGTGCGAGGTATTAAAAGCCATGCCTGCTTGCGTAATGATCGACAAGGAAGTAATCGGAGGTAAGAGCAGAACAAAATTGTGAATTTACGATGAAAATACGTGATTTTATATAAAGAAAAGGTTTTTCTTCATACTTAAATCAATCCCGGTTACGAAACACTTTCCCGACTCATCTCGCTGAAGGCAAGGCCAGTAAGTAATAAATTATCTAGAAGCAAAGAAATTCAGAAGCAGAAGCTTCGAGTAAATCGAGATTGTAAGTAGCGTTTTTACGAAGTGAAAACTACGAAGATAGTATTTTATTTTGTTTATTTCAGAGCTTACCAAGCGTGTGAGGTGTAAAAATCACCGCCTTATTACGGGCTGACCGACACTAAAGTAATCGGAGGTAAGAGCAGAACAAAATTACGAATTTCAGATGAAAAAACGTGATTTTATATAAAGAAAATGTTATTCTTCATACCGAAGTCAATCCCGGTAGCGAAACACTATCCAGACTCATCTGGCTGAAGGCGTGACCAGTTAGTAAAAAAATATCAAGAAGCAAAGAAATTCAGATGCAGACGCTTCAAGTAAATCGAGATTGTAGGTAGTGTTTTCACGAAGTGAAAATTTCGAAGATAGTATTTTACTTTGTTTTTTTCAGAGCTTGCCACGAGTGCGAGGTATTAAAAGCCGTGCCTGCTTACGTACTGATCGACATGGAAGTAATCGGAGGTAAGTGCAGAAATAAATTATGAATTTAAGATGAAAAAACGTGATTTTATATAAAGAAAATGTTGTTCTACTTATCCACTCACGCGCTTGTACTTACGCGTGACGTAGGCCGAAATGCCCGCGAACATTTTTTGTCGGCGCGCGCCGTGCGCCTAGCCACTTATACACGACTTCTACACGAAATATTTCTATGAACTGATAGTAAACTAATGACTGTTTCATATAGTGGACAGACCAGGCTTGATTATACATTTTGTTTTAGAACTATATATGACGTAGTTTTTTTTTTATTCGCAAATAAATAATAAAATCTGTTTTATTTCACTAACTAAAGCGTTGACCCTATGTTTTTTTTTACAAAAAATGAAGTCCCATTCATTAACTACACAATGCCATCATAATATTTACTATTTTCTCCAAAGTTTTGAAATACAAAGAATAATAACATCGCGGGAATATACTCTCGAGAATGAGTCATGGCGGCAATTTTGAGCGTGAGAATAAAGCGCGCTATTCACGGATGTTTATTATTTTTACCTGACTACCAAGAAAGGGTTATGTGTATAGTTTGTTTGTTTGAAATTTACTGAAAATGTGTGTAATTTTAATATTGTAACTTTAAATATTGCATGTATGCAATTAATTGTCGAGTATCGGCCAGTATTAAGTGTATTGGGGTATAATTAAGGATAAAAAATAAAAAATGTACAACGTAATTATAACTTTTATTTCACAAGTAGTCATTTATTTGTTTATCATTGGATCACCAACATAGGCTACACAATTACATGCAAGTTAACATAAACACGGACAAATACAAGTGTGCGCCTCCAATCAAACCCAGCCAGACAGCCGGCAGACTGGCAACAAGAGTACAAATGGCGAAAGCTGGGAAGGAGCTACACGTCGGGTTTCTGCCTGGAGTACCTATATTTTTTTTCTGCTTCATAAGTCTGTAATAAGTATAAACATCAATATTTATATTAATTATTATGAAATGCCTCGTTGGTCTAGTGGTCGCAAGCGCTACTGCTGAGCATGAGGTCCTGGGTTCGATTCCCAGGTCGGGCAAAGTGCTATTGGGTTTTTCCATCTGGAATTTCTCGGTAGCAACCCGGAGTCTGGATTTGTGCCTGGTTGATGGCAATAGGCTCGCCCCCTATTACATGGGACTTAAACATAACTGGCGAAATGTGGGTGTTCTATAGGTACACCTCTGCCTAACCCTTCGGGGAATACAGGCGTGATGTTACGTTATGTGATGTTATGTAAATATTATATAATGTTTACAGGACACAAAATCCCCATACATTCAAAACTATACATTCACATTCATACCTACATACATAAATATTCTAGTACATTTTATTATCAAATAAGTTTTAATTTAAACAAGAATAATAAATGTAATAATTTAGTTATTTAATACTAAGGACATGTTTCAAAACATACATACATAAATAAACTCACGCCTTCTTCCCATGGGGGTAGGCAGAAACTACAGAAAATCCATAATTAATTAAGTATTAATTCTATTTAAAACATTAATTTTATACTTTTTGCTGTGCCCTACAGGGTCCATAATTGTGCCTTAGCTTTAAGCCCATTGTAAGATCTTCAAACATTATGAAATGCAAATAAAGATATGAACACATACTCTTCAGCCGGGGTCAGCATGGGTGCTGCGGGGCTGGGTGTTGCGGGACTGGGTGCTGCGGGACAGAGCTCAGAAGGCCCTGGCGCTGGCTCTGCCTCTGGCGCTGGCCCTGCAGGTGTACTGAAAAAAAAACAATATGAGTTAAGAAGTTGAGAGAACAATTTGATTTCGAAGTTGATCCCGTTAAGTTTTTCAGTTCGATGCTATGTAGCGTAATCAGCCTAGAATGTTCCCACTGCTGGGACACAGGGCTCCTCTCTTTGAGAGGGAAATGTATTAGATTATATACAATTTGAGATAACAAGTTGATAGAACAATTTGATTTTGAAGTTGATCCCGTTAAGTTTTTCAGTTCGATGCTATGTAGTGTAATCAGCCTATAATGTTCTCACTGCTGGGACACAGGGCTCCTCTCTTTGAGAGGGAAATGTATTATATTATATACAATTTGAGTTAAGAAGTTGAGAGAACAATTTGATTTCAAAGTTGATCCCGTTAAGTTAGGTAATCAGTTCGATGGTATGTGTAACTAGCCTATCAAGTTCCCACTGCTGGGACACAGGGCTCCTCTCTTTGAGAGAGAAATGTATTAGATATATACTTTTTATACAGCTACTATACCTCTTTTCAAACAGGTACTTATGTATTTGATATACATTATACACTATACCTCTCTCCAAATAGGCATCGCCCTCGCCCTCGCGAGCGCCTGCGACCTGCTGAGCCTCGCCTGCCACCCTGTCCTTGAATAATATTATCCATTTTGCATTTTTTCTGAAAAATATGGCAAAAATCGAGATTGTTTTTTTTTTTTGAGTAATTATCACAAATCAGAACTCAAAGGTTTCAAGAGAGAAGAATAACCACAATTTATCATGAATAGGTTTCTTTAATCCGTGTCAATGAACTACGCCACGCCGCGTGCTTCGAAAAAAATTGGCTATTGGTTTTTGCAATTAGATTTTGTACTTTGAAATCACAACGAAATGATATAATATTGGTACCAAACTGTTCGTAATTAACCAGGCTACATGGTTAATACACATTAATTTACGTAAAAAGTAGTAATAGATTCGTTTTTATTACGTTTTTCAAGAGCTAAGAATTTTTCAGACAACAATGAAACATATTTCTAATTATAGGAACGATTTTAAAACTCGAAATTCAAATGTAGTATAGATAACTCGAAAGAGCGTTAAATCACGAACAAAATGGTATATAATGTTGATTATAATCATTACTTACCGTTTAATTGTGTATCATAAAATCCGCGACGACGAAATGGCAGATTGACAGCCCACAGTACACTTCGCAAACTTATTTTCAACCACAGATAATTTTATTCTTACGTCCGATACACACACATGGCTTTCGAAACAAAAATTCAAAATTTAACCACCTTTCCAAAAAACATGAAACAGAAGGGGTGGGTCCACGCATAAAATTCAAAAAAATAAAAAACAAACGTGCTGTCCGCTGACAGTTTGAAGTGGTGAAATAATGAAGATGGGGGCGTTTCACGGATTTCAAAATTTACTAATTTTTGCATTGGGGCGCGTGAGTGGATACCGAAGTCAATCCCGGTCGCGAAACACTATCCAGACTCATCTTGCTGAAGGCGTGGCCAGTAAGTAATAAATTTCCTATGAGCAAAAAAATTCAGAAGCAGAGGCTTCGAGTAAATCGAGATTGTCGGTAGTGTTTTTACGAAGTGAAAATTATAAAGATAGTATTTTATTTTGGACTTTTCAGTGCTTGCCACGAGTGCGAGGTATTAAAAGCCATGCCTGCTTGCGTAATGATCGACAAGGAAGTAATCGGAGGTAAGTGCAGAAATAAATTATGAATTTAAGATGAAAAAACGTGATTTTATATAAAGAAAATGTTGTTCTACATACCGAAGTCAATCCCGGTCGCGAAACACTATACAGACTCAACAGGCTGAAGGCATATCCAGTAAGTATTAAATCTCCTATAAGCAAAAAAATTCAGAAGCAGAGGCTTCGAGTAAATCGAGATTGTAGGTAGTGTTTTTACGAAGTGAAAATTATAAAGAAAGTATTTTATTTTGATTTTTTCAGAGCTTGCCAAGCTCGCGAGGTGTTAAAAGCCGCACCTAAATGCGGGTTGACCGACAATAAAGTAATCGGAGGTAAGTGCAGAACAAAATTAGGAATTTCAGATGAAAAAACGTGATTTTATATAAAGAAAATGTTGTTCTACATACCGAAGTCAATCCCGGTCGCGAAACACTATACAGACTGAACAGGCTGAAGGCATGGCCAGTAAGTATTAAATCTCCTATAAGCAAAAAAATTCAGAACCAGAGGCTTCGAGTAAATCGAGATTGTAGGTAGTGTTTTTACGAAGTGAAAATTATAAAGAAAGTATTTTATTTTGATTTTTTCAGAGCTTGCCAAGCTCGCGAGGTGTTAAAAGCCGCACCTTAATGCGGGTTGACCGACAATAAAGTAATCGGAGGTAAGTGCAGAACAAAATTAGGAATTTCAGATGAAAAAACGTGATTTTATATAAAGAAAATGTTGTTCTACATACCGAAGTCAATCCCGGTCGCGAAACACTATCCAGACTCATCTGGCTGAAGGCGTGACCAGTTAGTAAAAAAATATCTAGAGGCATAGAAATTCAGAAGCAGACGCTTCAAGTAAATCGAGATTGTAGGTAGTGTTTTCACGAAGTGAAAATTTCGAAGATAGTATTTTACTTTGTTTTTTTCAGTGCTTGCCACGAGTGCGAGGTATTAAAAACCATGCCTGCTTGCGTAATGATCGACAAGGAAGTAATCGGAGGAAAGTGCACAAATAATTTATGAATTTCAGATGAAAAAACGTGATTTTATATAAAGAAAATGTTGTTCTACATACCGAAGTCAATCCCGGTCGCGAAACACTATACAGACTCAACAGGCTGAAGGCATGGCCAGTAAGTAATAAATTATCTAGAAGCAAAGAAAAACAAAAGCAGAAGACTTCGAGTAAATCGATATTGTAGGTAGTGTTTTTACGAAGTGAAAATTATAAAGATACTATTTTATTTTGATTTTTTCAGAGCTTGCCAAGCGTGCAAGGTGTTAAAAGCCGCGCCTTAATGCGGGCTGACCGACAATAAAGTAATCGGAGGTAAGTGCAGAACAAAATTACGAATTTCAGATGAAAAAACGTGATTTTATATAAAGAAAATGTTGTTCTACATACCGAAGTCAATCCCGGTCGCGAAACACTATACAGACTCAACAGGCTGAAGGCATGGTCGGTAAGTAATAAATATCCTATAAGCAAAAAAATTCAGAAGCAGAGGCTTCGAGTAAATCGAGATTGTAGGTAGTGTTTTTACGAAGTGAAAATTATAAAGATACTATTTTATTTTGATTTTTTCAGAGCTTGCCAAGCGTGCAAGGTGTTAAAAGCCGCGCCTTAATGCGGGCTGACCGACAATAAAGTAATCGGAGGTAAGTGCAGAACAAAATTACGAATTTCAGATGAAAAAACGTGATTTTATATAAAGTAAATGTTATTCTTCATACCGAAGTCAATCCCGGTAGCGAAACACTATCCCGACTCATCTTGCTGAAGGCAAGGCCAGTAAGTAATAAATTATCTATAAGCAAAAAATTCAGAAGTAGAGGCTTCGAGTAAATCGAGATTGTAAGTAGTGTTTTTACGAAGTGAAAATTTTGAAGATAGTATGTTATTTGGATTTTTTTCAGAGCTTGCCAAGCATGCGAAGTGTAAGAAGCCACGCCTTTCGCCGGATTGCTGACATAAAAGTAATCGGAGGTAAGAGCAGAACAAAATTGTGAATTTAAGATGAAAATACGTGATTTAATATAAAGAATAGGTTTTTCTTCATACTTAAGTCAATCCCGGTCACGAAACACTATCCAAACTGATGTGGCTGAAGGCGGGGCCAGTAAGTAATAAATTATCTAAAAGCAAAGAAATTCAGAAGCAGAAGCTTCGAGTAAATCGATATTGTAAGTAGTGTTTTTACGAACTGAAAATTTCGAAGATAGTATGTTATTAGGATTTTTTTCAGAGCTTGCCAAGCGTGCGAAGTGTAAGAAGCCACGCCTTATTGCGGGCTGACAGACAATAAAGTAATCGGAGGTAACATAAAGTAATGTTCAAGGTGTTAAATGCCGTGCCTTAATGTGGGCTGACCGACAATAAAGTAATCGGAGGTAAGTGCAGAACAAAATTACGAATTTCAGAAGAAAAAACGGTGATTTTATATAAAGAAAATGTTATTCTTCATACCGAAGTCAATCCCGGTAGCGAAACACTATCCAGACTCATCTGGCTGAAGGCGTGACCAGTTAGTAAAAAAATATCTAGAAGCAAAGAAATTCAGAAGCAGAGGCTTCGAGTAAATCGGGATTGTATGTAGTGTTTTTACGAAGTGAAAATTATAAAGATAGTATTTTATTTTGGACTTTTCAGTGCTTGCCACGAGTGCGAGGTATTAAAAGCCATGCCTGCTTGCGTAATGATCGACAAGGAAGTAATCGGAGGAAAGTGCACAAATAAATTATGAATTTCAGATGAAAAAACGTGATTTTATATAAAGAAAATGTTGTTCTACATACCGAAGTCAATCCCGGTCGCGAAACACTATACAGACTCAACAGGCTGAAGGCATGGCCAGTAAGTAATAAATTATCTAGAAGCAAAGAAAAACAAAAGCAGAAGACTTCGAGTAAATCGATATTGTAGGTAGCGTTTTTACGAAGTGAAAACTACGAAGATAGTATTTTATTTTGTTTATTTCAGAGCTTGCCAAGCGTGCGAGGTGTAAAAAGCACTGCCTTATTGCGGGCTGTCCGACAATAAAGTAATCGGAGGTAAGAGCAGAACAAAATTGTGAATTTACGATGAAAATACGTGATTTTATATAAAGAAAAGGTTTTTCTTCATACTTAAATCAATCCCGGTCACGAAACACTTTCCCGACTCATCTCGCTGAAGGCAAGGCCAGTAAGTAATAAATTATCTAGAAGCAAAGAAATTCAGAAGCAGAAGCTTCGAGTAAATCGAGATTGTAAGTAGCGTTTTTACGAAGTGAAAACTACGAAGATAGTATTTTATTTTGTTTATTTCAGAGCTTACCAAGCGTGTGAGGTGTAAAAATCACCGCCTTATTACGGGCTGACCGACACTAAAGTAATCGGAGGTAAGAGCAGAACAAAATTACGAATTTCAGATGAAAAAACGTGATTTTATATAAAGAAAATGTTATTCTTCATACCGAAGTCAATCCCGGTAGCGAAACACTATCCAGACTCATCTGGCTGAAGGCGTGACCAGTTAGTAAAAAAATATCAAGAAGCAAAGAAATTCAGAATCAGACGCTTCAAGTAAATCGAGATTGTAGGTAGTGTTTTCACGAAGTGAAAATTTCGAAGATAGTATTTTACTTTGTTTTTTTCAGAGCTTGCCACGAGTGCGAGGTATTAAAAGCCGTGCCTGCTTACGTACTGATCGACATGGAAGTAATCGGAGGTAAGTGCAGAAATAAATTATGAATTTAAGATGAAAAAACGTGATTTTATATAAAGAAAATGTTGTTCTACATACCGAAGTCAATCCCGGTCGCGAAACACTATCCAGACTCATCTTGCTGAAGGCGTGGCCAGTAAGTAATAAATTTCCTATGAGCAAAAAAATTCAGAAGCAGAGGCTTCGAGTAAATCGAGATTGTCGGTAGTGTTTTTACGAAGTGAAAATTATAAAGATAGTATTTTATTTTGGACTTTTCAGTGCTTGCCACGAGTGCGAGGTATTAAAAGCCATGCCTGCTTGCGTAATGATCGACAAGGAAGTAATCGGAGGTAAGTGCAGAAATAAATTATGAATTTAAGATGAAAAAACGTGATTTTATATAAAGAAAATGTTGTTCTACATACCGAAGTCAATCCCGGTCGCGAAACACTATACAGACTCAACAGGCTGAAGGCATATCCAGTAAGTAATAAATATCCTATAAGCAAAAAAATTCAGAAGCAGAGGCTTCGAGTAAATCGAGATTGTAGGTAGTGTTTTGACGAAGTGAAAATTATAAAGAAAGTATTTTATTTTGATTTTTTCAGAGCTTGCCAAGCTCGCGAGGTGTTAAAAGCCGCACCTAAATGCGGGTTGACCGACAATAAAGTAATCGGAGGTAAGTGCAGAACAAAATTAGGAATTTCAGATGAAAAAACGTGATTTTATATAAAGAAAATGTTGTTCTACATACCGAAGTCAATCCCGGTCGCGAAACACTATACAGACTGAACAGGCTGAAGGCATGGCCAGTAAGTATTAAATCTCCTATAAGCAAAAAAATTCAGAACCAGAGGCTTCGAGTAAATCGAGATTGTAGGTAGTGTTTTTACGAAGTGAAAATTATAAAGAAAGTATTTTATTTTGATTTTTTCAGAGCTTGCCAAGCTCGCGAGGTGTTAAAAGCCGCACTTTAATGCGGGTTGACCGACAATAAAGTAATCGGAGGTAAGTGCAGAACAAAATTAGGAATTTCAGATGAAAAAACGTGATTTTATATAAAGAAAATGTTGTTCTACATACCGAAGTCAATCCCGGTCGCGAAACACTATCCAGACTCATCTGGCTGAAGGCGTGACCAGTTAGTAAAAAAATATCTAGAGGCATAGAAATTCAGAAGCAGACGCTTCAAGTAAATCGAGATTGTAGGTAGTGTTTTCACGAAGTGAAAATTTCGAAGATAGTATTTTACTTTGTTTTTTTCAGTGCTTGCCACGAGTGCGAGGTATTAAAAACCATGCCTGCTTGCGTAATGATCGACAAGGAAGTAATCGGAGGAAAGTGCACAAATAATTTATGAATTTCAGATGAAAAAACGTGATTTTATATAAAGAAAATGTTGTTCTACATACCGAAGTCAATCCCGGTCGCGAAACACTATACAGACTCAACAGGCTGAAGGCATGGCCAGTAAGTAATAAATTATCTAGAAGCAAAGAAAAACAAAAGCAGAAGACTTCGAGTAAATCGATATTGTAGGTAGCGTTTTTACGAAGTGAAAACTACGAAGATAGTATTTTATTTTGTTTATTTCAGAGCTTGCCAAGCGTGCGAGAAGTAAAAAGCACTGCCTTATTGCGGGCTGTCCGACAATAAAGTAATCGGAGGTAAGAGCAGAACAAAATTGTGAATTTACGATGAAAATACGTGATTTTATATAAAGAAAAGGTTTTTCTTCATACTTAAATCAATCCCGGTCACGAAACACTTTCCCGACTCATCTTGCTGAAGGCAAGGCCAGTAAGTAATAAATTATCTATAAGCAAAAAATTCAGAAGTAGAGGCTTCGAGTAAATCGAGATTGTAAGTAGTGTTTTTACGAAGTGAAAATTTTGAAGATAGTATGTTATTTGGATTTTTTTCAGAGCTTGCCAAGCGTGCGAAGTGTAAGAAGCCACGCCTTTCGCCGGATTGCTGACATCAAAGTAATCGGAGGTAAGAGCAGAACAAAATTGTGAATTTAAGATGAAAATACGTGATTTAATATAAAGAATAGGTTTTTCTTCATACTTAAGTCAATCCCGGTCACGAAACACTATCCAAACTGATGTGGCTGAAGGCGGGGCCAGTAAGTAATAAATTATCTAAAAGCAAAGAAATTCAGAAGCAGAAGCTTCGAGTAAATCGATATTGTAAGTAGTGTTTTTACGAAGTGAAAATTTCGAAGATAGTATGTTATTAGGATTTTTTTCAGAGCTTGCCAAGCGTGCGAAGTGTAAGAAGCCACGCCTTATTGCGGGCTGACAGACAATAAAGTAATCGGAGGTAACATAAAGTAATGTTCGAGGTGTTAAAAGCCGCGCCTTAATGCGGGCTGACCGACAATAAAGTAATCGGAGGTAAGTGCAGAACAAAATTACGAATTTCAGATGAAAAAACGTGATTTTATATAAAGTAAATGTTATTCTTCATACCGAAGTCAATCCCGGTAGCGAAACACTATCCAGACTCATCTGGCTGAAGGCGTGACCAGTTAGTAAAAAAATATCTAGAGGCATAGAAATTCAGAAGCAGACGCTTCAAGTAAATCGAGATTGTAGGTAGTGTTTTCACGAAGTGAAAATTTCGAAGATAGTATGTTATTAGGATTTTTTTCAGAGCTTGCCAAGCGTGCGAAGTGTAAGAAGCCACGCCTTATTGCGGGCTGACAGACAATAAAGTAATCGGAGGTAACATAAAGTAATGTTCGAGGTGTTAAAAGCCGTGCCTTAATGTGGGCTGACCGACAATAAAATAATCGGAGGTAAGTGCAGAACAAAATTACGAATTTCAGAAGAAAAAACGGTGATTTTATATAAAGAAAATGTTATTCTTCATACCGAAGTCAATCCCGGTAGCGAAACACTATCCAGACTCATCTGGCTGAAGGCGTGACCAGTTAGTAAAAAAATATCTAGAAGCAAAGAAATTCAGAAGCAGAGGCTTCGAGTAAATCGGGATTGTATGTAGTGTTTTTACGAAGTGAAAATTATAAAGATAGTATTTTATTTTGGACTTTTCAGTGCTTGCCACGAGTGCGAGGTATTAAAAGCCATGCCTGCTTGCGTAATGATCGACAAGGAAGTAATCGGAGGTAAGAGCAGAACAAAATTGTGAATTTACGATGAAAATACGTGATTTTATATAAAGAAAAGGTTTTTCTTCATACTTAAATCAATCCCGGTCACGAAACACTTTCCCGACTCATCTCGCTGAAGGCAAGGCCAGTAAGTAATAAATTATCTAGAAGCAAAGAAATTCAGAAGCAGAAGCTTCGAGTAAATCGAGATTGTAAGTAGCGTTTTTACGAAGTGAAAACTACGAAGATAGTATTTTATTTTGTTTATTTCAGAGCTTACCAAGCGTGTGAGGTGTAAAAATCACCGCCTTATTTCGGGCTGACCGACACTAAAGTAATCGGAGGTAAGAGCAGAACAAAATTACGAATTTCAGATGAAAAAACGTGATTTTATATAAAGAAAATGTTATTCTTCATACCGAAGTCAATCCCGGTAGCGAAACACTATCCAGACTCATCTGGCTGAAGGCGTGACCAGTTAGTAAAAAAATATCAAGAAGCAAAGAAATTCAGAAGCAGACGCTTCAAGTAAATCGAGATTGTAGGTAGTGTTTTCACGAAGTGAAAATTTCGAAGATAGTATTTTACTTTGTTTTTTTCAGAGCTTGCCACGAGTGCGAGGTATTAAAAGCCGTGCCTGCTTACGTTCTGATCGACATGGAAGTAATCGGAGGTAAGTGCAGAAATAAATTATGAATTTAAGATGAAAAAACGTGATTTTATATAAAGAAAATGTTGTTCTACATACCGAAGTCAATCCCGGTCGCGAAACACTATCCAGACTCATCTTGCTGAAGGCGTGGCCAGTAAGTAATAAATTTCCTATGAGCAAAAAAATTCAGAAGCAGAGGCTTCGAGTAAATCGAGATTGTCGGTAGTGTTTTTACGAAGTGAAAATTATAAAGATAGTATTTTATTTTGGACTTTTCAGTGCTTGCCACGAGTGCGAGGTATTAAAAGCCATGCCTGCTTGCGTAATGATCGACAAGGAAGTAATCGGAGGTAAGTGCAGAAATAAATTATGAATTTAAGATGAAAAAACGTGATTTTATATAAAGAAAATGTTGTTCTACATACCGAAGTCAATCCCGGTCGCGAAACACTATACAGACTCAACAGGCTGAAGGCATGGCCAGTAAGTATTAAATCCCCTATAAGCAAAAAAAATCAGAAGCAGAGGCTTCGAGTAAATCGAGATTGTAGGTAGTGTTTTTACGAAGTGAAAATTATAAAGAAAGTATTTTATTTTGATTTTTTCAGAGCTTGCCAAGCTCGCGAGGTGTTAAAAGCCGCACCTAAATGCGGGTTGACCGACAATAAAGTAATCGGAGGTAAGTGCAGAACAAAATTAGGAATTTCAGATGAAAAAACGTGATTTTATATAAAGAAAATGTTGTTCTACATACCGAAGTCAATCCCGGTCGCGAAACACTATACAGACTCAACAGGCTGAAGGCATGGCCAGTAAGTATTAAATCTCCTATAAGCAAAAAAATTCAGAACCAGAGGCTTCGAGTAAATCGAGATTCTAAGTAGTGTTTTTACGAAGTGAAAATTATAAAGATACTTTTTTATTTTGATTTTTTCAGAGCTTGCCAAGCGTGCAAGGTGTTAAAAGCCGCGCCTTAATGCGGGCTGACCGACAATAAAGTAATCGGAGGTAAGTGCAGAACAAAATTACGAATTTCAGATGAAAAAACGTGATTTTATATAAAGTAAATGTTATTCTTCATACCGAAGTCAAAACCGGTAGCGAAACACTATCCAGACTCATCTGGCTGAAGGCGTGACCAGTTAGTAAAAAAATATCTAGAGGCATAGAAATTCAGAAGCAGACGCTTCAAGTAAATCGAGATTGTAGGTAGTGTTTTCACGAAGTGAAAATTTCGAAGATAGTATGTTATTAGGATTTTTTTCAGAGCTTGCCAAGCGTGCGAAGTGTAAGAAGCCACGCCTTATTGCGGGCTGACAGACAATAAAGTAATCGGAGGAAACATAAAGTAATGTTCGAGGTGTTAAAAGCCGTGCCTTAATGTGGGCTGACCGACAATAAAGTAATCGGAGGTAAGTGCAGAACAAAATTACGAATTTCAGAAGAAAAAACGGTGATTTTATATAAAGAAAATGTTATTCTTCATACCGAAGTCAATCCCGGTAGCGAAACACTATCCAGACTCATCTGGCTGAAGGCGTGACCAGTTAGTAAAAAAATATCTAGAAGCAAAGAAATTCAGAAGCAGAGGCTTCGAGTAAATCGGGATTGTATGTAGTGTTTTTACGAAGTGAAAATTATAAAGATAGTATTTTATTTTGGACTTTTCAGTGCTTGCCACGAGTGCGAGGTATTAAAAGCCATGCCTGCTTGCGTAATGATCGACAAGGAAGTAATCGGAGGTAAGAGCAGAACAAAATTGTGAATTTACGATGAAAATACGTGATTTTATATAAAGAAAAGGTTTTTCTTCATACTTAAATCAATCCCGGTCACGAAACACTTTCCCGACTCATCTCGCTGAAGGCAAGGCCAGTAAGTAATAAATTATCTAGAAGCAAAGAAATTCAGAAGCAGAAGCTTCGAGTAAATCGAGATTGTAAGTAGCGTTTTTACGAAGTGAAAACTACGAAGATAGTATTTTATTTTGTTTATTTCAGAGCTTACCAAGCGTGTGAGGTGTAAAAATCACCGCCTTATTTCGGGCTGACCGACACTAAAGTAATCGGAGGTAAGAGCAGAACAAAATTACGAATTTCAGATGAAAAAACGTGATTTTATATAAAGAAAATGTTATTCTTCATACCGAAGTCAATCCCGGTAGCGAAACACTATCCAGACTCATCTGGCTGAAGGCGTGACCAGTTAGTAAAAAAATATCTAGAAGCAAAGAAATTCAGAAGCAGAGGCTTCGAGTAAATCGGGATTGTATGTAGTGTTTTTACGAAGTGAAAATTATAAAGATAGTATTTTATTTTGGACTTTTCAGTGCTTGCCACGAGTGCGAGGTATTAAAAGCCATGCCTGCTTGCGTAATGATCGACAAGGAAGTAATCGGAGGTAAGAGCAGATTAAAATTGTGAATTTACGATGAAAATACGTGATTTTATATAAAGAAAAGGTTTTTCTTCATACTTAAATCAATCCCGGTCACGAAACACTATCCCGACTCATCTCGCTGAAGGCAAGGCCAGTAAGTAATAAATTATCTAGAAGCAAAGAAATTCAGAAGCAGAAGCTTCGAGTAAATCGAGATTGTAAGTAGCGTTTTTACGAAGTGAAAACTACGAAGATAGTATTTTATTTTGTTTATTTCAGAGCTTACCAAGCGTGTGAGGTGTAAAAATCACCGCCTTATTTCGGGCTGACCGACACTAAAGTAATCGGAGGTAAGAGCAGAACAAAATTACGAATTTCAGAAGAAAAAACGTGATTTTATATAAAAAAAATGTTATTCTTCATACCGAAGTCAATCCCGGTAGCGAAACACTATCCAGACTCATCTGGCTGAAGGCGTGACCAGTTAGTAAAAAAATATCAAGAAGCAAAGAAATTCAGAAGCAGACGCTTCAAGTAAATCGAGATTGTAGGTAGTGTTTTCACGAAGTGAAAATTTCGAAGATAGTATTTTACTTTGTTTTTTTCAGAGCTTGCCACGAGTGCGAGGTATTAAAAGCCGTGCCTGCTTACGTTCTGATCGACATGGAAGTAATCGGAGGTAAGTGCAGAAATAAATTATGAATTTAAGATGAAAAAACGTGATTTTATATAAAGAAAATGTTGTTCTACATACCGAAGTCAATCCCGGTCGCGAAACACTATCCAGACTCATCTTGCTGAAGGCGTGGCCAGTAAGTAATAAATTTCCTATGAGCAAAAAAATTCAGAAGCAGAGGCTTCGAGTAAATCGAGATTGTCGGTAGTGTTTTTACGAAGTGAAAATTATAAAGATAGTATTTTATTTTGGACTTTTCAGTGCTTGCCACGAGTGCGAGGTATTAAAAGCCATGCCTACTTGCGTAATGATCGACAAGGAAGTAATCGGAGGTAAGTGCAGAAATAAATTATGAATTTAAGATGAAAAAACGTGATTTTATATAAAGAAAATGTTGTTCTACATACCGAAGTCAATCCCGGTCGCGAAACACTATACAGACTCAACAGGCTGAAGGCATGGCCAGTAAGTATTAAATCCCCTATAAGCAAAAAAAATCAGAAGCAGAGGCTTCGAGTAAATTTAGATTGTAGGTAGTGTTTTTACGAAGTGAAAATTATAAAGAAAGTATTTTATTTTGATTTTTTCAGAGCTTGCCAAGCTCGCGAGGTGTTAAAAGCCGCACCTAAATGCGGGTTGACCGACAATAAAGTAATCGGAGGTAAGTGCAGAACAAAATTAGGAATTTCAGATGAAAAAACGTGATTTTATATAAAGAAAATGTTGTTCTACATACCGAAGTCAATCCCGGTCGCGAAACACTATACAGACTCAACAGGCTGAAGGCATGGCCAGTAAGTATTAAATCTCCTATAAGCAAAAAAATTCAGAACCAGAGGCTTCCAGTAAATCGAGATTGTAGGTAGTGTTTTTACGAAGTGAAAATTATAAAGAAAGTATTTTATTTTGATTTTTTCAGAGCTTGCCAAGCTCGCGAGGTGTTAAAAGCCGCACCTTAATGCGGGTTGACCGACAATAAAGTAATCGGAGGTAAGTGCAGAACAAAATTAGGAATTTCAGATGCAAAAACGTGATTTTATATAAAGAAAATGTTGTTCTACATACCGAAGTCAATCCCGGTCGCGAAACACTATACAGACTCAACAGGCTGAAGGCATGGTCGGTAAGTAATAAATATCCTATAAGCAAAAAAAATCAGAAGCAGAGGCTTCGAGTAAATCGAGATTCTAGGTAGTGTTTTACGAAGTGAAAATTATAAAGATACTATTTTATTTTGATTTTTTCAGAGCTTGCCAAGTGTGCAAGGTGTTAAAAGCCGCGCCTTAATGCGGGCTGACCGACAATAAAGTAATCGGAGGTAAGTGCAGAACAAAATTACGAATTTCAGATGAAAAAACGTGATTTTATATAAAGTAAATGTTATTCTTCATACCGAAGTCAATCCCGGTAGCGAAACACTATCCAGACTCATCTGGCTGAAGGCGTGACCAGTTATTAAAAAAATATCTAGAGGCATAGAAATTCAGAAGCAGACGCTTCAAGTAAATCGAGATTGTAGGTAGTGTTTTCACGAAGTGAAAATTTCGAAGATAGTATTTTACTTTGTTTTTTTCAGTGCTTGCCACGAGTGCGAGGTATTAAAAAACATGCCTGCTTGCGTAATGATCGACAAGGAAGTAATCGGAGGAAAGTGCACAAATAAATTATGAATTTAAGATGAAAAAACGTGATTTTATATAAAGAAAATGTTGTTCTACATACCGAAGTCAATCCCGGTCGCGAAACACTATACAGACTCAACAGGCTGAAGGCATGGCCAGTAAGTAAAAAAATATCTAGAAGCAAAGAAAAACAAAAGCAGAAGACTTCGAGTAAATCGATATTGTAGGTAGCGTTTTTACGAAGTGAAAACTACGAAGATAGTATTTTATTTTGTTTATTTCAGAGCTTGCCAAGCGTGCGAGGTGTAAAAAGCACTGCCTTATTGCGGGCTGTCCGACAATAAAGTAATCGGAGGTAAGAGCAGAACAAAATTGTGAATTTACGATGAAAATACGTGATTTTATATAAAGAAAAGGTTTTTCTTCATACTTAAATCAATCCCGGTCACGAAACACTTTCCCGACTCATCTTGCTGAAGGCAAGGCCAGTAAGTAATAAATTATCTATAAGCAAAAAATTCAGAAGTAGAGGCTTCGAGTAAATCGAGATTGTAAGTAGTGTTTTTACGAAGTGAAAATTTTGAAGATAGTATGTTATTTGGATTTTTTTCAGAGCTTGCCAAGCGTGCGAAGTGTAAGAAGCCACGCCTTTCGCCGGATTGCTGACATCAAAGTAATCGGAGGTAAGAGCAAAACAAAATTGTGAATTTAAGATGAAAATACGTGATTTAATATAAAGAATAGGTTTTTCTTCATACTTAAGTCAATCCCGGTCACGAAACACTATCCAAACTGATGTGGCTGAAGGCGGGGCCAGTAAGTAATAAATTATCTAAAAGCAAAGAAATTCAGAAGCAGAAGCTTCGAGTAAATCGATATTGTAAGTAGTGTTTTTACGAAGTGAAAATTTCGAAGATAGTATGTTATTAGGATTTTTTTCAGAGCTTGCCAAGCGTGCGAAGGGTAAGAAGCCACGCCTTATTGCGGGCTGACAGACAATAAAGTAATCGGAGGTAACATAAAGTAATGTTCGAGGTGTTAAAAGCCGTGCCTTAATGTGGGCTGACCGACAATAAAGTAATCGGAGGTAAGTGCAGAACAAAATTACGAATTTCAGAAGAAAAAACGGTGATTTTATATAAAGAAAATGTTATTCTTCATACCGAAGTCAATCCCGGTAGCGAAACACTATCCAGACTCATCTGGCTGAAGGCGTGACCAGTTTGTAAAAAAATATCTAGAAGCAAAGAAATTCAGAAGCAGAGGCTTCGAGTAAATCGGGATTGTATGTAGTGTTTTTACGAAGTGAAAATTATAAAGATAGTATTTTATTTTGGACTTTTCAGTGCTTGCCACGAGTGCGAGGTATTAAAAGCCATGCCTGCTTGCGTAATGATCGACAAGGAAGTAATCGGAGGAAAGTGCACAAATAAATTATGAATTTCAGATGAAAAAACGTGATTTTATATAAAGAAAATGTTGTTCTACATACCGAAGTCAATCCCGGTCGCGAAACACTATACAGACTCAACAGGCTGAAGGCATGGCCAGTAAGTAATAAATTATCTAGAAGCAAAGAAAAACAAAAGCAGAAGACTTCGAGTAAATCGATATTGTAGGTAGCGTTTTTACGAAGTGAAAACTACGAAGATAGTATTTTATTTTGTTTATTTCAGAGCTTGCCAAGCGTGCGAGGTGTAAAAAGGACTGCCTTATTGCGGGTTGTCCGACAGTAAAGTAATCGGAGGTAAGAGCAGAACAAAATTGTGAATTTACGATGAAAATACGTGATTTTATATAAAGAAAAGGTTTTTCTTCATACTTAAATCAATCCCGGTCACGAAACACTTTCCCGACTCATCTCGCTGAAGGCAAGGCCAGTAAGTAATAAATTATCTAGAAGCAAAGAAATTCAGAAGCAGAAGCTTCGAGTAAATCGAGATTGTAAGTAGCGTTTTTACGAAGTGAAAACTACGAAGATAGTATTTTATTTTGTTTATTTCAGAGCTTACCAAGCGTGTGAGGTGTAAAAATCACCGCCTTATTTCGGGCTGACCGACACTAAAGTAATCGGAGGTAAGAGCAGAACAAAATTACGAATTTCAGATGAAAAAACGTGATTTTATATAAAAAAAATGTTATTCTTCATACCGAAGTCAATCCCGGTAGCGAAACACTATCCAGACTCATCTGGCTGAAGGCGTGACCAGTTAGTAAAAAAATATCAAGAAGCAAAGAAATTCAGAAGCAGACGCTTCAAGTAAATCGAGATTGTAGGTAGTGTTTTCACGAAGTGAAAATTTCGAAGATAGTATTTTACTTTGTTTTTTTCAGAGCTTGCCACGAGTGCGAGGTATTAAAAGCCGTGCCTGCTTACGTTCTGATCGACATGGAAGTAATCGGAGGTAAGTGCAGAAATAAATTATGAATTTAAGATGAAAAAACGTGATTTTATATAAAGAAAATGTTGTTCTACATACCGAAGTCAATCCCGGTCGCGAAACACTATCCAGACTCATCTTGCTGAAGGCATGGCCAGTAAGTAATAAATTTCCTATAAGCAAAAAAATTCAGATGCAGAGGCTTCGAGTAAATCGAGATTGTAGGTAGTGTTTTTACGAAGTGAAAATTATAAAGAAAGTATTTTATTTTGGACTTTTCAGTGCTTGCCACGAGTGCGAGGTATTAAAAGCCATGCCTACTTGCGTAATGATCGACAAGGAAGTAATCGGAGGTAAGTGCAGAAATAAATTATGAATTTAAGATGAAAAAACGTGATTTTATATAAAGAAAATGTTGTTCTACATACCGAAGTCAATCCCGGTCGCGAAACACTATACAGACTCAACAGGCTGAAGGCATGGCCAGTAAGTATTAAATCCCCTATAAGCAAAAAAAAACAGAAGCAGAGGCTTCGAGTAAATCGAGATTGTAGGTAGTGTTTTTACGAAGTGAAAATTATAAAGAAAGTATTTTATTTTGATTTTTTCAGAGCTTGCCAAGCTCGCGAGGTGTTAAAAGCCGCACCTAAATGCGGGTTGACCGACAATAAAGTAATCGGAGGTAAGTGCAGAACAAAATTAGGAATTTCAGATGAAAAAACGTGATTTTATATAAAGAAAATGTTGTTCTACATACCGAAGTCAATCCCGGTCGCGAAACACTATACAGACTCAACAGGCTGAAGGCATGGCCACTAAGTATTAAATCTCCTATAAGCAAAAAAATTCAGAACCAGAGGCTTCGAGTAAATCGAGATTCTAGGTAGTGTTTTTACGAAGTGAAAATTATAAAGATACTATTTTATTTTGATTTTTTCAGAGCTTGCCAAGCGTGCAAGGTGTTAAAAGCCGCGCCTTAATGCGGGCTGACCGACAATAAAGTAATCGGAGGTAAGTGCAGAACAAAATTACGAATTTCAGATGAAAAAACGTGATTTTATATAAAGTAAATGTTATTCTTCATACCGAAGTCAATCCCGGTAGCGAAACACTATCCAGACTCATCTGGCTGAAGGCGTGACCAGTTAGTAAAAAAATATCTAGAGGCATAGAAATTCAGAAGCAGACGCTTCAAGTAAATCGAGATTGTAGGTAGTGTTTTCACGAAGTGAAAATTTCGAAGATAGTATTTTACTTTGTTTTTTTCAGTGCTTGCCACGAGTGCGAGGTATTAAAAAACATGCCTGCTTGCGTAATGATCGACAAGGAAGTAATCGGAGGAAAGTGCACAAATAAATTATGAATTTAAGATGAAAAAACGTGATTTTATATAAAGAAAATGTTGTTCTACATACCGAAGTCAATCCCGGTCGCGAAACACTATACAGACTCAACAGGCTGAAGGCATGGCCAGTAAGTAATAAATTATCTAGAAGCAAAGAAAAACAAAAGCAGAAGACTTCGAGTAAATCGATATTGTAGGTAGCGTTTTTACGAAGTGAAAACTACGAAGATAGTATTTTATTTTGTTTATTTCAGAGCTTGCCAAGCGTGCGAGGTGTAAAAAGCACTGCCTTATTGCGGGCTGTCCGACAATAAAGTAATCGGAGGTAAGAGCAGAACAAAATTGTGAATTTACGATGAAAATACGTGATTTTATATAAAGAAAAGGTTTTTCTTCATACTTAAATCAATCCCGGTCACGAAACACTTTCCCGACTCATCTTGCTGAAGGCAAGGCCAGTAAGTAATAAATTATCTATAAGCAAAAAATTCAGAAGTAGAGGCTTCGAGTAAATCGAGATTGTAAGTAGTGTTTTTACGAAGTGAAAATTTTGAAGATAGTATGTTATTTGGATTTTTTTCAGAGCTTGCCAAGCGTGCGAAGTGTAAGAAGCCACGCGTTTCGCCGGATTGCTGACATCAAAGTAATCGGAGGTAAGAGCAAAACAAAATTGTGAATTTAAGATGAAAATACGTGATTTAATATAAAGAATAGGTTTTTCTTCATACTTAAGTCAATCCCGGTCACGAAACACTATCCAAACTGATGTGGCTGAAGGCGGGGCCAGTAAGTAATAAATTATCTAAAAGCAAAGAAATTCAGAAGCAGAAGCTTCGAGTAAATCGATATTGTAAGTAGTGTTTTTACGAAGTGAAAATTTCGAAGATAGTATGTTATTAGGATTTTTTTCAGAGCTTGCCAAGCGTGCGAAGTGTAAGAAGCCACGCCTTATTGCGGGCTGACAGACAATAAAGTAATCGGAGGTAACATAAAGTAATGTTCGAGGTGTTAAAAGCCGTGCCTTAATGTGGGCTGACCGACAATAAAGTAATCGGAGGTAAGTGCAGAACAAAATTACGAATTTCAGAAGAAAAAACGGTGATTTTATATAAAGAAAATGTTATTCTTCATACCGAAGTCAATCCCGGTAGCGAAACACTATCCAGACTCATCTGGCTATAGGCGTGACCAGTTTGTAAAAAAATATCTAGAAGCAAAGAAATTCAGAAGCAGAGGCTTCGAGTAAATCGGGATTGTATGTAGTGTTTTTACGAAGTGAGAATTATAAAGATAGTATTTTATTTTGGACTTTTCAGTGCTTGCCACGAGTGCGAGGTATTAAAAGCCATGCCTGCTTGCGTAATGATCGACAAGGAAGTAATCGGAGGAAAGTGCACAAATAAATTATGAATTTCAGATGAAAAAACGTGATTTTATATAAAGAAAATGTTGTTCTACATACCGAAGTCAATCCCGGTCGCGAAACACTATACAGACTCAACAGGCTGAAGGCATGGCCAGTAAGTAATAAATTATCTAGAAGCAAAGAAAAACAAAAGCAGAAGACTTCGAGTAAATCGATATTGTAGGTAGCGTTTTTACGAAGTGAAAATTATAAAGAAAGTATTTTATTTTGATTTTTTCAGAGCTTGCCAAGCTCGCGAGGTGTTAAAAGCCGCACCTAAATGCGGGTTGACCGACAATAAAGTAATCGGAGGTAAGTGCAGAACAAAATTAGGAATTTCAGATGAAAAAACGTGATTTTATATAAAGAAAATGTTGTTCTACATACCGAAGTCAATCCCGGTCGCGAAACACTATACAGACTCAACAGGCTGAAGGCATGGCCAGTAAGTATTAAATCTCCTATAAGCAAAAAAATTCAGAACCAGAGGCTTCGAGTAAATCGAGATTCTAAGTAGTGTTTTTACGAAGTGAAAATTATAAAGATACTTTTTTATTTTGATTTTTTCAGAGCTTGCCAAGCGTGCAAGGTGTTAAAAGCCGCGCCTTAATGCGGGCTGACCGACAATAAAGTAATCGGAGGTAAGTGCAGAACAAAATTACGAATTTCAGATGAAAAAACGTGATTTTATATAAAGTAAATGTTATTCTTCATACCGAAGTCAAAACCGGTAGCGAAACACTATCCAGACTCATCTGGCTGAAGGCGTGACCAGTTAGTAAAAAAATATCTAGAGGCATAGAAATTCAGAAGCAGACGCTTCAAGTAAATCGAGATTGTAGGTAGTGTTTTCACGAAGTGAAAATTTCGAAGATAGTATGTTATTAGGATTTTTTTCAGAGCTTGCCAAGCGTGCGAAGTGTAAGAAGCCACGCCTTATTGCGGGCTGACAGACAATAAAGTAATCGGAGGAAACATAAAGTAATGTTCGAGGTGTTAAAAGCCGTGCCTTAATGTGGGCTGACCGACAATAAAGTAATCGGAGGTAAGTGCAGAACAAAATTACGAATTTCAGAAGAAAAAACGGTGATTTTATATAAAGAAAATGTTATTCTTCATACCGAAGTCAATCCCGGTAGCGAAACACTATCCAGACTCATCTGGCTGAAGGCGTGACCAGTTAGTAAAAAAATATCTAGAAGCAAAGAAATTCAGAAGCAGAGGCTTCGAGTAAATCGGGATTGTATGTAGTGTTTTTACGAAGTGAAAATTATAAAGATAGTATTTTATTTTGGACTTTTCAGTGCTTGCCACGAGTGCGAGGTATTAAAAGCCATGCCTGCTTGCGTAATGATCGACAAGGAAGTAATCGGAGGTAAGAGCAGAACAAAATTGTGAATTTACGATGAAAATACGTGATTTTATATAAAGAAAAGGTTTTTCTTCATACTTAAATCAATCCCGGTCACGAAACACTTTCCCGACTCATCTCGCTGAAGGCAAGGCCAGTAAGTAATAAATTATCTAGAAGCAAAGAAATTCAGAAGCAGAAGCTTCGAGTAAATCGAGATTGTAAGTAGCGTTTTTACGAAGTGAAAACTACGAAGATAGTATTTTATTTTGTTTATTTCAGAGCTTACCAAGCGTGTGAGGTGTAAAAATCACCGCCTTATTTCGGGCTGACCGACACTAAAGTAATCGGAGGTAAGAGCAGAACAAAATTACGAATTTCAGATGAAAAAACGTGATTTTATATAAAGAAAATGTTATTCTTCATACCGAAGTCAATCCCGGTAGCGAAACACTATCCAGACTCATCTGGCTGAAGGCGTGACCAGTTAGTAAAAAAATATCTAGAAGCAAAGAAATTCAGAAGCAGAGGCTTCGAGTAAATCGGGATTGTATGTAGTGTTTTTACGAAGTGAAAATTATAAAGATAGTATTTTATTTTGGACTTTTCAGTGCTTGCCACGAGTGCGAGGTATTAAAAGCCATGCCTGCTTGCGTAATGATCGACAAGGAAGTAATCGGAGGTAAGAGCAGATTAAAATTGTGAATTTACGATGAAAATACGTGATTTTATATAAAGAAAAGGTTTTTCTTCATACTTAAATCAATCCCGGTCACGAAACACTTTCCCGACTCATCTCGCTGAAGGCAAGGCCAGTAAGTAATAAATTATCTAGAAGCAAAGAAATTCAGAAGCAGAAGCTTCGAGTAAATCGAGATTGTAAGTAGCGTTTTTACGAAGTGAAAACTACGAAGATAGTATTTTATTTTGTTTATTTCAGAGCTTACCAAGCGTGTGAGGTGTAAAAATCACCGCCTTATTTCGGGCTGACCGACACTAAAGTAATCGGAGGTAAGAGCAGAACAAAATTACGAATTTCAGATGAAAAAACGTGATTTTATATAAAGAAAATGTTATTCTTCATACCGAAGTCAATCCCGGTAGCGAAACACTATCCAGACTCATCTGGCTGAAGGCGTGACCAGTTAGTAAAAAAATATCAAGAAGCAAAGAAATTCAGAAGCAGACGCTTCAAGTAAATCGAGATTGTAGGTAGTGTTTTCACGAAGTGAAAATTTCGAAGATAGTATTTTACTTTGTTTTTTTCAGAGCTTGCCACGAGTGCGAGGTATTAAAAGCCGTGCCTGCTTACGTTCTGATCGACATGGAAGTAATCGGAGGTAAGTGCAGAAATAAATTATGAATTTAAGATGAAAAAACGTGATTTTATATAAAGAAAATGTTGTTCTACATACCGAAGTCAATCCCGGTCGCGAAACACTATCCAGACTCATCTTGCTGAAGGCGTGGCCAGTAAGTAATAAATTTCCTATGAGCAAAAAAATTCAGAAGCAGAGGCTTCGAGTAAATCGAGATTGTAGGTAGTGTTTTTACGAAGTGAAAATTATAAAGATAGTATTTTATTTTGGACTTTTCAGTGCTTGCCACGAGTGCGAGGTATTAAAAGCCGTGCCTACTTGCGTAATGATCGACAAGGAAGTAATCGGAGGTAAGTGCAGAAATAAATTATGAATTTAAGATGAAAAAACGTGATTTTATATAAAGAAAATGTTGTTCTACATACCGAAGTCAATCCCGGTCGCGAAACACTATACAGACTCAACAGGCTGAAGGCATGGCCAGTAAGTATTAAATCCCCTATAAGCAAAAAAAATCAGAAGCAGAGGCTTCGAGTAAATTTAGATTGTAGGTAGTGTTTTTACGAAGTGAAAATTATAAAGAAAGTATTTTATTTTGATTTTTTCAGAGCTTGCCAAGCTCGCGAGGTGTTAAAAGCCGCACCTAAATGCGGGTTGACCGACAATAAAGTAATCGGAGGTAAGTGCAGAACAAAATTACGAATTTCAGATGAAAAAACGTGATTTTATATAAAGAAAATGTTGTTCTACATACCGAAGTCAATCCCGGTCGCGAAACACTATACAGACTCAACAGGCTGAAGGCATGGCCAGTAAGTATTAAATCTCCTATAAGCAAAAAAATTCAGAACCAGAGGCTTCCAGTAAATCGAGATTGTAGGTAGTGTTTTTACGAAGTGAAAATTATAAAGAAAGTATTTTATTTTGATTTTTTCAGAGCTTGCCAAGCTCGCGAGGTGTTAAAAGCCGCACCTTAATGCGGGTTGACCGACAATAAAGTAATCGGAGGTAAGTGCAGAACAAAATTAGGAATTTCAGATGAAAAAACGTGATTTTATATAAAGAAAATGTTGTTCTACATACCGAAGTCAATCCCGGTCGCGAAACACTATACAGACTCAACAGGCTGAAGGCATGGTCGGTAAGTAATAAATATCCTATAAGCAAAAAAAATCAGAAGCAGAGGCTTCGAGTAAATCGAGATTCTAGGTAGTGTTTTACGAAGTGAAAATTATAAAGATACTATTTTATTTTGATTTTTTCAGAGCTTGCCAAGTGTGCAAGGTGTTAAAAGCCGCGCCTTAATGCGGGCTGACCGACAATAAAGTAATCGGAGGTAAGTGCAGAACAAAATTACGAATTTCAGATGAAAAAACGTGATTTTATATAAAGTAAATGTTATTCTTCATACCGAAGTCAATCCCGGTAGCGAAACACTATCCAGACTCATCTGGCTGAAGGCGTGACCAGTTATTAAAAAAATATCTAGAGGCATAGAAATTCAGAAGCAGACGCTTCAAGTAAATCGAGATTGTAGGTAGTGTTTTCACGAAGTGAAAATTTCGAAGATAGTATTTTACTTTGTTTTTTTCAGTGCTTGCCACGAGTGCGAGGTATTAAAAAACATGCCTGCTTGCGTAATGATCGACAAGGAAGTAATCGGAGGAAAGTGCACAAATAAATTATGAATTTAAGATGAAAAAACGTGATTTTATATAAAGAAAATGTTGTTCTACATACCGAAGTCAATCCCGGTCGCGAAACACTATACAGACTCAACAGGCTGAAGGCATGGCCAGTAAGTAATAAATTATCTAGAAGCAAAGAAAAACAAAAGCAGAAGACTTCGAGTAAATCGATATTGTAGGTAGCGTTTTTACGAAGTGAAAACTACGAAGATAGTATTTTATTTTGTTTATTTCAGAGCTTGCCAAGCGTGCGAGGTGTAAAAAGCACTGCCTTATTGCGGGCTGTCCGACAATAAAGTAATCGGAGGTAAGAGCAGAACAAAATTGTGAATTTACGATGAAAATACGTGATTTTATATAAAGAAAAGGTTTTTCTTCATACTTAAATCAATCCCGGTCACGAAACACTTTCCCGACTCATCTTGCTGAAGGCAAGGCCAGTAAGTAATAAATTATCTATAAGCAAAAAATTCAGAAGTAGAGGCTTCGAGTAAATCGAGATTGTAAGTAGTGTTTTTACGAAGTGAAAATTTTGAAGATAGTATGTTATTTGGATTTTTTTCAGAGCTTGCCAAGCGTGCGAAGTGTAAGAAGCCACGCCTTTCGCCGGATTGCTGACATCAAAGTAATCGGAGGTAAGAGCAAAACAAAATTGTGAATTTAAGATGAAAATACGTGATTTAATATAAAGAATAGGTTTTTCTTCATACTTAAGTCAATCCCGGTCACGAAACACTATCCAAACTGATGTGGCTGAAGGCGGGGCCAGTAAGTAATAAATTATCTAAAAGCAAAGAAATTCAGAAGCAGAAGCTTCGAGTAAATCGATATTGTAAGTAGTGTTTTTACGAAGTGAAAATTTCGAAGATAGTATGTTATTAGGATTTTTTTCAGAGCTTGCCAAGCGTGCGAAGGGTAAGAAGCCACGCCTTATTGCGGGCTGACAGACAATAAAGTAATCGGAGGTAACATAAAGTAATGTTCGAGGTGTTAAAAGCCGTGCCTTAATGTGGGCTGACCGACAATAAAGTAATCGGAGGTAAGTGCAGAACAAAATTACGAATTTCAGATGAAAAAACGGTGATTTTATATAAAGAAAATGTTATTCTTCATACCGAAGTCAATCCCGGTAGCGAAACACTATCCAGACTCATCTGGCTGAAGGCGTGACCAGTTTGTAAAAAAATATCTAGAGGCGAAGAAATTCAGAAGCAGAGGCTTCGAGTAAATCGGGATTGTATGTAGTGTTTTTACGAAGTGAAAATTATAAAGATAGTATTTTATTTTGGACTTTTCAGTGCTTGCCACGAGTGCGAGGTATTAAAAGCCATGCCTGCTTGCGTAATGATCGACAAGGAAGTAATCGGAGGAAAGTGCACAAATAAATTATGAATTTCAGATGAAAAAACGTGATTTTATATAAAGAAAATGTTGTTCTACATACCGAAGTCAATCCCGGTCGCGAAACACTATACAGACTCAACAGGCTGAAGGCATGGCCAGTAAGTAATAAATTATCTAGAAGCAAAGAAAAACAAAAGCAGAAGACTTCGAGTAAATCGATATTGTAGGTAGCGTTTTTACGAAGTGAAAACTACGAAGATAGTATTTTATTTTGTTTATTTCAGAGCTTGCCAAGCGTGCGAGGTGTAAAAAGGACTGCCTTATTGCGGGTTGTCCGACAGTAAAGTAATCGGAGGTAAGAGCAGAACAAAATTGTGAATTTACGATGAAAATACGTGATTTTATATAAAGAAAAGGTTTTTCTTCATACTTAAATCAATCCCGGTCACGAAACACTTTCCCGACTCATCTCGCTGAAGGCAAGGCCAGTAAGTAATAAATTATCTAGAAGCAAAGAAATTCAGAAGCAGAAGCTTCGAGTAAATCGAGATTGTAAGTAGCGTTTTTACGAAGTGAAAACTACGAAGATAGTATTTTATTTTGTTTATTTCAGAGCTTACCAAGCGTGTGAGCTGTAAAAATCACCGCCTTATTTCGGGCTGACCGACACTAAAGTAATCGGAGGTAAGAGCAGAACAAAATTACGAATTTCAGATGAAAAAACGTGATTTTATATAAAGAAAATGTTATTCTTCATACCGAAGTCAATCCCGGTAGCGAAACACTATCCAGACTCATCTGGCTGAAGGCGTGACCAGTTAGTAAAAAAATATCAAGAAGCAAAGAAATTCAGAAGCAGACGCTTCAAGTAAATCGAGATTGTAGGTAGTGTTTTCACGAAGTGAAAATTTCGAAGATAGTATTTTACTTTGTTTTTTTCAGAGCTTGCCACGAGTGCGAGGTATTAAAAGCCGTGCCTGCTTACGTTCTGATCGACATGGAAGTAATCGGAGGTAAGTGCAGAAATAAATTATGAATTTAAGATGAAAAAACGTGATTTTATATAAAGAAAATGTTGTTCTACATACCGAAGTCAATCCCGGTCGCGAAACACTATCCAGACTCATCTTGCTGAAGGCGTGGCCAGTAAGTAATAAATTTCCTATAAGCAAAAAAATTCAGAAGCAGAGGCTTCGAGTAAATCGAGATTGTAGGTAGTGTTTTTACGAAGTGAAAATTATAAAGAAAGTATTTTATTTTGGACTTTTCAGTGCTTGCCACGAGTGCGAGGTATTAAAAGCCATGCCTACTTGCGTACTGATCGACATGGAAGTAATCGGAGGTAAGTGCAGAAATAAATTATGAATTTAAGATGAAAAAACGTGATTTTATATAAAGAAAATGTTGTTCTACATACCGAAGTCAATCCCGGTCGCGAAACACTATACAGACTCAACAGGCTGAAGGCATGGCCAGTAAGTATTAAATCCCCTATAAGCAAAAAAAAACAGAAGCAGAGGCTTCGAGTAAATCGAGATTGTAGGTAGTGTTTTTACGAAGTGAAAATTATAAAGAAAGTATTTTATTTTGATTTTTTCAGAGCTTGCCAAGCTCGCGAGGTGTTAAAAGCCGCACCTAAATGCGGGTTGACCGACAATAAAGTAATCGGAGGTAAGTGCAGAACAAAATTAGGAATTTCAGATGAAAAAACGTGATTTTATATAAAGAAAATGTTGTTCTACATACCGAAGTCAATCCCGGTCGCGAAACACTATACAGACTCAACAGGCTGAAGGCATGGCCACTAAGTATTAAATCTCCTATAAGCAAAAAAATTCAGAACCAGAGGCTTCGAGTAAATCGAGATTCTAGGTAGTGTTTTTACGAAGTGAAAATTATAAAGATACTATTTTATTTTGATTTTTTCAGAGCTTGCCAAGCGTGCAAGGTGTTAAAAGCCGCGCCTTAATGCGGGCTGACCGACAATAAAGTAATCGGAGGTAAGTGCAGAACAAAATTACGAATTTCAGATGAAAAAACGTGATTTTATATAAAGTAAATGTTATTCTTCATACCGAAGTCAATCCCGGTAGCGAAACACTATCCAGACTCATCTGGCTGAAGGCGTGACCAGTTAGTAAAAAAATATCTAGAGGCATAGAAATTCAGAAGCAGACGCTTCAAGTAAATCGAGATTGTAGGTAGTGTTTTCACGAAGTGAAAATTTCGAAGATAGTATTTTACTTTGTTTTTTTCAGTGCTTGCCACGAGTGCGAGGTATTAAAAAACATGCCTGCTTGCGTAATGATCGACAAGGAAGTAATCGGAGGTAAGTGCAGAAATAAATTATGAATTTAAGATGAAAAAACGTGATTTTATATAAAGAAAATGTTGTTCTACATACCGAAGTCAATCCCGGTCGCGAAACACTATACAGACTCAACAGGCTGAAGGCATGGCCAGTAAGTAATAAATTATCTAGAAGCAAAGAAAAACAAAAGCAGAAGACTTCGAGTAAATCGATATTGTAGGTAGCGTTTTTACGAAGTGAAAACTACGAAGATAGTATTTTATTTTGTTTATTTCAGAGCTTGCCAAGCGTGCGAGGTGTAAAAAGCACTGCCTTATTGCGGGCTGTCCGACAATAAAGTAATCGGAGGTAAGAGCAGAACAAAATTGTGAATTTACGATGAAAATACGTGATTTTATATAAAGAAAAGGTTTTTCTTCATACTTAAATCAATCCCGGTCACGAAACACTTTCCCGACTCATCTTGCTGAAGGCAAGGCCAGTAAGTAATAAATTATCTATAAGCAAAAAATTCAGAAGTAGAGGCTTCGAGTAAATCGAGATTGTAAGTAGTGTTTTTACGAAGTGAAAATTTTGAAGATAGTATGTTATTTGGATTTTTTTCAGAGCTTGCCAAGCGTGCGAAGTGTAAGAAGCCACGCGTTTCGCCGGATTGCTGACATCAAAGTAATCGGAGGTAAGAGCAAAACAAAATTGTGAATTTAAGATGAAAATACGTGATTTAATATAAAGAATAGGTTTTTCTTCATACTTAAGTCAATCCCGGTCACGAAACACTATCCAAACTGATGTGGCTGAAGGCGGGGCCAGTAAGTAATAAATTATCTAAAAGCAAAGAAATTCAGAAGCAGAAGCTTCGAGTAAATCGATATTGTAAGTAGTGTTTTTACGAAGTGAAAATTTCGAAGATAGTATGTTATTAGGATTTTTTTCAGAGCTTGCCAAGCGTGCGAAGTGTAAGAAGCCACGCCTTATTGCGGGCTGACAGACAATAAAGTAATCGGAGGTAACATAAAGTAATGTTCGAGGTGTTAAAAGCCGTGCCTTAATGTGGGCTGACCGACAATAAAGTAATCGGAGGTAAGTGCAGAACAAAATTACGAATTTCAGAAGAAAAAACGGTGATTTTATATAAAGAAAATGTTATTCTTCATACCGAAGTCAATCCCGGTAGCGAAACACTATCCAGACTCATCTGGCTATAGGCGTGACCAGTTTGTAAAAAAATATCTAGAAGCAAAGAAATTCAGAAGCAGAGGCTTCGAGTAAATCGGGATTGTATGTAGTGTTTTTACGAAGTGAAAATTATAAAGATAGTATTTTATTTTGGACTTTTCAGTGCTTGCCACGAGTGCGAGGTATTAAAAGCCATGCCTGCTTGCGTAATGATCGACAAGGAAGTAATCGGAGGAAAGTGCACAAATAAATTATGAATTTCAGATGAAAAAACGTGATTTTATATAAAGAAAATGTTGTTCTACATACCGAAGTCAATCCCGGTCGCGAAACACTATACAGACTCAACAGGCTGAAGGCATGGCCAGTAAGTAATAAATTATCTAGAAGCAAAGAAAAACAAAAGCAGAAGACTTCGAGTAAATCGATATTGTAGGTAGCGTTTTTACGAAGTGAAAACTACGAAGATAGTATTTTATTTTGTTTATTTCAGAGCTTGCCAAGCGTGCGAGGTGTAAAAAGGACTGCCTTATTGCGGGCTGTCCGACAGTAAAGTAATCGGAGGTAAGAGCAGAACAAAATTGTGAATTTACGATGAAAATACGTGATTTTATATAAAGAAAAGGTTTTTCTTCATACTTAAATCAATCCCGGTCACGAAACACTTTCCCGACTCATCTCGCTGAAGGCAAGGCCAGTAAGTAATAAATTATCTAGAAGCAAAGAAATTCAGAAGCAGAAGCTTCGAGTAAATCGAGATTGTAAGTAGCGTTTTTACGAAGTGAAAACTACGAAGATAGTATTTTATTTTGTTTATTTCAGAGCTTACCAAGCGTGTGAGGTGTAAAAATCACCGCCTTATTTCGGGCTGACCGACACTAAAGTAATCGGAGGTAAGAGCAGAACAAAATTACGAATTTCAGATGAAAAAACGTGATTTTATATAAAGAAAATGTTATTCTTCATACCGAAGTCAATCCCGGTAGCGAAACACTATCCAGACTCATCTGGCTGAAGGCGTGACCAGTTAGTAAAAAAATATCAAGAAGCAAAGAAATTCAGAAGCAGACGCTTCAAGTAAATCGAGATTGTAGGTAGTGTTTTCACGAAGTGAAAATTTCGAAGATAGTATTTTACTTTGTTTTTTTCAGAGCTTGCCACGAGTGCGAGGTATTAAAAGCCGTGCCTGCTTACGTTCTGATCGACATGGAAGTAATCGGAGGTAAGTGCAGAAATAAATTATGAATTTAAGATGAAAAAACGTGATTTTATATAAAGAAAATGTTGTTCTACATACCGAAGTCAATCCCGGTCGCGAAACACTATCCAGACTCATCTTGCTGAAGGCGTGGCCAGTAAGTAATAAATTTCCTATGAGCAAAAAAATTCAGAAGCAGAGGCTTCGAGTAAATCGAGATTGTAGGTAGTGTTTTTACGAAGTGAAAATTATAAAGAAAGTATTTTATTTTGGACTTTTCAGTGCTTGCCACGAGTGCGAGGTATTAAAAGCCATGCCTACTTGCGTAATGATCGACAAGGAAGTAATCGGAGGTAAGTGCAGAAATAAATTATGAATTTAAGATGAAAAAACGTGATTTTATATAAAGAAAATGTTATTCTTCATACCGAAGTCAATCCCGGTAGCGAAACACTATCCAGACTCATCTGGCTGAAGGCGTGACCAGTTAGTAAAAAAATATCAAGAAGCAAAGAAATTCAGAAGCAGACGCTTCAAGTAAATCGAGATTGTAAGTAGTGTTTTTACGAAGTGAAAATTTTGAAGATAGTATGTTATTTGGATTTTTTTCAGAGCTTGCCAAGCGTGCGAAGTGTAAGAAGCCACGCGTTTCGCCGGATTGCTGACATCAAAGTAATCGGAGGTAAGAGCAAAACAAAATTGTGAATTTAAGATGAAAATACGTGATTTAATATAAAGAATAGGTTTTTCTTCATACTTAAGTCAATCCCGGTCACGAAACACTATCCAAACTGATGTGGCTGAAGGCGGGGCCAGTAAGTAATAAATTATCTAAAAGCAAAGAAATTCAGAAGCAGAAGCTTCGAGTAAATCGATATTGTAAGTAGTGTTTTTACGAAGTGAAAATTTCGAAGATAGTATGTTATTAGGATTTTTTTCAGAGCTTGCCAAGCGTGCGAAGTGTAAGAAGCCACGCCTTATTGCGGGCTGACAGACAATAAAGTAATCGGAGGTAACATAAAGTAATGTTCGAGGTGTTAAAAGCCGTGCCTTAATGTGGGCTGACCGACAATAAAGTAATCGGAGGTAAGTGCAGAACAAAATTACGAATTTCAGAAGAAAAAACGGTGATTTTATATAAAGAAAATGTTATTCTTCATACCGAAGTCAATCCCGGTAGCGAAACACTATCCAGACTCATCTGGCTGTAGGCGTGACCAGTTTGTAAAAAAATATCTAGAAGCAAAGAAATTCAGAAGCAGAGGCTTCGAGTAAATCGGGATTGTATGTAGTGTTTTTACGAAGTGAAAATTATAAAGATAGTATTTTATTTTGGACTTTTCAGTGCTTGCCACGAGTGCGAGGTATTAAAAGCCATGCCTGCTTGCGTAATGATCGACAAGGAAGTAATCGGAGGAAAGTGCACAAATAAATTATGAATTTCAGATGAAAAAACGTGATTTTATATAAAGAAAATGTTGTTCTACATACCGAAGTCAATCCCGGTCGCGAAACACTATACAGACTCAACAGGCTGAAGGCATGGCCAGTAAGTAATAAATTATCTAGAAGCAAAGAAAAACAAAAGCAGAAGACTTCGAGTAAATCGATATTGTAGGTAGCGTTTTTACGAAGTGAAAACTACGAAGATAGTATTTTATTTTGTTTATTTCAGAGCTTGCCAAGCGTGCGAGGTGTAAAAAGGACTGCCTTATTGCGGGCTGTCCGACAGTAAAGTAATCGGAGGTAAGAGCAGAACAAAATTGTGAATTTACGATGAAAATACGTGATTTTATATAAAGAAAAGGTTTTTCTTCATACTTAAATCAATCCCGGTCACGAAACACTTTCCCGACTCATCTCGCTGAAGGCAAGGCCAGTAAGTAATAAATTGTCTAGAAGCAAAGAAATTCAGAAGCAGAAGCTTCGAGTAAATCGAGATTGTAAATAGTGTTTTTACGAAGTGAAAATTTCGAAGATAGTATTTTATTTTGTTTATTTCAGAGCTTTCCAAGCGTGTGAGGTGTAAAAATCACCGCCTTATTTCGGGCTGACCGACACTAAAGTAATCGGAGGTAAGAGCAGAACAAAATTACGAATTTCAGATGAAAAAACGTGATTTTATATAAAAAAAATGTTATTCTTCATACCGAAGTCAATCCCGGTAGCGAAACACTATCCAGACTCATCTGGCTGAAGGCGTGACCAGTTAGTAAAAAAATATCAAGAAGCAAAGAAATTCAGAAGCAGACGCTTCAAGTAAATCGAGATTGTAGGTAGTGTTTTCACGAAGTGAAAATTTCGAAGATAGTATTTTACTTTGTTTTTTTCAGAGCTTGCCACGAGTGCGAGGTATTAAAAGCCGTGCCTGCTTACGTTCTGATCGACATGGAAGTAATCGGAGGTAAGTGCAGAAATAAATTATGAATTTAAGATGAAAAAACGTGATTTTATATAAAGAAAATGTTGTTCTACATACCGAAGTCAATCCCGGTCGCGAAACACTATCCAGACTCATCTTGCTGAAGGCGTGGCCAGTAAGTAATAAATTTCCTATGAGCAAAAAAATTCAGAAGCAGAGGCTTCGAGTAAATCGAGATTGTAGGTAGTGTTTTTACGAAGTGAAAATTATAAAGAAAGTATTTTATTTTGGACTTTTCAGTGCTTGCCACGAGTGCGAGGTATTAAAAGCCATGCCTTCTTGCGTAATGATCGACAAGGAAGTAATCGGAGGTAAGTGCAGAAATAAATTATGAATTTAAGATGAAAAAACGTGATTTTATATAAAGAAAATGTTGTTCTACATACCGAAGTCAATCCCGGTCGCGAAACACTATACAGACTCAACAGGCTGAAGGCATGGCCAGTAAGTATTAAATCCCCTATAAGCAAAAAAAATCAGAAGCAGAGGCTTCGAGTAAATCGAGATTGTAGGTAGTGTTTTTACGAAGTGAAAATTATAAAGAAAGTATTTTATTTTGATTTTTTCAGAGCTTGCCAAGCTCGCGAGGTGTTAAAAGCCGCACCTAAATGCGGGTTGACCGACAATAAAGTAATCGGAGGTAAGTGCAGAACAAAATTAGGAATTTCAGATGAAAAAACGTGATTTTATATAAAGAAAATGTTGTTCTACATACCGAAGTCAATCCCGGTCGCGAAACACTATACAGACTCAACAGGCTGAAGGCATGGCCACTAAGTATTAAATCTCCTATAAGCAAAAAAATTCAGAAGCAGAGGCTTCGAGTAAATCGAGATTGTAGGTAGTGTTTTTACGAAGTGAAAATTATAAAGATACTATTTTATTTTGATTTTTTCAGAGCTTGCCAAGCGTGCAAGGTGTTAAAAGCCGCGCCTTAATGCGGGCTGACCGACAATAAAGTAATTGGAGGTAAGTGCAGAACAAAATTACGAATTTCAGATGAAAAAACGTGATTTTATATAAAGTAAATGTTATTCTTCATACCGAAGTCAATCCCGGTAGCGAAACACTATCCAGACTCATCTGGCTGAAGGCGTGACCAGTTAGTAAAAAAATATCTAGAGGCATAGAAATTCAGAAGCAGACGCTTCAAGTAAATCGAGATTGTAGGTAGTGTTTTCACGAAGTGAAAATTTCGAAGATAGTATTTTACTTTGTTTTTTTCAGTGCTTGCCACGAGTGCGAGGTATTAAAAAACATGCCTGCTTGCGTAATGATCGACAAGGAAGTAATCGGAGGAAAGTGCACAAATAATTTATGAATTTCAGATGAAAAAACGTGATTTTATATAAAGAAAATGTTGTTCTACATACCGAAGTCAATCCCGGTCGCGAAACACTATACAGACTCAACAGGCTGAAGGCATGGCCAGTAAGTAATAAATTATCTAGAAGCAAAGAAAAACAAAAGCAGAAGACTTCGAGTAAATCGATATTGTAGGTAGCGTTTTTACGAAGTGAAAACTACGAAGATAGTATTTTATTTTGTTTATTTCAGAGCTTGCCAAGCGTGCGAGGTGTAAAAAGCACTGCCTTATTGCGGGCTGTCCGACAATAAAGTAATCGGAGGTAAGAGCAGAACAAAATTGTGAATTTACGATGAAAATACGTGATTTTATATAAAGAAAAGGTTTTTCTTCATACTTAAATCAATCCCGGTCACGAAACACTTTCCCGACTCATCTTGCTGAAGGCAAGGCCAGTAAGTAATAAATTATCTATAAGCAAAAAATTCAGAAGTAGAGGCTTCGAGTAAATCGAGATTGTAAGTAGTGTTTTTACGAAGTGAAAATTTTGAAGATAGTATGTTATTTGGATTTTTTTCAGAGCTTGCCAAGCGTGCGAAGTGTAAAAAGCCACGCGTTTCGCCGGATTGCTGACATCAAAGTAATCGGAGGTAAGAGCAAAACAAAATTGTGAATTTAAGATGAAAATACGTGATTTAATATAAAGAATAGGTTTTTCTTCATACTTAAGTCAATCCCGGTCACGAAACACTATCCAAACTGATGTGGCTGAAGGCGGGGCCAGTAAGTAATAAATTATCTAAAAGCAAAGAAATTCAGAAGCAGAAGCTTCGAGTAAATCGATATTGTAAGTAGTGTTTTTACGAAGTGAAAATTTCGAAGATAGTATGTTATTAGGATTTTTTTCAGAGCTTGCCAAGCGTGCGAAGTGTAAGAAGCCACGCCTTATTGCGGGCTGACAGACAATAAAGTAATCGGAGGTAACATAAAGTAATGTTCGAGGTGTTAAAAGCCGTGCCTTAATGTGGGCTGACCGACAATAAAGTAATCGGAGGTAAGTGCAGAACAAAATTACGAATTTCAGAAGAAAAAACGGTGATTTTATATAAAGAAAATGTTATTCTTCATACCGAAGTCAATCCCGGTAGCGAAACACTATCCAGACTCATCTGGCTGTAGGCGTGACCAGTTTGTAAAAAAATATCTAGAAGCAAAGAAATTCAGAAGCAGAGGCTTCGAGTAAATCGGGATTGTATGTAGTGTTTTTACGAAGTGAAAATTATAAAGATAGTATTTTATTTTGGACTTTTCAGTGCTTGCCACGAGTGCGAGGTATTAAAAGCCATGCCTGCTTGCGTAATGATCGACAAGGAAGTAATCGGAGGAAAGTGCACAAATAAATTATGAATTTCAGATGAAAAAACGTGATTTTATATAAAGAAAATGTTGTTCTACATACCGAAGTCAATCCCGGTCGCGAAACACTATACAGACTCAACAGGCTGAAGGCATGGCCAGTAAGTAATAAATTATCTAGAAGCAAAGAAAAACAAAAGCAGAAGACTTCGAGTAAATCGATATTGTAGGTAGCGTTTTTACGAAGTGAAAACTACGAAGATAGTATTTTATTTTGTTTATTTCAGAGCTTGCCAAGCGTGCGAGGTGTAAAAAGGACTGCCTTATTGCGGGCTGTCCGACAGTAAAGTAATCGGAGGTAAGAGCAGAACAAAATTGTGAATTTACGATGAAAATACGTGATTTTATATAAAGAAAAGGTTTTTCTTCATACTTAAATCAATCCCGGTCACGAAACACTTTCCCGACTCATCTCGCTGAAGGCAAGGCCAGTAAGTAATAAATTATCTAGAAGCAAAGAAATTCAGAAGCAGAAGCTTCGAGTAAATCGAGATTGTAAGTAGCGTTTTTACGAAGTGAAAACTACGAAGATAGTATTTTATTTTGTTTATTTCAGAGCTTACCAAGCGTGTGAGGTGTAAAAATCACCGCCTTATTACGGGCTGACCGACACTAAAGTAATCGGAGGTAAGAGCAGAACAAAATTACGAATTTCAGATGAAAAAACGTGATTTTATATAAAGAAAATGTTATTCTTCATACCGAAGTCAATCCCGGTAGCGAAACACTATCCAGACTCATCTGGCTGAAGGCGTGACCAGTTAGTAAAAAAATATCTAGAAGCAAAGAAATTCAGAAGCAGACGCTTCAAGTAAATCGAGATTGTAGGTAGTGTTTTCACGAAGTGAAAATTTCGAAGATAGTATTTTACTTTGTTTTTTTCAGAGCTTGCCACGAGTGCGAGGTATTAAAAGCCGTGCCTGCTTACGTACTGATCGACATGGAAGTAATCGGAGGTAAGTGCAGAAATAAATTATGAATTTAAGATGAAAAAACGTGATTTTATATAAAGAAAATGTTGTTCTACATACCGAAGTCAATCCCGGTCGCGAAACACTATCCAGACTCATCTTGCTGAAGGCGTGGCCAGTAAGTAATAAATTTCCTATGAGCAAAAAAATTCAGAAGCAGAGGCTTCGAGTAAATCGAGATTGTCGGTAGTGTTTTTACGAAGTGAAAATTATAAAGATAGTATTTTATTTTGGACTTTTCAGTGCTTGCCACGAGTGCGAGGTATTAAAAGCCATGCCTGCTTGCGTACTGATCGACATGGAAGTAATCGGAGGTAAGTGCAGAAATAAATTATGAATTTAAGATGAAAAAACGTGATTTTATATAAAGAAAAGGTTGTTCTACATACCGAAGTCAATCCCAGTCGCGAAACACTATCCAGACTCATCTTGCTGAAGTCGTGGCCAGTAAGTAATAAATTTCCTATGAACAAAAAAATTCAGAAGCAGAGGCTTCGAATAAATCGAGATTGTAGCTAGTGTTTTTACGAAGTGACAATTATAAAGATAGTATTTTATTTTTATTTTTTCAGAGCTTGCCAAGCGTGTGTTAGATTTAATGCACCTATAGATGTGTGTATGTATATAGTCTGTAAACAATTGAAATTAAATAATATTTATATATAGGACTATGTATAAGAAAAGCCATAACTTCTTGTAATATACAATATATTTTATCTTCCATATCAATAGATTAAGTATATAATGCCAACACATATACTAATCTTATTAAAACCCTAAAATAAAGTATGTAAGAAATAGTCTCAATAGAAAACAATACAAATTTATTCATTTATATTACATATTATATTATAATTTAATATTTAATAATCGTATTTATTTATCATTTAATAAACATATTTATTTATCAAGTTTATCTATAACACAATAATGATAGTTACTTAGCTTTATGGCAAGTAGTCCTTCACCGTCCGCGTCTCGAGCAAAAGTGCCGCTCTGACGGGTCGGACCGCTTTTATAAGGCGAACCCCACTTCGTTTCAAACAGACAAACATCACGTGGCGCTATTTGTTAGTCAGAAACTACGTGGGTTTTTCTATTCAGTTACTTTACGTATTTATAACAATATTTTCTTAATATGTTACATAATATAATCAGAAATACATATTTATTATTCTAACACGGCCATTCTGATATGTACTTCGTTCCCTGAAGTACCTAGATTGATATTTATACCAGAACATACATTAATCATACAAACGTTAATTCTTAAAAATAAGTATGTAAATTACTTCAGTTAACAGTAGAATTTTTTTTTCGGCATCACAGTCTCACTTCTAACATTAAGTAGACATTGTGAGCACCCATACATAATCGTTGTTTCTCCACAGTGAACATTGATTATAATAATATCATTCGCTTAATCAAAGTATGTCTCACTTCTCACATTAAGTAGACATTTATTTCATATCATTCGCTTAATCAAAATATGTCTCACTTCTCACATTAAGTGGACATTTATTTCAAATATTCCAATAACATTTATTTAATCAAATTATGGAATTTACAATGAACCACTTTCCACATTAAGTGTATACAACACATACATCTAAGCAAAAACTTATATAAAAGTTAACATTATTTGAAATACTATTTTAATTAATTTATTGACACATTGTTAGGAAGTTCATCCGTCCATACACCTGGCCATAGCCTTAATTTATCCTTAGATACTATTATATTTCTGAAATTACCTCTTCCTCTGAGAGCGTACCTATCATTTGGGAGTACACAACTTATTTCATACGGACCTTTAAATCGGGGACTAAGTTTATCATGACGCCTATGTTCCTGATTTACGTAAACTACATTTCCTACTTCAAAAGATTTAGTATCCCGTCTTACTGAATCAAATCTGTTTTTAAATTTACCCGATTCATGTAGTAGTCGTTGATATGCTAATTCTCGATCTGCCCTTAAATCAATATTCGGTTCAGAGACATTAATTTCATCTAAATGGGCTTGGATGCTTGGTATGTTAGCATTACAACCGATGAGTAAATGAATCGGAGAGAAACCAGTCGATTTTTGGATAGTGGTATTGATAGACTGCTGAACTTTCCACAAACCGCTTGGCCAATCTGACGAACCATTACAAGTGGTGTTAAGCATATCAATAACGGTAGCTACATAACGTTCCACCTGGCCGTTTCCCCTTGGTGTGCCCGTGGCAATCATGTGATGCTCAATTTCCATTTCCCTTAATAGGGATATTACTAGATGTGAACTAAAGTTAGTACCTCTGTCAGTGATTATTTTTCTAGGTGTACCAAATAAAGTGACAGTGTCCCGGATTAGGGGTACCAATTCTTGAGCTGTTTGACTTTTTAAGGGTTTTAATAGAGTGAATTTGGTAAAACCGTCTACTACAAGTAAAATATATTTATATCCCTCAGACGTTTGAGAAAAAGGACCGGTGCAATCTAAGTGAATTGTATGGAAAGGTACTGGAATCTTTTCAATAGGGTGTAGGAAACCTTGTTTCGGACCTGAATGCCCCTTTCTCTCTATACAGATTAGACAATGTTTGAGATATTTCCGAACGTAAGCTGCTATACGAGGAAACCAGAAGTGTTCTTGAAGTTTGGACAGTGTTTTATCGAATCCTGTATGACAGTTCTGATCATGAAAGAGCTGCAGTAAACCAAATCTACATCCTTTAGGTACGTAAAGCTTGGGCTTGTCGGGTTGAGTTTTGTAATACAATAAATTATTTTGCAAAGTATATCGGTTTTCATCTAAATTTCCAGCTACCAGTTGACTTATCAAGTTTTGAGTTTCGGAATCATTTTGTTGAGCTATCTCCAGCCATGATTGAGGATTATTAATTAAATTAACCACATTAATAGGATTTTTATGTGAAAAGTTAATATTGCTCGAAGTTGAAGGAATTGCGAGGGAGGAGGAATAGAGTCTGTTCTCAATATCGTCCGAAACCGATGCATCGACCGGATTTCGGCTAAGAAAATCAACGTGCCCAATGTATTTCCCCTTTTTATAGATAATTTCAAAGTCAAAGTCCTGCATAAATGCCCACCAACGAGCAACTCGTGGGGACAGATCTTTTTTACTCATAGTGGATTTGATGGAATTACAGTCTGTAAAGATTTTAAATCGAATACCCAAAAGATACACTCTAAAATGTTTTAAAGCATTATATATGGCTAATGTCTCTAAATCATAGGAACAGTATTTTGATTCTACGGGAGTAGTTCTTTTGCTATAATAAGCAACAACCCTTTTATTACCATCAACTATCTGTATTAGCATGGCACCATAGCCCAAGGAGCTGGCATCTGTATAGAGTTCCGTAGGTAGCTTATGATCAAAAACAGATAATAAAGGTTTGCTTGATAATTGTTTTATAACATAATTTCTAGCTTCGATTTGTTCAAGACCCCATTCCCATCTCTGCCCGTTTTTTGTTAATTTACTGATACATGCTGTTCTAGCAGAAAAATTTGGGATAAACTTTCGAAAATAGCTAGCAAGACCCATGAATTGTCGCACTTGTTTGACGTTACATGGGGCGGGAGAATTAACTAATGCAGCTACCTTTGTTCCACTTGGCCTTACACCTTCCGCTGATATGTGTCTACCCAAATACTCGATAGTATTAACAAAAAAAATACTTTTTTTTAGATTAATAGCAAATCCGGACGAATACAGTGCCCGAACAGTTTTATCGAGATAATCTAACCCTTCATCTATCGTTGAAAAAGGAATAAGTATATCATCTATGTATACTAAAACAAACTTCAAATGTTGTACGGCTTTTGTAATGGCTCTTTGAAAAACTGCGGGCCCATTACATATGCCAAATGGCATTTTTAAAAATTCGTAGTGCCCGTTAGGTGTCACGAATCCGGTATACTTTATTGATTCGGGTGAAACAGGAATTTGGTAGAATCCATTTTTCATATCTAATGAGATGAAATATTTAGCCTTACCGAGCTTATCGATCTGGTCTTCAATTAGAGGAAGCGGATATCGGTCTTTTTCTAGAATTTTGTTTAACGATCTAAAATCTATACACATTCTATCACTTCCGTCCTTTTTTCGTACCAATATGACAGGACTTGCAAAAGGAGAGTCACTCTCACGAATAATTCCTTTGTCTAATAGTTCATGTATTATTTTATCTACTTTTTCCCTTTCAACCGGAGCCAGTCGATAGGGTCGATAAGACACGATCTTATTTTCTTTTAAACGCAAACTTAATTCACCAGTTCGCACCGTGCCCACTTCACTAAGAACTGATGGATATCTGTCGAAAATTTCTTTTATTCTCTTTTGTAACTCAAATGGCAAGTGCTCTGTTTTTGAAGTTAATCCACATAATTGAGGTGACGAGGTTACTAAATTTACTTCGGTCGCTACTTCACACGACTTTCTTGATAACCGACAACCGGATGAATCGGTAACGATTTCTATATCTGGATAATTTACAGCGTTTCTGCCTATAAGAAGATCATAGCGGAATGCGTTGTCCCTGACCACATTAAAATCAAGCTCTAAACATATATCCTCAAATTGAATGATTACAGAAATTAAAGCAAACACATGTATTTTGTTTTGTCCTAAACCACTTATATACGTCGATATTGGTGAAAGATGACAGCCTATTTTTTTAGCAATTGATTCTTTGATTAAACTGCAATTTGCTCCTGTGTCAATCAAAGAACTTATCGTCACCCCATTGACACAAACTGGGGTGAGATTTAGTTCGGTTTTTCTAAAAAATTTACTTCTTTAGTAGGAACTGTAATTAAAGAGGAAGAGTCTTTTCTTAGTTTATGATAACACACAGATTCTATATGGCCAATTTTTTTACAGTATGTACAGTTTTTTATCTGTGGCTTATTTTGCTTAGGTGGGGTTTGAGTAGTTATTGGAGATTGCTGGGACTGAGATTGTTTATTTTTAGAACATTGTGCTTGCACATGCCCAACCTGATCGCAAAGATAACATTTCTTTTCGGTACTAAATCTAGCTCGTTTAACCCCACCGAATCCTGAACCATTATTCTTATCCCTATTTTCTAATGAACGTTTCTTAGACTTCGTATAATTAGACAGCAGTGTAATTAGAGCAGAAGTTGTTTTGGCTCCGCTATTTAAGGACGCCATTTTTACACTAATATCGTCAACACCTCCACAGACTAATTCTATAAGCTGATTCTCGGTGAAAGAGATTTTAGTGTTGCGTAATAATCTTAATTTTTCTCTGACATATTCACCATATGATTCGGATGTATCAGATGTGTATATTACGGCCTTTTTAAGTTTTTCAGAAAGGTTTTTCTTCTCTGGGTAAGCGTCAATTATATCCCTACGAAAATTTTCCCAAGATCTACCTTCGAATGGTTCCCACGATTCAAACCAAGATATCGCAGAACCCTTCAGGGCTTTACCTGCTTTTGCTGCTGTTTTAATACTGCTCCAGTTGAGGTCCTTGGCGAGAGTCTCAATGCTGTCACACCAGCTTGCTGCTCCGCAGTCATTTTTGTCAGGGTCGAATACTGGCAGTGCGATGTCATCATCGTTTGAGTGAGGCTTGGAGACGGCATCCCGTATTGCAGTGAGAAGACTTGCGACAACTTCAGCGTCCATCCTGAAACATAAGAAATATTAATAATTGTGAACTTGAGCTGATCCCACTTCTGATGTTAGATTTAATGCACCTATAGATGTGTGTATGTATATAGTCTGTAAACAATTGAAATTAAATAATATTTATATATAGGACTATGTATAAGAAAAGCCATAACTTCTTGTAATATACAATATATTTTATCTTCCATATCAATAGATTAAGTATATAATGCCAACACATATACTAATCTTATTAAAACCCTAAAATAAAGTATGTAAGAAATAGTCTCAATAGAAAACAATACAAATTTATTCATTTATATTACATATTATATTATAATTTAATATTTAATAATCGTATTTATTTATCATTTAATAAACATATTTATTTATCAAGTTTATCTATAACACAATAATGATAGTTACTTAGCTTTATGGCAAGTAGTCCTTCACCGTCCGCGTCTCGAGCAAAAGTGCCGCTCTGACGGGTCGGACCGCTTTTATAAGGCGAACCCCACTTCGTTTCAAACAGACAAACATCACGTGGCGCTATTTGTTAGTCAGAAACTACGTGGGTTTTTCTATTCAGTTACTTTACGTATTTATAACAATATTTTCTTAATACGTTACATAATATAATCAGAAATACATATTTATTATTCTAACACGTGCGAGGTGTTAAAAGCCGTGCATTAATGTGGGCTGACCGACAATAAAGTAATCGGAGGTAAGTGCAGAACAAAATTACGAATTTCAGATGAAAAAACGTGATTTTATATAAAGAAAATGTTATTCTTCATACAAAAGTCAATCCCGGTAGGGAAACACTATCCAGACTCATCTGGCTGAAGGCGTGACCAGTTAGTAAAAAAATATCTAGAAGCAAAGAAATTCAGAAGCAGAGGCTTCGAGTAAATCGGGATTGTATGTAGTGTTTTTACGAAGTGAAAATTATAAAGATAGTATTTTATTTTGGACTTTTCAGTGCTTGCCACGAGTGCGAGGTATTAAAAGCCGTGCCTGCTTGCGTAATGATCGACAAGGAAGTAATCGGAGGTAAGTGCAGAACAAAATTACGAATTTAAGATGAAAAAACGTGATTTTATATAAAGAAAATGTTGTTCTACATACCGAAGTCAATCCCGGTCGCGAAACACTATACAGACTCAACAGGCTGAAGGCATGACCAGTAAGTAATAAATTATCTAGAAGCAAAGAAAAACAAAAGCAGAAGACTTCGAGTAAATCGATATTGTAGGTAGCGTTTTTACGAAGTGAAAACTACGAAGATAGTATTTTATTTTGTTTATTTCAGAGCTTGCCAAGCGTGCGAGGTGTAAAAAGCCACGCCTTTCTGCGGGATGACTGACATCAAAGTAATCGGAGGTAAGAGCAGAACAAAATTGTGAATTTAAGATGAAAATACGTGATTTTATATAAAGAAAAGGTTTTTCTTCATACTTAAGTCAATCCCGGTCACGAAACACTATCCAAACTGATGTGGCTGAAGGCGGGGCCAGTAAGTAATAAATTATCTAAAAGCAAAGAAATTCAGAAGCAGAAGCTTCGAGTAAATCGATATTGTAAGTAGCGTTTTTACGAAGTGAAAACTACGAAGATAGTATTTTATTTTGTTTATTTCAGAGCTTGCCAAGCGTGCGAGGTGTAAAAAGCACTGCCTTATTGCGGGCTGTCCGACAATAAAGTAATCGGAGGTAAGAGCAGAACTAAATTATGAATTTAAGATGAAAAAACGTTATTTTATATTAAAAAAATGTTTGTCTCCATACCGACATAAGTCCCGGTCGTCAATCACTTTACAGACTCAACGGGCTGAAGGCTTGGCCAGTAAGTAATAAATTATTTATAAACAAAAAATTCAGAACTAGAGGCTTCGACTAAATCGAGATTGTAAGTAGTGTTTTTACGAAGTGAAAATTATAAAGATAGTATTTTATTTTGGACTTTTCAGTGCTTGCCACGAGTGCGAGGTATTAAAAGCCGTGCCTGCTTGCGTAATGATCGACAAGGAAGTAATCGGAGGTAAGTGCAGAACAAAATTACGAATTTAAGATGAAAAAACGTGATTTTATATAAAGAAAATGTTGTTCTACATACCGAAGTCAATCCCGGTCGCGAAACACTATACAGACTCAACAGGCTGAAGGCATGGCCAGTAAGTATTAAATCTCCTATAAGCAAAAAAATTCAGAAGCAGAGGCTTCGAGTAAATCGAGATTGTAGGTAGTGTTTTTACGAAGTGACAATTATAAAGATAGTATATTATTTTTATTTTTTCAGAGCTTGCCAAGCGTGCGAGGTGTTAAAAGCCGTGCCTTAATGTGGGCTGACCGACAATAAAGTAATCGGAGGTAAGTGCAGAACAAAATTACGAATTTCAGATGAAAAAACGTGATTTTATATAAAGAAAATGTTATTCTTCATACAAAAGTCAATCCCGGTAGCGAAACACTATCCAGACTCATCTGGCTGAAGGCGTGACCAGTTAGTAAAAAAATATCTAGAAGCAAAGAAATTCAGAAGCAGAGGCTTCGAGTAAATCGGGATTGTATGTAGTGTTTTTACGAAGTGAATATTATAAAGATGGTATTTTATTTTGGAATTTTCAGTGCTTGCCACGAGTGCGAGGTATTAAAAGCCGTGCCTGCTTGCGTAATGATCGACAAGGAAGTAATCGGAGGTAAGTGCAGAACAAAATTACGAATTTAAGATGAAAAAACGTGATTTTATATAAAGAAAATGTTGTTCTACATACCGAAGTCAATCCCGGTCGCGAAACACTATACAGACTCAACAGGCTGAAGGCATGGCCAGTAAGTAATAAATTTCCTATAAGCAAAAAAATTCAGAAGCAGAGGCTTCGAGTAAATCGAGATTGTAGGTAGTGTTTTTACGAAGTGAAAATTATAAAGAAAGTATTTTATTTTGATTTTTTCAGAGCTTGCCAAGCTCGCGAGGTGTTAAAAGCCGCACCTTAATGCGGGTTGACCGACAATAAAGGCATCGGAGGTAAGTGCAGAACAAAATTAGGAATTTCAGATGAAAAAACGTGATTTTATATAAAGAAAATGTTGTTCTACATACCGAAGTCAATCCCGGTCGCGAAACACTATACAGACTCAACAGGCTGAAGGCATGGCCAGTAAGTATTAAACCTCCCATAAGCAAAAAAATTCAGAAGCAGAGGCTTCGAGTAAATCGAGATTGTAGGTAGTGTTTTTACGAAGTGAAAATTATAAAAAAAGTATTTTATTTTGATTTTTTCAGAGCTTGCCAAGCTCGCGAGGTGTTAAAAGCCGCACCTTAATGCGGGTTGACCGACAATAAAGTAATCGGAGGTAAGTGCAGAACAAAATTAGGAATTTCAGATGAAAAAACGTGATTTTATATAAAGAAAATGTTGTTCTACATACCGAAGTGAATCCCGGTCGCGAAACACTATACAGACTCAACAGGCTGAAGGCATGGCCGGTAAGTAATAAATTTCCTATAAGCAAAAAAATTCAGAAGCAGAGGCTTCGAGTAAATCGAGATTGTAGGTAGTGTTTTTACGAAGTGAAAATTATAAAGATACTATTTTATTTTGATTTTTTCAGAGCTTGCCAAGCGTGCAAGGTGTTAAAAGCCGCGCCTTAATGCGGGCTGACCGACAATAAAGTAATCGGAGGTAAGTGCAGAACAAAATTACGAATTTCAGATGAAAAAACGTGATTTTATATAAAGTAAATGTTATTCTTCATACCGAAGTCAATCCCGGTAGCGAAACACTATCCAGACTCATCTGGCTGAAGGCGTGACCAGTTAGTAAAAAAATATCTAGAGGCATAGAAATTCAGAAGCAGACGCTTCAAGTAAATCGAGATTGTAGGTAGTGTTTTCACGAAGTGAAAATTTCGAAGATAGTATTTTACTTTGTTTTTTTCAGAGCTTGCCACGAGTGCGAGGTATTAAAAGCCGTGCCTGCTTGCGTACTGATCGACATGGAAGTAATCGGAGGTAAGTGCAGAAATAAATTATGAATTTAAGATGAAAAAACGTGATTTTATATAAAGAAAAGGTTGTTCTACATACCGAAGTCAATCCCAGTCGCGAAACACTATCCAGACTCATCTTGCTGAAGTCGTGGCCAGTAAGTAATAAATTTCCTATGAACAAAAAAATTCAGAAGCAGAGGCTCCGAATAAATCGAGATTGTAGGTAGTGTTTTTACGAAGTGACAATTATAAAGATAGTATATTATTTTTATTTTTTCAGAGCTTGCCAAGCGTGCGAGGTGTTAAAAGCCGTGCCTTAATGTGGGCTGACCGACAATAAAGTAATCGGAGGTAAGTGCAGAACAAAATTACGAATTTCAGATGAAAAAACGTGATTTTATATAAAGAAAATGTTATTCTTCATACCGAAGTCAATCCCGGTAGCGAAACACTATCCAGACTCATCTGGCTGAAGGCGTGACCAGTTAGTAAAAAAATATCTAGAAGCAAAGAAATTCAGAAGCAGAGGCTTCGAGTAAATCGGGATTGTATGTAGTGTTTTTACGAAGTGAAAATTATAAAGATAGTATTTTATTTTGGTCTTTTCAGTGCTTGCCACGAGTGCGAGGTATTAAAAACCATGCCTGCTTGCGTAATGATCGACAAGGAAGTAATCGGAGGAAAGTGCACAAATAAATTATGAATTTCAGATGAAAAAACGTGATTTTATATAAAGAAAATGTTGTTCTACATACCGAAGTCAATCCCGGTCGCGAAACACTATACAGACTCAACAGGCTGAAGGCATGGCCAGTAAGTAATAAATTTCGTATAAGCAAAAAAATTCAGAAGCAGAGGCTTCGAGTAAATCGAGATTGTAGGTAGTGTTTTTACGAAGTGAAAATTATAAAGAAAGTATTTTATTTTGATTTTTTCAGAGCTTGCCAAAGCGTGCGAGGTGTTAAAAGCCGCGCCTTAATACGGGCTGACCGACAATAAAGTAATTGGAGGTAAGTGTAGAACAAAATTACGAATTTCAGATGAAAAAACGTGATTTTATATAAAGAAAATGTTATTCTTCATACCGAAGTCAATCCCGGTAGCGAAACACTATCCAGACTCATCTGGCTGAAGGCGTGACCAGTTAGTAAAAAAATATCTAGAAGCAAAGAAATTCAGAAGCAGAGGCTTCGAGTAAATCGAGATTGTAGGTAGTGTTTTTACGAAGTGAAAATTATAAAGATACTATTTTATTTTGATTTTTTCAGAGCTTGCCAAGCGTGCGAGGTGTTAAAAGCCGCGCCTTAATGCGGGCTGACCGACAATAAAGTAAACGGAGGTAAGTGCAGAACAAAATTACGAATTTCAGATGAAAAAACGTGATTTTATATAAAGAAAATGTTATTCTTCATACCGAAGTCAATCCCGGTAGCGAAACACTATCCAGACTCATCTGGCTGAAGGCGTGACCAGTTAGTAAAAAAATATCTAGAGGCAAATAAATTCAGAAGCAGACGCTTCAAGTAAATCGAGATTGTAGGTAGTATTTCACGAAGTGAAAATTTCGAAGATAGTATTTTACTTTGTTTTTTTCAGAGCTTGCCACGAGTGCGAGGTATTAAAAGCCGTGCCTGCTTGCGTACTGATCGACATGGAAGTAATCGGAGGTAAGTGCAGAAATAAATTATGAATTTAAGATGAAAAAACGTGATTTTATATAAAGAAAATGTTGTTCTACATACCGAAGTCAATCCCAGTCGCGAAACACTATCCAGACTCATCTTGCTGAAGTCATGGCCAGTAAGTAATAAATTTCCTATGAACAAAAAAATTCAGAAGCAGAGGCTTCGAGTAAATCGAGATTGTAGGTAGTGTTTTTACGAAGTGCAAATTATAAAGATAGTATTTTATTTTGATTTTTTCAGAGCTTGCCAAACGTGCGAAGTGTTAAAAGCCGCGCCTTAATGCGGGCTGACCGACAATAAAGTAATCGGAGGTAAGTGCAGAACAAAATTACGAATTTCAGATGAAAAAACGTGATTTTATATAAAGAAAATGTTATTCTTCATACAAAAGTCAATCCCGGTAGCGAAACACTATCCAGACTCATCTGGCTGAAGGCGTGACCAGTTAGTAAAAAAATATCTAAAAGCAAAGAAATTCAGAAGCAGACGCTTCAAGTAAATCGAGATTGTAGGTAGTGTTTTCACGAAGTGAAAATTTCGAAGATAGTATTTTACTTTGTTTTTTTCAGAGCTTGCCACGAGTGCGAGGTATTAAAAGCCGAGCCTGCTTACGTACTGATCGACATGGAAGTAATCGGAGGTAAGTGCAGAAATAAATTATGAATTTAAGATGAAAAAACGTGATTTTATATAAAGAAAATGTTGTTCTACATACCGAAGTCAATCCCGGTCGCGAAACACTATCCAGACTCATCTTGCTGAAGGCGTGGCCAGTAAGTAATAAATTTCCTATGAGCAAAAAAATTCAGAAGCAGAGGCTTCGAGTAAATCGAGATGGTAGGTAGTGTTTTTACGAAGTGAAAATTATAAAGATAGTATTTTATTTTGATTTTTTCAGAGCTTGCCAAAGCGTGCGAGGTGTTAAAAGCCGCGCCTTAATACGGGCTGACCGACAATAAAGTAATTGGAGGTAAGTGTAGAACAAAATTACGAATTTCAGATGAAAAAACGTGATTTTATATAAAGAAAATGTTATTCTTCATACCGAAGTCAATCCCGGTAGCGAAACACTATCCAGACTCATCTGGCGGAAGGCGTGACCAGTTAGTAAAAAAATATCTAGAAGCAAAGAAATTCAGAAGCAGACGCTTCAAGTAAATCGAGATTGTAGGTAGTGTTTTCACGAAGTGAAAATTTCGAAGATAGTATTTTACTTTGGACTTTTCAGTGCTTGCCACGAGTGCGAGGTATTAAAAGCCATGCCTGCTATCGTAATGATCGACAAGGAAGTAATCGGAGGAAAGTGCAGAAATAAATTATGAATTTAAGATGAAAAAACGTGATTTTATATAAAGAAAATGTTGTTCTACATACCGAAGTCAATCCCGGTCGCGAAACACTATACAGACTCAACAGGCTGAAGGCATGGCCAGTAAGTATTAAATCTCCTATAAGCAAACAAATTCAGAAGCAGAGGCTTCGAGTAAATCGAGATTGTAGGTAGTGTTTTAACGAAGTGAAAATTATAAAGATAGTATTTTATTTTGATTTTTTCAGAGCTTGCCAAAGCGTGCGTGGTGTTAAAAGCCGCGCCTTAATACGGGCTGACCGACAATAAAGTAATTGGAGGTAGGTGTAGAACAAAATTACGAATTTCAGATGAAAAAACGTGATTTTATATAGAAAAAAATCTTTGTCTCCATACCGAAGTCAATCCCGGTCGCGAAACACTATACAGACTCAACAGGCTGAAGGCATGGCCAGTAAGTAATAAATTATCTAGAAGCAAAGAAAAACAAAAGCAGAAGACTTCGAGTAAATCGATATTGTAGGTAGCGTTTTTACGAAGTGAAAACTACGAAGATAGTATTTTATTTTGTTTATTTCAGAGCTTGCCAAGCGTGCGAGGTGTAAAAAGCACTGCCTTATTGCGGGCTGTCCGACAATAAAGTAATCGGAGGTAAGTGCAGAACAAAATTACGAATTTCAGATGAAAAAACGTGATTTTATATAAAGAAAATGTTATTCTTCATACCGAAGTCAATCCCGGTAGCGAAACACTATCCAGACTCATCTGGCTGAAGGCGTGACCAGTTAGTAAAAAAATATCAAGAAGCAAAGAAATTCAGAAGCAGACGCTTCAAGTAAATCGAGATTGTAGGTAGTGTTTTCACGAAGTGAAAATTTCGAAGATAGTATTTTACTTTGTTTTTTTCAGAGCTTGCCACGAGTGCGAGGTATTAAAAGCTGTGCCTGCTTACGTACTGATCGACATGGAAGTAATCGGAGGTAAGTGCAGAAATAAATTATGAATTTAAGATGAAAAAACGTGATTTTATATAAAGAAAATGTTGTTCTACATACCGAAGTCAATCCCGGTCGCGAAACACTATCCAGACTCATCTTGCTGAAGGCGTGGCCAGTCAGTAATAAATTTCCTATGAGCAAAAAAATTCAGAAGCAGAGGCTTCGAGTAAATCAAGATTGTCGGTAGTGTTTTTACGAAGTGAAAATTATAAAGATAGTATTTTATTTTGGACTTTTCAGTGCTTGCCACGAGTGCGAGGTATTAAAAGCCATGCCTGCTTGCGTAATGATCGACAAGGAAGGAATCGGAGGAAAGTGCACAAATAAATTATGAATTTCAGATGAAAAAACGTGATTTTATATAGAAAAAAATGTTTGTCTCCATACCGACATCAATCCCGATCGCCAAACACTATACAGACTCAACTACCCGAGGCATGGTCAATAAGTAATGAATTATCTATAAGCAAAAAAAAACAAAAGCATAAGACTTCGAGTAAATCGATATTGTAGGTAGCGTTTTTACGAAGTGAAAACTACGAAGATAGTATTTTATTTTGTTTATTTCAGAGCTTGCCAAGCGTGTGAGGTGTCAAAAGCACTGCCTTATTGCGGGCTGTCCGACAATAAAGTAATCGGAGGTAAGAGCAGAACAAAATTGTGAATTTACGATGAAAATACGTGATTTTATATAAAGAAAAGGTTTTTCTTCATACTTAAATCAATCCCGGTCACGAAACATTATCCCGACTCATCTCGCTGAAGGCAAGGCCAGTAAGTAATAAATTATCTATAAGCAAAGAAATTAAGAAGCAGAAGCTTCGAGTAAATCGAGATTGTAAGTAGCGTTTTTACGAAGTGAAAACTACGAAGATAGTATTTTATTTTGTTTATTTCAGAGCTTCCCAAGCGTGTGAGGTGTAAAAATCACCGCCTTATTACGGGCTGACCGACACTAAAGTAATCGGAGGTAAGAGCAGAAGTAATTACGAATTTCAGATGAAAAAACGTGATTTTATATAAAGAAAATGTTATTCTTCATACCGAAGTCAATCCCGGTTGCGAAACACTATCCAGACTCATCTAGCTGAAGGCGTGACCAGTTAGTAAAAAATATCAAGAAGCAAAGAAATTCAGAAGCAGACGCTTCAAGTAAATCGAGATTGTATGTAGTGTTTTCACGAAGTGAAAATTTCGAAGATAGTATTTTACTTTGTTTTTTTCAGAGCTTGCCACGAGTGCGAGGTATTAAAAGCCGTGCCTGCTTAGGTACTGATCGACATGGAAGTAATCGGAGGTAAGTGCAGAAATAAATTATGAATTTAAGATGAAAAAACGTGATTTTATATAAAGAAAATGTTGTTCTACATACCGAAGTCAATCCCGGTCGCGAAACACTATCCAGACTCATCTTGCTGAAGGCGTGGCCAGCAAGTAATAAATTTCCTATGAGCAAAAAAATTCAGAAGCAGAGGCTTCGAGTAAATCGAGATTGTAGGTAGTGTTTTTACGAAGTGAAAATTATAAAGATAGTATTTTATTTTGATTTTTTCAGAGCTTGCCAAAGCGTGCGAGGTGTTAAAAGCCGCGCCTTAATACGGGCTGACCGACAATAAAGTAATTGGAGGTAAGTGTAGAACAAAATTACGAATTTCAGATGAAAAAACGTGATTTTATATAAAGAAAATGTTATTCTTCATACCGAAGTCAATCGCAGTAGCGAAACACTATCCAGACTCATCTGGCTGAAGGCGTGACTAGTTAGTAAAAAAATATCTAGAAGCAAAGAAATTCAGAAGCAGACGCTTCAAGTAAATCGAGATTGTAGGTAGTGTTTTCACGAAGTGAAAATTTCGAAGATAGTATTTTACTTTGGACTTTTCAGTGCTTGCCACGAGTGCGAGGTATTAAAAGCCATGCCTGCTTGCGTAATGATCGACAAGGAAGTAATCGGAGGAAAGTGCAGAAATAAATTATGAATTTAAGATGAAAAAACGTGATTTTATATAAAGAAAATGTTGTTCTACATACCGAAGTCAATACCGGTCGCGAAACACTATACAGACTCAACAGGCTGAAGGCATGGCCAGTAAGTAATAAATTTCGTATAAGCAAAAAAATTCAGAAGCAGAGGCTTCGAGTAAATCGAGATTGTAGGTAGTGTTTTTACGAAGTGAAAATTATAAAGAAAGTATTTTATTTTGATTTTTTCAGAGCTTGCCAAGCTCGCGAGGTGTTAAAAGCCGCACCTTAATGCGGTTTGACCGACAATAAAGTAATCGGAGGTAAGTGCAGAACAAAATTAGGAATTTCAGATGAAAAAACGTGATTTTATATAAAGAAAATGTTGTTCTACATACCAAAGTCAATCCCGGTCGCGAAACACTATACAGACTCAACAGGCTGAAGGCATGGCCGGTAAGTACTAAATTTCCTATAAGCAAAAAAAATCATAAGCAGAGGCTTCGAGTAAATCGAGATTGTAGGTAGTGTTTTTACGAAGTGAAAATTATAAAGATACTATTTTATTTTGATTTTTTTAGAGCTTGCCAAGCGTGCGAGGTGTTAAAAGCCGCGCCTTAATGCGGGCTGACCGACAATAAAGTAATCGGAGGTAAGTGCAGAACAAAATTACGAATTTCAGATGAAAAAACTTGATTTTATATAAAGAAAATGTTATTCTTCATACCGAAGTCAATCCCGGTAGCGAAACACTATCCAGACTCATCTGGCTGAAGGCGTGACCAGTTAGTAAAAAAATATCTAGAGGCAAAGAAATTCAGAAGCAGACGCTTCAAGTAAATCGAGATTGTAGGTAGTATTTCACGAAGTGAAAATTTCGAAGATAGTATTTTACTTTGTTTTTTTCAGAGCTTGCACGAGTGCGAGGTATTAAAAGCCGTGCCTGCTTGCGTACTGATCGACATGGAAGTAATCGGAGGTAAGTGCAGAAATAAATTATGAATTTAAGATGAAAAAACGTGATTTTATATAAAGAAAATGTTGTTCTACATACCGAAGTCAATCCCAGTCGCGAAACACTATCCAGACTCATCTTGCTGAAGTCGTGGCCAGTAAGTAATAAATTTCCTATGAACAAAAAAATTCAGAAGCAGAGGCTTCGAGTAAATCGAGATTGTAGGTAGTGTTTTTACGAAGTGCAAAGTATAAAGATAGTATTTTATTTTGATTTTTTCAGAGCTTGCCAAACGTGCGAAGTGTTAAAAGCCGCGCCTTAATGCGGGCTGACCGACAATAAAGTAATCGGAGGTAAGTGCAGAACAAAATTACGAATTTCAGATGAAAAAACGTGATTTTATATAAAGAAAATGTTATTATTCATACCGAAGTCAATCCCGGTAGCGAAACACTATCCAGACTCATCTGGCGGAAGGCGTGACCAGTTAGTAAAAAAATATCTAGAAGCAAAGAAATTCAGAAGCAGACGCTTCAAGTAAATCGAGATTGTAGGTAGTGTTTTCACGAAGTGAAAATTTCGAAGATAGTATTTTACTTTGGACTTTTCAGTGCTTGCCACGAGTGCGAGGTATTAAAAGCCATGCCTGCTTGCGTAATGATCGACAAGGAAGTAATCGGAGGAAAGTGCAGAAATAAATTATGAATTTAAGATGAAAAAACGTGATTTTATATAAAGAAAATGTTGTTCTACATACCGAAGTCAATACCGGTCGCGAAACACTATACAGACTCAACAGGCTGAAGGCATGGCCAGTAAGTAATAAATTTCGTATAAGCAAAAAAATTCAGAAGCAGAGGCTTTGAGTAAATCGAGATTGTAGGTAGTGTTTTTACGAAGTGAAAATTATAAAGAAAGTATTTTATTTTGATTTTTTCAGAGCTTGCCAAGCTCGCGAGGTGTTAAAAGCCGCACCTTAATGCGGTTTGACCGACAATAAAGTAATCGGAGGTAAGTGCAGAACAAAATTAGGAATTTCAGATGAAAAAACGTGATTTTATATAAAGAAAATGTTGTTCTACATACCAAAGTCAATCCCGGTCGCGAAACACTATACAGACTCAACAGGCTGAAGGCATGGCCGGTAAGTACTAAATTTCCTATAAGCAAAAAAAATCATAATCAGAGGCTTCGAGTAAATCGAGATTGTAGGTAGTGTTTTTACGAAGTGAAAATTATAAAGATACTATTTTATTTTGATTTTTTCAGAGCTTGCCAAGCGTGCGAGGTGTTAAAAGCCGCGCCTTAATGCGGGCTGACCGACAATAAAGTAATCGGAGGTAAGTGCAGAACAAAATTACGAATTTCAGATGAAAAAACTTGATTTTATATAAAGAAAATGTTATTCTTCATACCGAAGTCAATCCCGGTAGCGAAACACTATCCAGACTCATCTGGCTGAAGGCGTGACCAGTTAGTAAAAAAATATCTAGAGGCAAAGAAATTCAGAAGCAGACGCTTCAAGTAAATCGAGATTGTAGGTAGTATTTCACGAAGTGAAAATTTCGAAGATAGTATTTTACTTTGTTTTTTTCAGAGCTTGCCACGAGTGCGAGGTATTAAAAGCCGTGCCTGCTTGCGTACTGATCGACATGGAAGTAATCGGAGGTAAGTGCAGAAATAAATTATGAATTTAAGATGAAAAAACGTGATTTTATATAAAGAAAATGTTGTTCTACATACCGAAGTCAATCCCAGTCGCGAAACACTATCCAGACTCATCTTGCTGAAGTCGTGGCCAGTAAGTAATAAATTTCCTATGAACAAAAAAATTCAGAAGCAGAGGCTTCGAGTAAATCGAGATTGTAGGTAGTGTTTTTACGAAGTGCAAAGTATAAAGATAGTATTTTATTTTGATTTTTTCAGAGCTTGCCAAACGTGCGAAGTGTTAAAAGCCGCGCCTTAATGCGGGCTGACCGACAATAAAGTAATCGGAGGTAAGTGCAGAACAAAATTACGAATTTCAGATGAAAAAACGTGATTTTATATAAAGAAAATGTTATTCTTCATACAAAAGTCAATCCCGGTAGCGAAACACTATCCAGACTCATCTGGCTGAAGGCGTGACCAGTTAGTAAAAAAATATCTAGAAGCAAAGAAATTCAGAAGCAGACGCTTCAAGTAAATCGAGATTGTAGGTAGTGTTTTCACGAAGTGAAAATTTCGAAGATAGTATTTTACTTTGTTTTTTTCAGAGCTTGGCACGAGTGCGAGGTATTAAAAGCCGTGCCTGCTTACGTACTGATCGACATGGAAGTAATCGGAGGTAAGTGCAGAAATAAATTATGAATTTAAGATGAAAAAAACGTGATTTTATATAAAGAAAATGTTGTTCTACATACCGAAGTCAATCCCGGTCGCGAAACACTATCCAGACTCATCTTGCTGAAGGCGTGGCCAGTAAGTAATAAATTTCCTATGAGCAAAAAAATTCAGAAGCAGAGGCTTCGAGTAAATCGAGATGGTAGGTAGTGTTTTTACGAAGTGAAAATTATAAAGATAGTATTTTATTTTGATTTTTTCAGAGCTTGCCAAAGCGTGCGAGGTGTTAAAAGCCGCGCCTTAATACGGGCTGACCGACAATAAAGTAATTGGAGGTAAGTGTAGAACCAAATTACGATTTTCATATGAAAAAACGTGATTTTATATAAAGAAAATGTTATTCTTCATACCGAAGTCAATCCCGGTAGCGAAACACTATCCAGACTCATATGGCGGAAGGCGTGACCAGTTAGTAAAAAAATATCTAGAAGCAAAGAAATTCAGAAGCAGACGCTTCAAGTAAATCGAGATTGTAGGTAGTGTTTTCACGAAGTGAAAATTTCGAAGATAGTATTTTACTTTGGACTTTTCAGTGCTTGCCACGAGTGCGAGGTATTAAAAGCCATGCCTGCTTGCGTAATGATCGACAAGGAAGTAATCGGAGGAAAGTGCAGAAATAAATTATGAATTTAAGATGAAAAAACGTGATTTTATATAAAGAAAATGTTGTTCTACATACCGAAGTCAATCCCGGTCGCGAAACACTATACAGACTCAACAGGCTGAAGGCATGGCCAGTAAGTATTGAATCTCCTATAAGCAATCAAATTCAGAAGCAGAGGCTTCGAGTAAATCGAGATTGTAGGTAGTGTTTTTACGAAGTGAAAATTATAAAGATAGTATTTTATTTTGATTTTTTCAGAGCTTGCCAAAGCGTGCGAGGTGTTAAAAGCCGCGCCTTAATACGGGCTGACCGACAATAAAGTAATTGGAGGTAAGTGTAGAACAAAATTACGAATTTCAGATGAAAAAACGTGATTTTATATAAAGAAAATGTTATTCTTCATACCGAAGTCAATCCCGGTAGCGAAACACTATCCAGACTCATCTGGCTGAAGGCGTGACCAGTTAGTAAAAAAATATCTAGAAGCAAAGAAATTCAGAAGCAGACGCTTCAAGTAAATCGAGATTGTAGGTAGTGTTTTCACGAAGTGAAAATTTCGAAGATAGTATTTTACTTTGTTTTTTTCAGAGCTTGCCACGAGTGCGAGGTATTAAAAGCCGTGCCTGCTTACGTACTGATCGACATGGAAGTAATCGGAGGAAAGTGCAGAAATAAATTATGAATTTAAGATGAAAAAACGTGATTTTATATAAAGAAAATGTTGTTCTACATACCGAAGTCAATCCCGGTCGCGAAACACTATCCAGACTCATCTTGCTGAAGGCGTGGCCAGTCAGTAATAAATTTCCTATGAGCAAAAAAATTCAGAAGCAGAGGCTTCGAGTAAATCAAGATTGTCGGTAGTGTTTTTACGAAGTGAAAATTATAAAGATAGTATTTTATTTTGGACTTTTCAGTGCTTGCCACGAGTGCGAGGTATTAAAAGCCATGCCTGCTTGCGTAATGATCGACAAGGAAGTAATCGGAGGAAAGTGCAGAAATAAATTATGAATTTAAGATGAAAAAACGTGATTTTATATAAAGAAAATGTTGTTCTACATACCGAAGTCAATCCCGGTCGCGAAACACTATACAGACTCAACAGGCTGAAGGCATGGCCAGTAAGTAATAAATTTCGTATAAGCAAAAAAATTCAGAAGCAGAAGCTTCGAGTAAATCGATATTGTAAGTAGTGTTTTTACGAAGTGAAAATTTCGAAGATAGTATGTTATTTGGATTTTTTTCAGAGCTTGCCAAGCGTGCGAAGTGTAAGAAGCCACGCCTTTCTGCGGGATGACTGACATCAAAGTAATCGGAGGTAAGAGCAGAACAAAATTGTGAATTTAAGATGAAAATACGTGATTTTATATAAAGAAAAGGTTTTTCTTCATACTTAAGTCAATCCCGGTCACGAAACACTATCCAAACTGATGTGGCTGAAGGCGGGGCCAGTAAGTAATAAATTATCTAAAAGCAAAGAAATTCAGAAGCAGAAGCTTCGAGTAAATCGATATTGTAAGTAGCGTTTTTACGAAGTGAAAACTACGAAGATAGTATTTTATTTTGTTTATTTCAGAGCTTGCCAAGCGTGCGAGGTGTAAAAAGCACTGCCTTATTGCGGGCTGTCCTACAATAAAGTAATCGGAGGTAAGAGCAGAACTAAATTATGAATTTAAGATGAAAAAACGTTATTTTATATTAAAAAAATGTTATTCTTCATACCGAAGTCAATCCCGGTAGCGAAACACTATCCAGACTCATCTGGCTGAAGGCGTGACCAGTTAGTAAAAAAATATCAAGAAGCAAAGAAATTCAGAAGCAGACGCTTCAAGTAAATCGAGATTGTAGGTAGTGTTTTTACGAAGTGAAAATTATAAAGATAGTATTTTATTTTTATTTTTTCAGAGCTTGCCAAGCGTGCGAGGTGTTAAAAGCCGTGCCTTAATGTGGGCTGACCGACAATAAAGTAATCGGAGGTAAGTGCAGAACAAAATTACAAATTTCAGATGAAAAAACGTGATTTTATATAAAGAAAATGTTATTCTTCATACCGAAGTCAATCCCGGTTGCGAAACACTATCCAGACTCATCTAGCTGAAGGCGTGACCAGTTAGTAAAAAAATATCAAGAAGCAAAGAAATTCAGAAGCAGACGCTTCAAGTAAATCGAGATTGTAGGTAGTGTTTTCACGAAGTGAAAATTTCGAAGATAGTATTTTACTTTGTTTTTTTCAGTGCTTGCCACGAGTGCGAGGTATTAAAAACCATGCCTGCTTGCGTAATGATCGACAAGGAAGTAATCGGAGGAAAGTGCACAAATAAATTATGAATTTCAGATGAAAAAACGTGATTTTATATAAAGAAAATGTTGTTCTACATACCGAAGTCAATCCCGGTCGCAAAACACTATCCAGACTCATCTTGCTGAAGGCGTGGCCAGTCAGTAATAAATTATCTAAAAGCAAAGAAATTCAGAAGCAGAGGCTTCGAGTAAATCGGGATTGTATGTAGTGTTTTTACGAAGTGAAAATTATAAAGATAGTATTTTATTTTGGACTTTTCAGTGCTTGCCACGAGTGCGAGGTATTAAAAGCCATGCCTGCTTGCGTAATGATCGACAAGGAAGTAATCGGAGGAAAGTGCACAAATAAATTATGAATTTCAGATGAAAAAACGTGATTTTATATAGAAAAAAATCTTTGTCTCCATACCGAAGTCAATCCCGGTCGCGAAACACTATACAGACTCAACAGGCTGAAGGCATGGCCAGTAAGTAATAAATTATCTAGAAGCAAAGAAAAACAAAAGCAGAAGACTTCGAGTAAATCGATATTGTAGGTAGCGTTTTTACGAAGTGAAAACTACGAAGATAGTATTTTATTTTGTTTATTTCAGAGCTTGCCAAGCGTGCGAGGTGTAAAAAGCACTGCCTTATAGCGGGCTGTCCGACAATAAAGTAATCGGAGGTAAGTGCAGAACAAAATTACGAATTTCAGATGAAAAAACGTGATTTTATATAAAGAAAATGTTGTTCTACATACCGAAGTCAATCGCGGTAGCGAAACACTATCCAGACTCATCTGGCTGAAGGCGTGACTAGTTAGTAAAAAAATATCTAGAAGCAAAGAAATTCAGAAGCAGACGCTTCAAGTAAATCGAGATTGTAGGTAGTGTTTTCACGAAGTGAAAATTTCGAAGATAGTATTTTACTTTGGACTTTTCAGTGCTTGCCACGAGTGCGAGGTATTAAAAGCCATGCCTGCTTGCGTAATGATCGACAAGGAAGTAATCGGAGGAAAGTGCAGAAATAAATTATGAATTTAAGATGAAAAAACGTGATTTTATATAAAGAAAATGTTGTTCTACATACCGAAGTCAATACCGGTCGCGAAACACTATACAGACTCAACAGGCTGAAGGCATGGCCAGTAAGTAATAAATTTCGTATAAGCAAAAAAATTCAGAAGCAGAGGCTTCGAGTAAATCGAGATTGTAGGTAGTGTTTTTACGAAGTGAAAATTATAAAGAAAGTATTTTATTTTGATTTTTTCAGAGCTTGCCAAGCTCGCGAGGTGTTAAAAGCCGCACCTTAATGCGGGTTGACCGACAATAAAGTAATCGGAGGTAAGTGCAGAACAAAATTAGGAATTTCAGATGAAAAAACGTGATTTTATATAAAGAAAATGTTGTTCTACATACCAAAGTCAATCCCGGTCGCGAAACACTATACAGACTCAACAGGCTGAAGGCATGGCCGGTAAGTAATAAATTTCCTATAAGCAAAAAAAATCATAAGCAGAGGCTTCGAGTAAATCGAGATTGTAGGTAGTGTTTTTACGAAGTGAAAATTATAAAGATACTATTTTATTTTGATTTTTTCAGAGCTTGCCAAGCGTGCGAGGTGTTAAAAGCCGCGCCTTAATGCGGGCTGACCGACAATAAAGTAATCGGAGGTAAGTGCAGAACAAAATTACGAATTTCAGATGAAAAAACTTGATTTTATATAAAGAAAATGTTATTCTTCATACCGAAGTCAATCCCGGTAGCGAAACACTATCCAGACTCATCTGGCTGAAGGCGTGACCAGTTAGTAAAAAAATATCTAGAGGCAAAGAAATTCAGAAGCAGACGCTTCAAGTAAATCGAGATTGTAGGTAGTATTTCACGAAGTGAAAATTTCGAAGATAGTATTTTACTTTGTTTTTTCAGAGCTTGCCACGAGTGCGAGGTATTAAAAGCCGTGCCTGCTTGCGTACTGATCGACATGGAAGTAATCGGAGGTAAGTGCAGAAATAAATTATGAATTTAAGATGAAAAAACGTGATTTTATATAAAGAAAATGTTGTTCTACATACCGAAGTCAATCCCAGTCGCGAAACACTATCCAGACTCATCTTGCTGAAGTCGTGGCCAGTAAGTAATAAATTTCCTATGAACAAAAAAATTCAGAAGCAGAGGCTTCGAGTAAATCGAGATTGTAGGTAGTGTTTTTACGAAGTGCAAAGTATAAAGATAGTATTTTATTTTGATTTTTTCAGAGCTTGCCAAACGTGCGAAGTGTTAAAAGCCGCGCCTTAATGCGGGCTGACCGACAATAAAGTAATCGGAGGTAAGTGCAGAACAAAATTACGAATTTCAGATGAAAAAACGTGATTTTATATAAAGAAAATGTTATTCTTCATACAAAAGTCAATCCCGGTAGCGAAACACTATCCAGACTCATCTGGCTGAAGGCGTGACCAGTTAGTAAAAAAATATCTAGAAGCAAAGAAATTCAGAAGCAGACGCTTCAAGTAAATCGAGATTGTAGGTAGTGTTTTCACGAAGTGAAAATTTCGAAGATAGTATTTTACTTTGTTTTTTTCAGAGCTTGGCACGAGTGCGAGGTATTAAAAGCCGTGCCTGCTTACGTACTGATCGACAATAAAGTAATCGGAGGTAAGAGCAGAACTAAATTATGAATTTAAGATGAAAAAACGTTATTTTATATTAAAAAAATGTTTGTCTCCATACCGACATAAGTCCCGGTCGTCAATCACTTTACAGACTCAACGGGCTGAAGGCTTGGCCAGTAAGTAATAAATTATTTATAAACAAAAAATTCAGAAGTAGAGGCTTCGACTAAATCGAGATTGTAAGTAGTGTTTTTACGAAGTGAAAATTTCGAAGATAGTATTTTATTTGGATTTTTTAAGAGGTTGCCAAGCGTGCGAGGTGTAACAAGCCACGCCTTTTTGCGGGCTGACAGACAATAAAGTAATCGGAGGTAACATAAAGGAATGTTCGAGGTGTTAAAAGCCGTGCCTTAATGTGGGCTGACCGACAATAAAGTAATCGGAGGTAAGTGCAGAACAAAATTACGAATTTCAGAAGAAAAAACGGTGATTTTATATAAAGAAAATGTTATTCTTCATACAAAAGTCAATCCCGGTAGCGAAACACTATCCAGACTCATCTGGCTGAAGGCGTGACCAGTTAGTAAAAAAATATCTAGAAGCAAAGAAATTCAGAAGCAGACGCTTCAAGTAAATCGAGATTGTAGGTAGTGTTTTCACGAAGTGAAAATTTCGAAGATAGTATTTTACTTTGTTTTTTTCAGAGCTTGGCACGAGTGCGAGGTATTAAAAGCCGTGCCTGCTTACGTACTGATCGACATGGAAGTAATCGGAGGTAAGTGCAGAAATAAATTATGAATTTAAGATGAAAAAACGTGATTTTATATAAAGAAAATGTTGTTCTACATACCGAAGTCAATCCCGGTCGCGAAACACTATCCAGACTCATCTTGCTGAAGGCGTGGCCAGTAAGTAATAAATTTCCTATGAGCAAAAAAATTCAGAAGCAGAGGCTTCGAGTAAATCGAGATTGTAAGTAGTGTTTTTACGAAGTGAAAATTTTGAAGATAGTATGTTATTTGGATTTTTTTCAGAGCTTGCCAAGCGTGCGAAGTGTAAGAAGCCACGCCTTTCTGCGGGATGACTGACATCAAAGTAATCGGAGGTAAGAGCAGAACAAAATTGTGAATTTAAGATGAAAATACGTGATTTAATATAAAGAAAAGGTTTTTCTTCATACTTAAGTCAATCCCGGTCACGAAACACTATCCAAACTGATGTGGCTGAAGGCGGGGCCAGTAAGTAATAAATTATCTAAAAGCAAAGAAATTCAGAAGCAGAAGCTTCGAGTAAATCGATATTGTAAGTAGTGTTTTTACGAAGTGAAAATTTCGAAGATAGTATGTTATTTGGATTTTTTTCAGAGCTTGCCAAGCTGCGAAGTGTAAGAAGCCACGCCTTTCTGCGGGATGACTGACATCAAAGTAATCGGAGGTAAGAGCAGAACAAAATTGTGAATTTAAGATGAAAATACGTGATTTTATATAAAGAAAAGGTTTTTCTTCATACTTAAGTCAATCCCGGTCACGAAACACTATCCAAACTGATGTGGCTGAAGGCGGGGCCAGTAAGTAATAAATTATCTAGAAGCAAAGAAAAACAAAAGCAGAAGACTTCGAGTAAATCGATATTATAGGTAGCGTTTTTACGAAGTGAAAACTACGAAGATAGTATTTTATTTTGTTTATTTCAGAGCTTGCCAAGCGTGCGAGGTGTAAAAAGGACTGCCTTATTGCGGGCTGTCCGACAATAAAGTAATCGGAGGTAAGAGCAGAACTAAATTATGAATTTAAGATGAAAAAACGTTATTTTATATTAAAAAAATGTTTGTCTCCATACCGACATAAGTCCCGGTCGTCAATCACTTTACAGACTCAACGGGCTGAAGGCTTGGCCAGTAAGTAATAAATTATTTATAAACAAAAAATTCAGAAGTAGAGGCTTCGACTAAATCGAGATTGTAAGTAGTGTTTTTACGAAGTGAAAATTTCGAAGATAGTATTTTATTTGGATTTTTTAAGAGGTTGCCAAGCGTGCGAGGTGTAACAAGCCACGCCTTTTTGCGGGCTGACAGACAATAAAGTAATCGGAGGTAACATAAAGTAATGTTCGAGGTGTTAAAAGCCGTGCCTTAATGTGGGCTGACCGACAATAAAGTAATCGGAGGTAAGTGCAGAACAAAATTACGAATTTCAGAAGAAAAAACGGTGATTTTATATAAAGAAAATGTTATTCTTCATACAAAAGTCAATCCCGGTAGCGAAACACTATCCAGACTCATCTGGCTGAAGGCGTGACCAGTTAGTAAAAAAATATCTAGAAGCAAAGAAATTCAGAAGCAGAGGCTTCGAGTAAATCGGGATTGTATGTAGTGTTTTTACGAAGTGAAAATTATAAAGATAGTATTTTATTTTGGACTTTCCAGTGCTTGCCACGAGTGCGAGGTATTAAAAGCCGTGCCTGCTTGCGTAATGATCGACAAGGAAGTAATCGGAGGTAAGTGCAGAACAAAATTACGAATTTAAGATGAAAAAACGTGATTTTATATAAAGAAAATGTTGTTCTACATACCGAAGTCAATCCCGGTCGCGAAACACTATACAGACTCAACAGGCTGAAGGCATGGCCAGTAAGTATTAAATTATCTAGAAGCAAAGAAAAACAAAAGCAGAAGACTTCGAGTAAATCGATATTGTAGGTAGCGTTTTTACGAAGTGAAAACTACGAAGATAGTATTTTATTTTGTTTATTTCAGAGCTTGCCAAGCGTGCGAGGTGTAAAAAGCACTGCCTTATTGCGGGCTGTCCGACAATAAAGTAATCGGAGGTAAGTGCAGAACAAAATTACGAATTTCAGATGAAAAAACGTGATTTTATATAAAGAAAATGTTATTCTTCATACCGAAGTCAATCCCGGTCGCGAAACACTATCCAGACTCATCTGGCTGAAGGCGTGACCAGTTAGTAAAAAAATATCTAGAGGCAAAGAAATTCAGAAGCAGACGCTTCAAGTAAATCGAGATTGTAGGTAGTATTTCACGAAGTGAAAATTTCGAAGATAGTATTTTACTTTGTTTTTTTCAGAGCTTGCCACGAGTGCGAGGTATTAAAAGCCGTGCCTGCTTACGTACTGATCGACATGGAAGTAATCGGAGGTAAGTGCAGAAATAAATTATGAATTTAAGATGAAAAAACGTGATTTTATATAGAAAAAAATCTTTGTCTCCATACCGAAGTCAATCCCGGTCGCGAAACACTATACAGACTCAACAGGCTGAAGGCATGGCCAGTAAGTAATAAATTATCTAGAAGCAAAGAAAAACAAAAGCAGAAGACTTCGAGTAAATCGATATTGTAGGTAGCGTTTTTACGAAGTGAAAACTACGAAGATAGTATTTTATTTTGTTTATTTCAGAGCTTGCCAAGCGTGCGAGGTGTAAAAAGCACTGCCTTATTGCGGGCTGTCCGACAATAAAGTAATCGGAGGTAAGTGCAGAACAAAATTACGAATTTCAGATGAAAAAACGTGATTTGATATAAAGAAAATGTTATTCTTCATACCGAAGTCAATCCCGGTAGCGAAACACTATCCAGACTCATCTGGCTGAAGGCGTGACCAGTTAGTAAAAAAATATCAAGAAGCAAAGAAATTCAGAAGCAGACGCTTCAAGTAAATCGAGATTGTAGGTAGTGTTTTCACGAAGTGAAAATTTCGAAGATAGTATTTTACTTTGTTTTTTTCAGAGCTTGCCACGAGTGCGAGGTATTAAAAGCTGTGCCTGCTTACGTACTGATCGACATGGAAGTAATCGGAGGTAAGTGCAGAAATAAATTATGAATTTAAGATGAAAAAACGTGATTTTATATAAAGAAAATGTTGTTCTACATACCGAAGTCAATCCCGGTCGCGAAACACTATCCAGACTCATCTTGCTGAAGGCGTGGCCAGTCAGTAATAAATTTCCTATGAGCAAAAAAATTCAGAAGCAGAGGCTTCGAGTAAATCAAGATTGTCGTTAGTGTTTTTACGAAGTGAAAATTATAAAGATAGTATTTTATTTTGGACTTTTCAGTGCTTGCCACGAGTGCGAGGTATTAAAAGCCATGCCTGCTTGCGTAATGATCGACAAGGAAGGAATCGGAGGAAAGTGCACAAATAAATTATGAATTTCAGATGAAAAAACGTGATTTTATATAGAAAAAAATGTTTGTCTCCATACCGACATCAATCCCGATCGCCAAACACTATACAGACTCAACTACCCGAGGCATGGTCAATAAGTAATGAATTATCTATAAGCAAAAAAAAACAAAAGCATAAGACTTCGAGTAAATCGATATTGTAGGTAGCGTTTTTACGAAGTGAAAACTACGAAGATAGTATTTTATTTTGTTTATTTCAGAGCTTGCCAAGCGTGCGAGGTGTAAAAAGCACTGCCTTATTGCGGGCTGTCCGACAATAAAGTAATCGGATGTAAGAGCAGAACAAAATTGTGAATTTACGATGAAAATACGTGATTTTATATAAAGAAAAGGTTTTTCTTCATACTTAAATCAATCCCGGTCACGTAACATTATCCCGACTCATCTCGCTGAAGGCAAGGCCAGTAAGTAATAAATTATCTATAAGCAAAGAAATTCAGAAGCAGAAGCTTCGAGTAAATCGAGATTGTAAGTAGCGTTTTTACGAAGTGAAAACTACGAAGATAGTATTTTATTTTGTTTATTTCAGAGCTTCCCAAGCGTGTGAGGTGTAAAAATCACCGCCTTATTACGGGCTGACCGACACTAAAGTAATCGGAGGTAAGAGCAGAAGTAATTACGAATTTCAGATGAAAAAACGTGATTTTATATAAAGAAAATGTTATTCTTCATACCGAAGTCAATCGCAGTAGCGAAACACTATCCAGACTCATCTGGCTGAAGGCGTGACTAGTTAGTAAAAAAATATCTAGAAGCAAAGAAATTCAGAAGCAGACGCTTCAAGTAAATCGAGATTGTAGGTAGTGTTTTCACGAAGTGAAAATTTCGAAGATAGTATTTTACTTTGGACTTTTCAGTGCTTGCCACGAGTGCGAGGTATTAAAAGCCATGCCTGCTTGCGTAATGATCGACAAGGAAGTAATCGGAGGAAAGTGCAGAAATAAATTATGAATTTAAGATGAAAAAACGTGATTTTATATAAAGAAAATGTTGTTCTACATACCGAAGTCAATCCCGGTCGCGAAACACTATCCAGACTCATCTTGCTGAAGGCGTGGCCAGTAAGTAATAAATTTCCTATGAGCAAAAAAATTCAGAAGCAGAGGCTTCGAGTAAATCGAGATGGTAGGTAGTGTTTTTACGAAGTGAAAATTATAAAGATAGTATTTTATTTTGATTTTTTCAGAGCTTCCCAAGCGTGTGAGGTGTAAAAATCACCGCCTTATTACGGGCTGACCGACACTAAAGTAATCGGAGGTAAGAGCAGAAGTAATTACGAATTTCAGATGAAAAAACGTGATTTTATATAAAGAAAATGTTATTCTTCATACCAAAGTCAATCCCGGTCGCGAAACACTATACAGACTCAACAGGCTGAAGGCATGGCCGGTAAGTAATAAATTTCCTATAAGCAAAAAAAATCATAAGCAGAGGCTTCGAGTAAATCGAGATTGTAGGTAGTGTTTTTACGAAGTGAAAATTATAAAGATACTATTTTATTTTGATTTTTTCAGAGCTTGCCAAGCGTGCGAGGTGTTAAAAGCCGCGCCTTAATGCGGGCTGACCGACAATAAAGTAATCGGAGGTAAGTGCAGAACAAAATTACGAATTTCAGATGAAAAAACTTGATTTTATATAAAGAAAATGTTATTCTTCATACCGAAGTCAATCCCGGTAGCGAAACACTATCCAGACTCATCTGGCTGAAGGCGTGACCAGTTAGTAAAAAAATATCTAGAGGCAAAGAAATTCAGAAGCAGACGCTTCAAGTAAATCGAGATTGTAGGTAGTATTTCACGAAGTGAAAATTTCGAAGATAGTATTTTACTTTGTTTTTTTCAGAGCTTGCCACGAGTGCGAGGTATTAAAAGCCGTGCCTGCTTGCGTACTGATCGACATGGAAGTAATCGGAGGTAAGTGCAGAAATAAATTATGAATTTAAGATGAAAAAACGTGATTTTATATAAAGAAAATGTTGTTCTACATACCGAAGTCAATCCCAGTCGCGAAACACTATCCAGACTCATCTTGCTGAAGTCGTGGCCAGTAAGTAATAAATTTCCTATGAACAAAAAAATTCAGAAGCAGAGGCTTCGAGTAAATCGAGATTGTAGGTAGTGTTTTTACGAAGTGCAAAGTATAAAGATAGTATTTTATTTTGTTTTTTTCAGAGCTTGCCAAACGTGCGAAGTGTTAAAAGCCGCGCCTTAATGCGGGCTGACCGACAATAAAGTAATCGGAGGTAAGTGCAGAACAAAATTACGAATTTCAGATGAAAAAACGTGATTTTATATAAAGAAAATGTTATTCTTCATACAAAAGTCAATCCCGGTAGCGAAACACTATCCAGACTCATCTGACTGAAGGCGTGACCAGTTAGTAAAAAAATATCTAGAAGCAAAGAAATTCAGAAGCAGACGCTTCAAGTAAATCGAGATTGTAGGTAGTGTTTTCACGAAGTGAAAATTTCGAAGATAGTATTTTACTTTGTTTTTTTCAGAGCTTGGCACGAGTGCGAGGTATTAAAAGCCGTGCCTGCTTACGTACTGATCGACATGGAAGTAATCGGAGGTAAGTGCAGAAATAAATTATGAATTTAAGATGAAAAAACGTGATTTTATATAAAGAAAATGTTGTTCTACATACCGAAGTCAATCCCGGTCGCGAAACACTATCCAGACTCATCTTGCTGAAGGCGTGGCCAGTAAGTAATAAATTTCCTATGAGCAAAAAAATTCAGAAGCAGAGGCTTCGAGTAAATCGAGATTGTAAGTAGTGTTTTTACGAAGTGAAAATTTTGAAGATAGTATGTTATTTGGATTTTTTTCAGAGCTTGCCAAGCGTGCGAAGTGTAAGAAGCCACGCCTTTCTGCGGGATGACTGACATCAAAGTAATCGGAGGTAAGAGCAGAACAAAATTGTGAATTTAAGATGAAAATACGTGATTTAATATAAAGAAAAGGTTTTTCTTCATACTTAAGTCAATCCCGGTCACGAAACACTATCCAAACTGATGTGGCTGAAGGCGGGGCCAGTAAGTAATAAATTATCTAAAAGCAAAGAAATTCAGAAGCAGAAGCTTCGAGTAAATCGATATTGTAAGTAGTGTTTTTACGAAGTGAAAATTTCGAAGATAGTATGTTATTTGGATTTTTTTCAGAGCTTGCCAAGCTGCGAAGTGTAAGAAGCCACGCCTTTCTGCGGGATGACTGACATCAAAGTAATCGGAGGTAAGAGCAGAACAAAATTGTGAATTTAAAATGAAAATACGTGATTTTATATAAAGAAAAGGTTTTTCTTCATACTTAAGTCAATCCCGGTCACGAAACACTATCCAAACTGATGTGGCTGAAGGCGGGGCCAGTAAGTAATAAATTATCTAGAAGCAAAGAAAAACAAAAGCTGAAGACTTCGAGTAAATCGATATTATAGGTAGCGTTTTTACGAAGTGAAAACTACGAAGATAGTATTTTATTTTGTTTATTTCAGAGCTTGCCAAGCGTGCGAGGTGTAAAAAGCACTGCCTTATTGCGGGCTGTCCGACAATAAAGTAATCGGAGGTAAGAGCAGAACTAAATTATGAATTTAAGATGAAAAAACGTTATTTTATATTAAAAAAATGTTTGTCTCCATACCGACATAAGTCCCGGTCGTCAATCACTTTACAGACTCAACGGGCTGAAGGCTTGGCCAGTAAGTAATAAATTATTTATAAACAAAAAATTCAGAAGTAGAGGCTTCGACTAAATCGAGATTGTAAGTAGTGTTTTTACGAAGTGAAAATTTCGAAGATAGTATTTTATTTGGATTTTTTATGAGGTTGCCAAGCGTGCGAGGTGTAACAAGCCACGCCTTTTTGCGGGCTGACAGACAATAAAGTAATCGGAGGTAACATAAAGGAATGTTCGAGGTGTTAAAAGCCGTGCCTTAATGTGGGCTGACCGACAATAAAGTAATCGGAGGTAAGTGCAGAACAAAATTACGAATTTCAGAAGAAAAAACGGTGATTTTATATAAAGAAAATGTTATTCTTCATACAAAAGTCAATCCCGGTAGCGAAACACTATCCAGACTCATCTGGCTGAAGGCGTGACCAGTTAGTAAAAAAATATCTAGAAGCAAAGAAATTCAGAAGCAGAGGCTTCGAGTAAATCGGGATTGTATGTAGTGTTTTTACGAAGTGAAAATTATAAAGATAGTATTTTATTTTGGACTTTCCAGTGCTTGCCACGAGTGCGAGGTATTAAAAGCCGTGCCTGCTTGCGTAATGATCGACAAGGAAGTAATCGGAGGTAAGTGCAGAACAAAATTACGAATTTAAGATGAAAAAACGTGATTTTATATAAAGAAAATGTTGTTCTACATACCGAAGTCAATCCCGGTCGCGAAACACTATACAGACTCAACAGGCTGAAGGCATGGCCAGTAAGTATTAAATTATCTAGAAGCAAAGAAAAACAAAAGCAGAAGACTTCGAGTAAATCGATATTGTAGGTAGCGTTTTTACGAAGTGAAAACTACGAAGATAGTATTTTATTTTGTTTATTTCAGAGCTTGCCAAGCGTGCGAGGTGTAAAAAGCACTGCCTTATTGCGGGCTGTCCGACAATAAAGTAATCGGAGGTAAGTGCAGAACAAAATTACGAATTTCAGATGAAAAAACGTGATTTTATATAAAGAAAATGTTATTCTTCATACCGAAGTCAATCCTGGTAGCGAAACACTATCCAGACTCATCTGGCTGAAGGCGTGACCAGTTAGTAAAAAAATATCTAGAAGCAAAGAAATTCAGAAGCAGACGCTTCAAGTAAATCGAGATTGTAGGTAGTGTTTTCACGAAGTGAAAATTTCGAAGATAGTATTTTACTTTGTTTTTTTCAGAGCTTGGCACGAGTGCGAGGTATTAAAAGCCGTGCCTGCTTACGTACTGATCGACATGGAAGTAATCGGAGGTAAGTGCAGAAATAAATTATGAATTTAAGATGAAAAAACGTGATTTTATATAAAGAAAATGTTGTTCTACATACCGAAGTCAATCCCGGTCGCGAAACACTATCCAGACTCATTTTGCTGAAGGCGTGGCCAGTAAGTAATAAATTTCCTATGAGCAAAAAAATTCAGAAGCAGAGGCTTCGAGTAAATCGAGATTGTAAGTAGTGTTTTTACGAAGTGAAAATTTTGAAGATAGTATGTTATTTGGATTTTTTTCAGAGCTTGCCAAGCGTGCGAAGTGTAAGAAGCCACGCTTTTCTGGGGGATGACTGACATCAAAGTAATCGGAGGTAAGAGCAGAACAAAATTGTGAATTTAAGATGAAAATACGTGATTTAATATAAAGAAAAGGTTTTTCTTCATACTTAAGTCAATCCCGGTCACGAAACACTATCCAAACTGATGTGGCTGAAGGCGGGGCCAGTAAGTAATTAATTATCTAAAAGCAAAGAAATTCAGAAGCAGAAGCTTCGAGTAAATCGATATTGTAAGTAGTGTTTTTACGAAGTGAAAATTTCGAAGATAGTATGTTATTTGGATTTTTTTCAGAGCTTGCCAAGCTGCGAAGTGTAAGAAGCCACGCCTTTCTGCGGGATGACTGACATCAAAGTAATCGGAGGTAAGAGCAGAACAAAATTGTGAATTTAAGATGAAAATACGTGATTTTATATAAAGAAAAGGTTTTTCTTCATACTTAAGTCAATCCCGGTCACGAAACACTATCCAAACTGATGTGGCTGAAGGCGGGGCCAGTAAGTAATAAATTATCTAGAAGCAAAGAAAAACAAAAGCAGAAGACTTCGAGTAAATCGATATTATAGGTAGCGTTTTTACGAAGTGAAAACTACGAAGATAGTATTTTATTTTGTTTATTTCAGAGCTTGCCAAGCGTGCGAGGTGTAAAAAGCACTGCCTTATTGCGGGCTGTCCGACAATAAAGTAATCGGAGGTAAGAGCAGAACTAAATTATGAATTTAAGATGAAAAAACGTTATTTTATATTAAAAAAATGTTTGTCTCCATACCGACATAAGTCCCGGTCGTCAATCACTTTACAGACTCAACGGGCTGAAGGCTTGGCCAGTAAGTAATAAATTATTTATCCACTCACGCGCCCCAATGCAAAAATTAGTAAATTTTGAAATCCGTGAAACGCCCCCATCTTCATTATTTCACCACTTCAAACTGTCAGCGGACAGCACGTTTGTTTTTTATTTTTTTGAATTTTATGCGTGGACCCACCCCTTCTGTTTCATGTTTTTTGGAAAGGTGGTTAAATTTTGAATTTTTGTTTCGAAAGCCATGTGTGTGTATCGGACGTAAGAATAAAATTATCTGTGGTTGAAAATAAGTTTGCGAAGTGTACTGTGGGCTGTCAATCTGCCATTTCGTCGTCGCGGATTTTATGATACACAATTAAACGGTAAGTAATGATTATAATCAACATTATATACTATTTTGTTCGTGATTTAACGCTCTTTCGAGTTATCTATACTACATTTGAATTTCGAGTTTTAAAATCGTTCCTATAATTAGAAATATGTTTCATTGTTGTCTGAAAAATTCTTAGCTCTTGAAAAACGTAATAAAAACGAATCTATTACTACTTTTTACGTAAATTAATGTGTATTAACCATGTAGCCTGGTTAATTACGAACAGTTTGGTACCAATATTATATCATTTCGTTGTGATTTCAAAGTACAAAATCTAATTGCAAAAACCAATAGCCAATTTTTTTCGAAGCACGCGGCGTGGCGTAGTTCATTGACACGGATTAAAGAAACCTATTCATGATAAATTGTGGTTATTCTTCTCTCTTGAAACCTTTGAGTTCTGATTTGTGATAATTACTCAAAAAAAAAAAACAATCTCGATTTTTGCCATATTTTTCAGAAAAAATGCAAAATGGATAATATTATTCAAGGACAGGGTGGCAGGCGAGGCTCAGCAGGTCGCAGGCGCTCGCGAGGGCGAGGGCGATGCTTATTTGGAGAGAGGTATAGTGTATAATGTATAACAAATACATAAGTACCTGTTTGAAAAGAGGTATAGTAGCTGTATAAAAAGTATATATCTAATACATTTTTCTCTCAAAGAGAGGAGCCCTGTGTCCCAGCAGTGGGAACTTGATAGGCTAGTTACACATACCATCGAACTGATTACCTAACTTAACGGGATCAACTTTGAAATCAAATTGTTCTCTCAACTTCTTAACTCAAATTGTATATAATATAATACATTTCCCTCTCAAAGAGAGGAGCCTTGTGTCCCAGCAGTGAGAACATTATAGGCTGATTACACTACATAGCATCGAACTGAAAAACTTAACGGGATCAACTTCAAAATCAAATTGTTCTATCAACTTGTTATCTCAAATTGTATATAATCTAATACATTTCCCTCTCAAAGAGAGGAGCCCTGTGTCCCAGCAGTGGGAACATTCTAGGCTGATTACGCTACATAGCATCGAACTGAAAAACTTAACGGGATCAACTTCGAAATCAAATTGTTCTCTCAACTTCTTAACTCATATTGTTTTTTTTTCAGTACACCTGCAGGGCCAGCGCCAGAGGCAGAGCCAGCGCCAGGGCCTTCTGAGCTCTGTCCCGCAGCACCCAGTCCCGCAACACCCAGCCCCGCAGCACCCATGCTGACCCCGGCTGAAGAGTATGTGTTCATATCTTTATTTGCATTTCATAATGTTTGAAGATCTTACAATGGGCTTAAAGCTAAGGCACAATTATGGACCCTGTAGGGCACAGCAAAAAGTATAAAATTAATGTTTTAAATAGAATTAATACTTAATTAATTATGGATTTTCTGTAGTTTCTGCCTACCCCCATGGGAAGAAGGCGTGAGTTTATTTATGTATGTATGTTTTGAAACATGTCCTTAGTATTAAATAATTAAATTATTACATTTATTATTCTTGTTTAAATTAAAACTTATTTGATAATAAAATGTACTAGAATATTTATGTATGTAGGTATGAATGTGAATGTATAGTTTTGAATGTATGGGGATTTTGTGTCCTGTAAACATTATATAATATTTACATAACATCACATAACGTAACATCACGCCTGTATTCCCCGAAGGGTTAGGCAGAGGTGTACCTATAGAACACCCACATTTCGCCAGTTATGTTTAAGTCCCATGTAATAGGGGGCGAGCCTATTGCCATCAACCAGGCACAAATCCAGACTCCGGGTTGCTACCGAGAAATTCCAGATGGAAAAACCCAATAGCACTTTGCCCGACCTGGGAATCGAACCCAGGACCTCATGCTCAGCAGTAGCGCTTGCGACCACTAGACCGACGAGGCATTTCATAATAATTAATATAAATATTGATGTTTATACTTATTACAGACTTATGAAGCAGAAAAAAAATATAGGTACTCCAGGCAGAAACCCGACGTGTAGCTCCTTCCCAGCTTTCGCCATTTGTACTCTTGTTGCCAGTCTGCCGGCTGTCTGGCTGGGTTTGATTGGAGGCGCACACTTGTATTTGTCCGTGTTTATGTTAACTTGCATGTAATTGTGTAGCCTATGTTGGTGATCCAATGATAAACAAATAAATGACTACTTGTGAAATAAAAGTTATAATTACGTTGTACATTTTTTATTTTTTATCCTTAATTATACCCCAATACACTTAATACTGGCCGATACTCGACAATTAATTGCATACATGCAATATTTAAAGTTACAATATTAAAATTACACACATTTTCAGTAAATTTCAAACAAACAAACTATACACATAACCCTTTCTTGGTAGTCAGGTAAAAATAATAAACATCCGTGAATAGCGCGCTTTATTCTCACGCTCAAAATGGCCGCCATGACTCATTCTCGAGAGTATATTCCCGCGATGTTATTATTCTTTGTATTTCAAAACTTTGCAGAAAATAGTAAATATTATGATGGCATTGTGTAGTTAATGAATGGGACTTCATTTTTTGTAAAAAAAAACATAGGGTCAACGCTTTAGTTAGTGAAATAAAACAGATTTTATTATTTATTTGCGAATAAAAAAAAAACTACGTCATATATAGTTCTAAAACAAAATGTATAATCAAGCCTGGTCTGTCCACTATATGAAACAGTCATTAGTTTACTATCAGTTCATAGAAATATTTCGTGTAGAAGTCGTGTATAAGTGGCTAGGCGCACGGCGCGCGCCGACAAAAAATGTTCGCGGGCATTTCGGCCTACGTCACGCGTAAGTACAAGCGCGTGAGTGGTTATAAACAAAAAATTCAGAAGTAGAGGCTTCGACTAAATCGAGATTGTAAGTAGTGTTTTTACGAAGTGAAAATTTCGAAGATAGTATTTTATTTGGATTTTTTAAGAGGTTGCCAAGCGTGCGAAGTGTAACAAGCCACGCCTTTTTGCGGGCTGACAGACAATAAAGTAATCGGAGGTAACATAAAGTAATGTTCGAGGTGTTAAAAGCCGTGCCTTAATGTGGGCTGACCGACAATAAAGTAATCGGAGGTAAGTGCAGAACAAAATTACGAATTTCAGATGAAAAAACGTGATTTTATATAAAGAAAATGTTATTCTTCATACCGAAGTCAATCCCGGTTGCGAAACACTATCCAGACTCATCTAGCTGAAGGCGTGACCAGTTAGTAAAAAAATATCAAGAAGCAAAGAAATTCAGAAGCAGACGCTTCAAGTAAATCGAGATTGTAGGTAGTGTTTTCACGAAGTGAAAATTTCGAAGATAGTATTTTACTTTGTTTTTTTCAGTGCTTGCCACGAGTGCGAGGTATTAAAAACCATGGCTGCTTGCGTAATGATCGACAAGGAAGTAATCGGAGGTAAGTGCAGAACAAAATTACGAATTTCAGAAGAAAAAACGGTGATTTTATATAAAGAAAATGTTATTCTTCATACCGAAGTCAATCCCGGTAGCGAAACACTATCCAGACTCATCTGGTTGAAGGCGTGACCAGTTAGTAAAAAAATATCTAGAAGCAAAGAAATTCAGAAGCAGAGGCTTCGAGTAAATCGGGATTGTATGTAGTGTTTTTACGAAGTGAAAATTATAAAGATAGTATTTTATTTTGGACTTTTCAGTGCTTGCCACGAGTGCGAGGTATTAAAAGCCGTGCCTGCTTGCGTAATGATCGACAAGGAAGTAATCGGCGGTAAGTGCAGATTTATAAATTATGAATTTAAGATGAAAAAACGTAATTTTATATAAAGAAAATGTTGTTCTACATACCGAAGTCAATCCTGGTCGCGAAACACTATACAGACTCATCAGGCTGAAGGCATGGCCAGTAAGTATTAAATCTCCTATAAGCAAAAAAATTCAGAAGCAGAGGCTTCGAGTAAATCGAGATTGTAGGTAGTGTTTTTACGAAGTGAAAATTATAAAGATAGTATTTTTTTTTTTTTTTTTCAGAGCTTGCCAAGCGTGCGAGGTGTTAAAAGCCGTGCCTTAATGTGGGCTGACCGACAATAAAGTAATCGGAGGTAAGTGCAGAACAAAATTACGAATTTCAGTTGAAAAAACGTGATTTTATATAAAGAAAATGTTATTCTTCATACAAAAGTCAATCCCGGTAGCGAAACACTATCCAGACTCATCTGGCTGAAGGCGTGACCAGTTAGTAAAAAAATATCTAGAAGCAAAGAAATTCAGAAGCAGAGGCTTCGAGTAAATCGGGATTGTATGTAGTGTTTTTACGAAGTGAATATTATAAAGATGGTATTTTATTTTGGAATTTTCAGTGCTTGCCACGAGTGCGAGGTATTAAAAACCATGGCTGCTTGCGTAATGATCGACAAGGAAGTAATCGGAGGTAAGTGCAGAACAAAATTACGAATTTCAGAAGAAAAAACGGTGATTTTATATAAAGAAAATGTTATTCTTCATACCGAAGTCAATCCCGGTAGCGAAACACTATCCAGACTCATCTGGTTGAAGGCGTGACCAGTTAGTAAAAAAATATCTAGAAGCAAAGAAATTCAGAAGCAGAGGCTTCGAGTAAATCGGGATTGTATGTAGTGTTTTTACGAAGTGAAAATTATAAAGATAGTATTTTATTTTGGACTTTTCAGTGCTTGCCACGAGTGCGAGGTATTAAAAGCCGTGCCTGCTTGCGTAATGATCGACAAGGAAGTAATCGGCGGTAAGTGCAGATATAAATTATGAATTTAAGATGAAAAAACGTAATTTTATATAAAGAAAATGTTGTTCTACATACCGAAGTCAATCCTGGTCGCGAAACACTATACAGACTCAACAGGCTGAAGGCATGGCCAGTAAGTATTAAATCTCCTATAAGCAAAAAAATTCAGAAGCAGAGGCTTCGAGTAAATCGAGATTGTAGGTAGTGTTTTTACGAAGTGACAATTATAAAGATAGTATTTTATTTTTATTTTTTCAGAGCTTGCCAAGCGTGCGAGGTGTTAAAAGCCGTGCCTTAATGTGGGCTGACCGACAATAAAGTAATCGGAGGTAAGTGCAGAACAAAATTACGAATTTCAGATGAAAAAACGTGATTTTATATAAAGAAAATGTTATTCTTCATACCGAAGTCAATCCCGGTTGCGAAACACTATCCAGACTCATCTAGCTGAAGGCGTGACCAGTTAGTAAAAAAATATCAAGAAGCAAAGAAATTCAGAAGCAGACGCTTCAAGTAAATCGAGATTGTAGGTAGTGTTTTCACGAAGTGAAAATTTCGAAGATAGTATTTTACTTTGTTTTTTTCAGTGCTTGCCACGAGTGCGAGGTATTAAAAACCATGGCTGCTTGCGTAATGATCGACAATGAAGTAATCGGAGGTAAGTGCAGAACAAAATTACTAATTTCAGAAGAAAAAACGGTGATTTTATATAAAGAAAATGTTATTCTTCATACCGAAGTCAATCCCGGTAGCGAAACACTATCCAGACTCATCTGGTTGAAGGCGTGACCAGTTAGTAAAAAAATATCTAGAAGCAAAGAAATTCAGAAGCAGAGGCTTCGAGTAAATCGGGATTGTATGTAGTGTTTTTACGAAGTGAAAATTATAAAGATAGTATTTTATTTTGGACTTTTCAGTGCTTGCCACGAGTGCGAGGTATTAAAAGCCGTGCTTGCTTGCGTAATGATCGACAAGGAAGTAATCGGCGGTAAGTGCAGATATAAATTATGAATTTAAGATGAAAAAACGTAATTTTATATAAAGAAAATGTTGTTCTACATACCGAAGTCAATCCTGGTCGCGAAACACTATACAGACTCATCAGGCTGAAGGCATGGCCAGTAAGTATTAAATCTCCTATAAGCAAAAAAATTCAGAAGCAGAGGCTTCGAGTAAATCGAGATTGTAGGTAGTGTTTTTACGAAGTGAAAATTATAAAGATAGTATTTTATTTTTATTTTTTCAGAGCTTGCCAAGCGTGCGAGGTGTTAAAAGCCGTGCCTTAATGTGGGCTGACCGACAATAAAGTAATCGGAGGTAAGTGCAGAACATAATTACGAATTTCAGATGAAAAAACGTGATTTTATATAAAGAAAATGTTATTCTTCATACAAAAGTCAATCCCGGTAGCGAAACACTATCCAGACTCATCTGGCTGAAGGCGTGACCAGTTAGTAAAAAAATATCTAGAAGCAAAGAAATTCAGAAGCAGAGGCTTCGAGTAAATCGGGATTGTATGTAGTGTTTTTACGAAGTGAATATTATAAAGATGGTATTTTATTTTGGAATTTTCAGTGCTTGCCACGAGTGCGAGGTATTAAAAGCCGTGCCTGCTTGCATAATGATCGACAAGGAAGTAATCGGAGGTAAGTGCAGAACAAAATTACGAATTTAAGATGAAAAAACGTGATTTTATATAAAGAAAATGTTGTTCTACATACCGAAGTCAATCCCGGTCGCGAAACACTATACAGACTCAACAGGCTGAAGGCATGGCCAGTAAGTATTAAATCTCCTATAAGCAAAAAAATTCAGAAGCAGAGGCTTCGAGTAAATCGATATTGTAGGTAGTGTTTTTACGAAGTGAAAATTATAAAGAAAGTATTTTATTGTGATTTTTTCAGAGCTTGCCAAGCTCGCGAGGTGTTAAAAGCCGCACCTTAATGCGGGTTGACCGACAATAAAGTAATCAGAGGTAAGTGCAGAACAAAATTAGGAATTTCAGATGAAAAAACGTGATTTTATATAAAGAAAAGGTTTTTCTTCATATTTCAGCCAATCCCGGTTACGAAACAAAATCCAGACTCATCTGGCTGAAGGCGTGGCCAGTGAGTAATAAATTATCTAGAAGCAAAGAAATTCAGAAGCAGAAGCTTCGAGTAAATCGATATTGTAAGTAGTGTTTTTACGAAGTGAAAATTTTGAAGATAGTATTTTATTTTGATTTTTTCAGAGCTTGCCAAGCATTCGAGGTGTTAAAATCCACGCCCTGTTGCGTGCTGACCGAAAAAAAGTAATCGGAAGTAAATGCAGAACAAAATTATTAATTAAAAATTATAAAACGTGATTTTATATAGAAAAAAATGTTTGTTTCCATACCGACATCAATCCCGGTCGCCAAACACTATCCAGACTCATATGGCTGAAGACATGTCCAGTATATAAATAATTATCTAGAAGCAAAAAAAATCAGCAGCAGAGGCTTCGAGTAAATCGAGATTGTAGGTAGTGTTTTTACGAAGTGAAAATTTTGAAGATAGTATTTTATTTTGTTTTTTTCTGAGCGTGCCACGTGTGCGAGGTATTAAAAGGCACAGCTTGTTGCGTGTTTTTCGACAATAAAGTAATCGGAGGTAAGAGCAGAACAAAATTATTAAAAAAAAATGAAAAAACGTGATTTTATATAAAGAAAATGTTTGTCTTCATACCGACATCAATCCCGGTCGTCAAACACTATCTAGACTCATGTGGCTGAAGACGTGTCCAGTAAGTAAATAATTATCTAGAAGCAAAGAAATTCAGAAGCAGTCGCTTCAAGTAAATCGAGTTTATAAGTAGTGTTTTTACGAAGTGAAAATTATTAAGATAGTATTTTATTTTGAATTTTTTAGCGCTTTCCACGAGTGCGAGGTGATTAAAGCCGTTTCTGCTTGAGTACTGATCGACAAGGAAGTAATATGAGGTAAGTGCAGAAATAAATTATGAATTTAAGATGAAAAAACGTGATTTTATATAAAGAAAATGTTTGTCTTCATACCGACATCAATCCCGGTCGCGAAACACTATAAAGACTCAACAGGCTGAAGGTATGGCCAGTAAGTAATAAATTACCTATAAGGTAAAAAATCAGCAGCAGAGGCTTCGAGTAAATCGAGATTGTAGCTAGTGTTTTTACGAAGTGAAGATTTTGAAGATAGTATTTTATTTGATTTTTTTCAGAGCTTCTTAAGTGTGCGAGGTGTAAAAAGCCACGCCTTATTGCGGGATGACCGAAAATAAAGAAATCGGAGGTAAGAGCAGAACAAAATTGTGAATTTAAGATGAAAAAACGTGATTTTATATAAAGAAGAGGTTTTTCTTCATATTTAAGCCAACCCCGGTCACGAAACACAATCCAGACTCATCTGGCTGTAGGCGTTGCCAGTAAGTAATAAATTATCTAGAAGCAAAGAAATTCAGAAGCAGAAGCCTCGAGTAATTCGAGATTGTACGTAGTGTTTTTACGAAGTGAAAATTATGAAGATAGTATTTTATTTGGATTTTTTCAGAGCTTGCCAAGCGTTCGAGATGTTAAAATCCGCGTCCTGTTTCGTGCTGGCGGGAAAAAAGAAATCGGAGGTAAATGCAGAACAAAATTATTAATTAAAAATTATAAAACGTGATTTTATATAGATAAAAATGTTTGTTTCCATACCGACATCAATCCCGGTCGCCAAACACTATCCCGACTCAACAGGCTGAAGGCATGACCAATAAGTAATAAATTACCTGTAAGCAAAAAAAATCAGCAGCAGAGGCTTCGAGTAAATCGAGATTGTAGGTAGTGTTTTTACGAAGTGAAAATTTTGAAGATAGTATTTTATTTTGTTTTTTTCTGAGCGTGCCACTTGTGCGAGGTAATAAAAGCCACAGCTTGTTGCGTACTTTTCGAAAATAAATAAATCGGAGGTAAGAGCAGAACAAAATTATTAAATAAAAATGAAAAAACGTGATTTTATATTAAAAAAAATGTTTGTCTCCATACCGACATCAATCCCAGTCGCCAAACACTATACGGACTCAACGGGTTGAAGGCATGGCCAGTAAGTAATAAATTATCTATAAGCAAAATGTACAGAAGCAGAAGGCTTCGAGTAAATCGAGATTGTAGATAGTGTTCTTACGAAGTGAAAATTATGAAGATAGTATTTTATTTTTATTTTTTCAGAGCTTGCCAAGCGTGCGAGGTGTTAAAAGCTTTGCCTTAATGTGGGCTGACCGACAATAAAGTAATCGGAGGTAAGTGCAGAACAAAATTACGAATTTCAGATGAAAAAACGTGATTTTATATAAAGAAAATGTTATTCTTCATACAAAAGTCAATCCCGGTAGCGAAACACTATCCAGACTCATCTGGCTGAAGGCGTGACCAGTTAGTAAAAAAATATCTAGAAGCAAAGAAATTCAGAAGCAGAGGCTTCGAGTAAATCGGGATTGTATGTAGTGTTTTTACGAAGTGAATATTATAAAGATGGTATTTTATTTTGGAATTTTCAGTGCTTGCCACGAGTGCGAGGTATTAAAAGCCGTGCCTGCTTGCATAATGATCGACAAGGAAGTAATCGGAGGTAAGTGCAGAACAAAATTACGAATTTAAGATGAAAAAACGTGATTTTATATAAAGAAAATGTTGTTCTACATACCGAAGTCAATCCCGGTCGCGAAACACTATACAGACTCAACAGGCTGAAGGCATGGCCAGTAAGTATTAAATCTCCTATAAGCAAAAAAATTCAGAAGCAGAGGCTTCGAGTAAATCGATATTGTAGGTAGTGTTTTTACGAAGTGAAAATTATAAAGAAAGTATTTTATTGTGATTTTTTCAGAGCTTGCCAAGCTCGCGAGGTGTTAAAAGCCGCACCTTAATGCGGGTTGACCGACAATAAAGTAATCAGAGGTAAGTGCAGAACAAAATTAGGAATTTCAGATGAAAAAACGTGATTTTATATAAAGAAAAGGTTTTTCTTCATATTTCAGCCAATCCCGGTTACGAAACACAATCCAGACTCATCTGGCTGAAGGCGTGGCCAGTGAGTAATAAATTATCTAGAAGCAAAGAAATTCAGAAGCAGAAGCTTCGAGTAAATCGAGATTGTAGCTAGTGTTTTTACGAAGTGAAGATTTTGAAGATAGTATTTTATTTGATTTTTTTCAGAGCTTCTTAAGTGTGCGAGGTGTAAAAAGCCACGCCTTATTGCGGGATGACCGAAAATAAAGAAATCGGAGGTAAGAGCAGAACAAAATTGTGAATTTAAGATGAAAAAACGTGATTTTATATAAAGAAGAGGTTTTTCTTCATATTTAAGCCAACCCCGGTCACGAAACACAATCCAGACTCATCTGGCTGTAGGCGTTCCCAGTAAGTAATAAATTATCTAGAAGCAAAGAAATTCAGAAGCAGAAGCCTCGAGTAATTCGAGATTGTACGTAGTGTTTTTACGAAGTGAAAATTATGAAGATAGTATTTTATTTGGATTTTTTCAGAGCTTGCCAAGCGTTCGAGATGTTAAAATCCGCGTCCTGTTTCGTGCTGGCGGGAAAAAAGAAATCGGAGGTAAATGCAGAACAAAATTATTAATTAAAAATTATAAAACGTGATTTTATATAGATAAAAATGTTTGTTTCCATACCGACATCAATCCCGGTCGCCAAACACTATCCCGACTCAACAGGCTGAAGGCATGACCAGTAAGTAATAAATTACCTGTAAGCAAAAAAAATCAGCAGCAGAGGCTTCGAGTAAATCGAGATTGTAGGTAGTGTTTTTACGAAGTGAAAATTTTGAAGATAGTATTTTATTTTGTTTTTTTCTGAGCGTGCCACGTGTGCGAGGTAATAAAAGCCACAGCTTGTTGCGTACTTTTCGAAAATAAATAAATCGGAGGTAAGAGCAGAACAAAATTATTAAATAAAAATGAAAAAACGTGATTATATATTAAAAAAAATGTTTGTCTCCATACCGACATCAATCCCAGTCGCCAAACACTATACGGACTCAACGGGTTGAAGGCATGGCCAGTAAGTAATAAATTATCTATAAGCAAAATGTACAGAAGCAGAAGGCTTCGAGTAAATCGAGATTGTAGATAGTGTTCTTACGAAGTGAAAATTATGAAGAAAGTATTTTATTTTGGATTTTTTGGAGCTTGCCACGAGTGCGAGGTGATTCCTGCTTGAGTACTGATCGACAAGGAAGTAATCGGCGGTAAGTGCAGATATAAATTATGAATTTAAGATGAAAAAACGTAATTTTATATAAAGAAAATGTTTGTCTTCATACCGACATCAATCCCTGTCGCGAAACACTATAAAGACTCAACAGGCTGAAGGTACGGACAGTAAGTAATAAATTACCTATAAGGAAAAAAATCAGCATCAGAGGCTTCGAGTAAATCGAGATTGTAGGTAGTGTTTTTACGAAGTGCAAATTTTAAAGATAGTATTTTATTTTAATTTTTTCAGAGCTTGCCAAGCGTGCGAGGTGTAAAAAGCCACGCTTTATTGCGGGATGACCGGCAGTAAAGTAATCGGAGGTAAGAGCAGAACAAAATTGTGAATGTAAGATGAAAAAACGTGATTTTATATAAAGAAAAGGTTTTTCTTCATACTTTAGCGAATCCTGGTCACGAAACACAATACAGACTCATCTGGCTGTAGGCGTGGCCAGTAAGTAATAAATTATCTACAAGCAAAGAAATTCAGAAGCAGAAGCTTCGAGTAATTCGAGATTGTACGTAGTGTTTTTACGAAGTGAAAATTATGAAGATAGTATTTTATTTTGAATTTTTTAGAGTATGCCACGAGTGCGAGGTGATAAAAGCCGTTCCGGCTTGAGTACTGATCGACAAGGAAGTAATCGGCGGTAAGTGCAGATATAAATTATGAATTTAAGATGAAAAAACTTGATTTCATATACAGAAAATGTTTTTCTTCATACCGACATCAATCCCGGTCGCGAAACACTATACAGACTTAACAGGCTGAAGGCATGGCCAGTGAGTAATAAATTACTTATAAGCAAAAAATATCAGCAGCAGAGGCTTCGAGTAAATCGAGATTGTAGGTAGTGTTTTTACGAAGTGAAAATTTTGAAGACAGTATTTTATTTGGATTTTTTCAGAGCTTGCCAAGCGTGCGAGTTGTAAAAAGTCACGCCTTGTTGCGTGCTGACCGACAATAATGTAATCGGAGGTAAGAGCAGAACAAAATTGTGAATTTAAGATGAAAAAACGTGATTTTATATAAAGAAAAGGTTTTTCTTCATATTTCAGCCAATCCCGGTTACGAAACACAATCCAGACTCATCTGGCTGAAGGCGTGGCCAGTGAGTAATAAATTATCTAGAAGCAAAGAAATTCAGAAGCAGAAGCTTCGAGTAAATCGATATTGTAAGTAGTGTTTTTACGAAGTGAAAATTTTGAAGATAGTATTTTATTTTGATTTTTTCAGAGCTTGCCAAGCATTCGAGGTGTTAAAATCCACGCCCTGTTGCGTGCTGACCGAAAAAAAGTAATCGGAAGTAAATACAGAACAAAATTATTAATTAAAAATTATAAAACGTGATTTTATATAGAAAAAAATGTTTGTTTCCATACCGACATCAATCCCGGTCGCCAAACACTATCCAGACTCATATGGCTGAAGACATGTCCAGTATATAAATAATTATCTAGAAGCAAAAAAAATCAGCAGCAGAGGCTTCGAGTAAATCGAGATTGTAGGTAGTGTTTTTACGAAGTGAAAATTTTGAAGATAGTATTTTATTTTGTTTTTTTCTGAGCGTGCCACGTGTGCGAGGTATTAAAAGGCACAGCTTATTGCGTGTTTTTCGACAATAAAGTAATCGGAGGTAAGAGCAGAACAAAATTATTAAAAAAAAATGAAAAAACGTGATTTTATATAAAGAAAATGTTTGTCTTCATACCGACATCAATCCCGGTCGTCAAACACTATCCAGACTCATGTGGCTGAAGACATGTCCAGTAAGTAAATAATTATCTAGAAGCAAAGAAATTCAGAAGCAGTCGCTTCAAGTAAATCGAGTTTATAAGTAGTGTTTTTACGAAGTGAAAATTATGAAGATAGTATTTTATTTTGAATTTTTTAGCGCTTGCCACGAGTGCGAGGTGATTAAAGCCGTTCCTGCTTGAGTACTGATCGACAAGGAAGTAATATGAGGTAAGTGCAGAAATAAATTATGAATTTAAGATGAAAAAACGTGATTTTATATAAAGAAAACGTTTGTCTTCATACCGACATCAATCCCGGTCGCGAAACACTATAAAGACTCAACAGGCTGAAGGTATGGCCAGTAAGTAATAAATTACCTATAAGGTAAAAAATCAGCAGCAGAGGCTTCGAGTAAATCGAGATTGTAGCTAGTGTTTTTACGAAGTGAAGATTTTGAAGATAGTATTTTATTTGATTTTTTTCAGAGCTTCTTAAGTGTGCGAGGTGTAAAAAGCCACGCCTTATTGCGGGATGACCGAAAATAAAGAAATCGGAGGTAAGAGCAGAACAAAATTGTGAATTTAAGATGAAAAAACGTGATTTTATATAAAGAAGAGGTTTTTCTTCATATTTAAGCCAACCCCGGTCACGAAACACAATCCAGACTCATCTGGCTGTAGGCGTTGCCAGTAAGTAATAAATTATCTAGAAGCAAAGAAATTCAGAAGCAGAAGCCTCGAGTAATTCGAGATTGTACGTAGTGTTTTTACGAAGTGAAAATTATGAAGATAGTATTTTATTTGGATTTTTTCAGAGCTTGCCAAGCGTTCGAGATGTTAAAATCCGCGTCCTGTTTCGTGCTGGCGGGAAAAAAGAAATCGGAGGTAAATGCAGAACAAAATTATTAATTAAAAATTATAAAACGTGATTTTATATAGATAAAAATGTTTGTTTCCATACCGACATCAATCCCGGTCGCCAAACACTATCCTGACTCAACAGGCTGAAGGCATGACCAGTAAGTAATAAATTACCTGTAAGCAAAAAAAATCAGCAGCAGAGGCTTCGAGTAAATCGAGATTGTAGGTAGTGTTTTTACGAAGTGAAAATTTTGAAGATAGTATTTTATTTTGTTTTTTTCTGAGCGTGCCACGTGTGCGAGGTAATAAAAGCCACAGCTTGTTGCGTACTTTTCGAAAATAAATAAATCGGAGGTAAGAGCAGAACAAAATTATTAAATAAAAATGAAAAAACGTGATTTTATATTAAAAAAAATGTTTGTCTCCATACCGACATCAATCCCAGTCGCCAAACACTATACGGACTCAACGGGTTGAAGGCATGGCCAGTAAGTAATAAATTATCTATAAGCAAAATGTACAGAAGCAGAAGGCTTCGAGTAAATCGAGATTGTAGATAGTGTTCTTACGAAGTGAAAATTATGAAGAAAGTATTTTATTTTGGATTTTTTGGAGCTTGCCACGAGTGCGAGGTGATTCCTGCTTGAGTACTGATCGACAAGGAAGTAATCGGCGGTAAGTGCAGATATAAATTATGAATTTAAGATGAAAAAACGTAATTTTATATATAGAAAATGTTTGTCTTCATACCGACATCAATCCCTGTCGCGAAACACTATAAAGACTCAACAGGCTGAAGGTACGGACAGTAAGTAATAAATTACCTATAAGGAAAAAAATCAGCATCAGAGGCTTCGAGTAAATCGAGATTGTAGGTAGTGTTTTTACGAAGTGCAAATTTTAAAGATAGTATTTTATTTTAATTTTTTTAGAGCTTGCCAAGCGTGCGAGGTGTAAAAAGCCACGCTTTATTGCGGGATGACCGGCAGTAAAGTAATCGGAGGTAAGAGCAGAACAAAATTGTGAATGTAAGATGAAAAAACGTGATTTTATATAAAGAAAAGGTTTTTCTTCATACTTTAGCGAATCCTGGTGACGAAACACAATACAGACTCATCTGGCTGTAGGCGTGGCCAGTAAGTAATAAATTATCTACAAGAAAAGAAATTCAGAAGCAGAAGCTTCGAGTAATTCGAGATTGTACGTAGTGTTTTTACGAAGTGAAAATTATGAAGATAGTATTTTATTTTGAATTTTTTAGAGTATGCCACGAGTGCGAGGTGATAAAAGCCGTTCCGGCTTGAGTACTGATCGACAAGGAAGTAATCGGCGGTAAGTGCAGATATAAATTATGAATTTAAGATGAAATAACGTGATTTTATATAAAGAAAATGTTTGTCTTCATACCGACATCAATCCCGGTCACGAAACACAATCCAGACTCATCTGGCTGTAGGCGTGGCTAGTAAGTAATAAATTATCTAGAAGCAAAGAAATTCAGAAGCAGAAGCCTCGAGTAATTCGAGATTGGACGTAGTGTTTTTACGAAGTGAAAATTATGAAGATAGTATTTTATTTGGATTTTTTCAGAGCTTGCCGAGCATTCGAGGTGTAAAAAGCCACGCCTTATTGCGGGATGTCCTACAATAAAGTAATCGGAGGTAAGAGCAGAACAAAATTGTGAATGTAAGATGAAAAAACGTGATTTTATATAAAGAAAAGGTTTTTCTTCATACTTTAGCGAATCCTGGTCACGAAACACAATCCAGACTCATCTGCCTGTAGGCGTGGCCAGTAAGTAATAAATTATCTAGTAGCAAAGAAATTCAGAAGCAGAAGCTTCGAGTAATTCGAGATTGTACGTAGTGTTTTAACGAAGTGAAAATTATGAAGAAAGTATTTTATTTTGGATTTTTTGGAGCTTGCCACGAGTGCGAGGTGATTCCTGCTTGAGTACTGATCGACAAGGAAGTAATCGGCGGTAAGTGCAGATATAAATTATGAATTTAAGATGAAAAAACTTGATTTCATATACAGAAAATGTTTTTCTTCATACCGACATCAATCCCGGTCGCGAAACACTATACAGACTTAACAGGCTGAAGGCATGGCCAGTGAGTAATAAATTACTTATAAGCAAAAAATATCAGCAGCAGAGGCTTCGAGTAAATCGAGATTGTAGGTAGTGTTTTTACGAAGTGAAAATTTTGAAGACAGTATTTTATTTGGATTTTTTCAGAGCTTGCCAAGCGTGCGAGTTGTAAAAAGTCACGCCTTGTTGCGTGCTGACCGACAATAATGTAATCGGAGGTAAGAGCAGAACAAAATTGTGAATTTAAGATGAAAAAACGTGATTTTATATAAAGAAAAGGTTTTTCTTCATATTTCAGCCAATCCCGGTTACGAAACACAATCCAGACTCATCTGGCTGAAGGCGTGGCCAGTGAGTAATAAATTATCTAGAAGCAAAGAAATTCAGAAGCAGAAGCTTCGAGTAAATCGATATTGTAAGTAGTGTTTTTACGAAGTGAAAATTTTGAAGATAGTATTTTATTTTGATTTTTTCAGAGCTTGCCAAGCATTCGAGGTGTTAAAATCCACGCCCTGTTGCGTGCTGACCGACAATAAAGTAATCGGAGGTAAGTGCAGAACAAAATTACGAATTTCAGATGAAAAAACGTGATTTTATATAAAGAAAATGTTATTCTTCATACAAAAGTCAATCCCGGTAGCGAAACACTATCCAGACTCATCTGGCTGAAGGCGTGACCAGTTAGTAAAAAAATATCTAGAAGCAAAGAAATTCAGAAGCAGACGCTTCAAGTAAATCGAGATTGTAGGTAGTGTTTTCACGAAGTGAAAATTTCGAAGATAGTATTTTACTTTGTTTTTTTCAGAGCTTGGCACGAGTGCGAGGTATTAAAAGCCGTGCCTGCTTACGTACTGATCGACATGGAAGTAATCGGAGGTAAGTGCAGAAATAAATTATGAATTTAAGATGAAAAAACGTGATTTTATATAAAGAAAATGTTGTTCTACATACCGAAGTCAATCCCGGTCGCGAAACACTATCCAGACTCATCTTGCTGAAGGCGTGGCCAGTAAGTAATAAATTTCCTATGAGCAAAAAAATTCAGAAGCAGAGGCTTCGAGTAAATCGAGATTGTAAGTAGTGTTTTTACGAAGTGAAAATTTTGAAGATAGTATGTTATTTGGATTTTTTTCAGAGCTTGCCAAGCGTGCGAAGTGTAAGAAGCCACGCCTTTCTGCGGGATGACTGACATCAAAGTAATCGGAGGTAAGAGCAGAACAAAATTGTGAATTTAAGATGAAAATACGTGATTTAATATAAAGAAAAGGTTTTTCTTCATACTTAAGTCAATCCCGGTCACGAAACACTATCCAAACTGATGTGGCTGAAGGCGGGGCCAGTAAGTAATAAATTATCTAAAAGCAAAGAAATTCAGAAGCAGAAGCTTCGAGTAAATCGATATTGTAAGTAGTGTTTTTACGAAGTGAAAATTTCGAAGATAGTATGTTATTTGGATTTTTTTCAGAGCTTGCCAAGCTGCGAAGTGTAAGAAGCCACGCCTTTCTGCGGGATGACTGACATCAAAGTAATCGGAGGTAAGAGCAGAACAAAATTGTGAATTTAAAATGAAAATACGTGATTTTATATAAAGAAAAGGTTTTTCTTCATACTTAAGTCAATCCCGGTCACGAAACACTATCCAAACTGATGTGGCTGAAGGCGGGGCCAGTAAGTAATAAATTATCTAGAAGCAAAGAAAAACAAAAGCAGAAGACTTCGAGTAAATCGATATTATAGGTAGCGTTTTTACGAAGTGAAAACTACGAAGATAGTATTTTATTTTGTTTATTTCAGAGCTTGCCAAGCGTGCGAGGTGTAAAAAGCACTGCCTTATTGCGGGCTGTCCGACAATAAAGTAATCGGAGGTAAGAGCAGAACTAAATTATGAATTTAAGATGAAAAAACGTTATTTTATATTAAAAAAATGTTTGTCTCCATACCGACATAAGTCCCGGTCGTCAATCACTTTACAGACTCAACGGGCTGAAGGCTTGGCCAGTAAGTAATAAATTATTTATAAACAAAAAATTCAGAAGTAGAGGCTTCGACTAAATCGAGATTGTAAGTAGTGTTTTTACGAAGTGAAAATTTCGAAGATAGTATTTTATTTGGATTTTTTATGAGGTTGCCAAGCGTGCGAGGTGTAACAAGCCACGCCTTTTTGCGGGCTGACAGACAATAAAGTAATCGGAGGTAACATAAAGGAATGTTCGAGGTGTTAAAAGCCGTGCCTTAATGTGGGCTGACCGACAATAAAGTAATCGGAGGTAAGTGCAGAACAAAATTACGAATTTCAGAAGAAAAAACGGTGATTTTATATAAAGAAAATGTTATTCTTCATACAAAAGTCAATCCCGGTAGCGAAACACTATCCAGACTCATCTGGCTGAAGGCGTGACCAGTTAGTAAAAAAATATCTAGAAGCAAAGAAATTCAGAAGCAGAGGCTTCGAGTAAATCGGGATTGTATGTAGTGTTTTTACGAAGTGAAAATTATAAAGATAGTATTTTATTTTGGACTTTCCAGTGCTTGCCACGAGTGCGAGGTATTAAAAGCCGTGCCTGCTTGCGTAATGATCGACAAGGAAGTAATCGGAGGTAAGTGCAGAACAAAATTACGAATTTAAGATGAAAAAACGTGATTTTATATAAAGAAAATGTTGTTCTACATACCGAAGTCAATCCCGGTCGCGAAACACTATACAGACTCAACAGGCTGAAGGCATGGCCAGTAAGTATTAAATTATCTAGAAGCAAAGAAAAACAAAAGCAGAAGACTTCGAGTAAATCGATATTGTAGGTAGCGTTTTTACGAAGTGAAAACTACGAAGATAGTATTTTATTTTGTTTATTTCAGAGCTTGCCAAGCGTGCGAGGTGTAAAAAGCACTGCCTTATTGCGGGCTGTCCGACAATAAAGTAATCGGAGGTAAGTGCAGAACAAAATTACGAATTTCAGATGAAAAAACGTGATTTTATATAAAGAAAATGTTATTCTTCATACCGAAGTCAATCCCGGTAGCGAAACACTATCCAGACTCATCTGGCTGAAGGCGTGACCAGTTAGTAAAAAAATATCTAGAAGCAAAGAAATTCAGAAGCAGACGCTTCAAGTAAATCGAGATTGTAGGTAGTGTTTTCACGAAGTGAAAATTTCGAAGATAGTATTTTACTTTGTTTTTTTCAGAGCTTGGCACGAGTGCGAGGTATTAAAAGCCGTGCCTGCTTACGTACTGATCGACATGGAAGTAATCGGAGGTAAGTGCAGAAATAAATTATGAATTTAAGATGAAAAAACGTGATTTTATATAAAGAAAATGTTGTTCTACATACCGAAGTCAATCCCGGTCGCGAAACACTATCCAGACTCATATTGCTGAAGGCGTGGCCAGTAAGTAATAAATTTCCTATGAGCAAAAAAATTCAGAAGCAGAGGCTTCGAGTAAATCGAGATTGTAAGTAGTGTTTTTACGAAGTGAAAATTTCGAAGATAGTATGTTATTTGGATTTTTTTCAGAGCTTGCCAAGCGTGCGAAGTGTAAGAAGCCACGCCTTTCTGCGGGATGACTGACATCAAAGTAATCGGAGGTAAGAGCAGAACAAAATTGTGAATTTAAGATGAAAATACGTGATTTAATATAAAGAAAAGGTTTTTCTTCATACTTAAGTCAATCCCGGTCACGAAACACTATCCAAACTGATGTGGCTGAAGGCGGGGCCAGTAAGTAATTAATTATCTAAAAGCAAAGAAATTCAGAAGCAGAAGCTTCGAGTAAATCGATATTGTAAGTAGTGTTTTTACGAAGTGAAAATTTCGAAGATAGTATGTTATTTGGATTTTTTTCAGAGCTTGCCAAGCTGCGAAGTGTAAGAAGCCACGCCTTTCTGCGGGATGACTGACATCAAAGTAATCGGAGGTAAGAGCAGAACAAAATTGTGAATTTAAGATGAAAATACGTGATTTTATATAAAGAAAAGGTTTTTCTTCATACTTAAGTCAATCCCGGTCACGAAACACTATCCAAACTGATGTGGCTGAAGGCGGGGCCAGTAAGTAATAAATTATCTAGAAGCAAAGAAAAACAAAAGCAGAAGACTTCGAGTAAATCGATATTATAGGTAGCGTTTTTACGAAGTGAAAACTACGAAGATAGTATTTTATTTTGTTTATTTCAGAGCTTGCCAAGCGTGCGAGGTGTAAAAAGCACTGCCTTATTGCGGGCTGTCCGACAATAAAGTAATCGGAGGTAAGAGCAGAACTAAATTATGAATTTAAGATGAAAAAACGTTATTTTATATTAAAAAAATGTTTGTCTCCATACCGACATAAGTCCCGGTCGTCAATCACTTTACAGACTCAACGGGCTGAAGGCTTGGCCAGTAAGTAATAAATTATTTATCCACTCACGCGCCCCAATGCAAAAATTAGTAAATTTTGAAATCCGTGAAACGCCCCCATCTTCATTATTTCACCACTTCAAACTGTCAGCGGACAGCACGTTTGTTTTTTATTTTTTTGAATTTTATGCGTGGACCCACCCCTTCTGTTTCATGTTTTTTGGAAAGGTGGTTAAATTTTGAATTTTTGTTTCGAAAGCCATGTGTGTGTATCGGACGTAAGAATAAAATTATCTGTGGTTGAAAATAAGTTTGCGAAGTGTACTGTGGGCTGTCAATCTGCCATTTCGTCGTCGCGGATTTTATGATACACAATTAAACGGTAAGTAATGATTATAATCAACATTATATACCATTTTGTTCGTGATTTAACGCTCTTTCGAGTTATCTATACTACATTTGAATTTCGAGTTTTAAAATCGTTCCTATAATTAGAAATATGTTTCATTGTTGTCTGAAAAATTCTTAGCTCTTGAAAAACGTAATAAAAACGAATCTATTACTACTTTTTACGTAAATTAATGTGTATTAACCATGTAGCCTGGTTAATTACGAACAGTTTGGTACCAATATTATATCATTTCGTTGTGATTTCAAAGTACAAAATCTAATTGCAAAAACCAATAGCCAATTTTTTTCGAAGCACGCGGCGTGGCGTAGTTCATTGACACGGATTAAAGAAACCTATTCATGATAAATTGTGGTTATTCTTCTCTCTTGAAACCTTTGAGTTCTGATTTGTGATAATTACTCAAAAAAAAAAAACAATCTCGATTTTTGCCATATTTTTCAGAAAAAATGCAAAATGGATAATATTATTCAAGGACAGGGTGGCAGGCGAGGCTCAGCAGGTCGCAGGCGCTCGCGAGGGCGAGGGCGATGCTTATTTGGAGAGAGGTATAGTGTATAATGTATAACAAATACATAAGTACCTGTTTGAAAAGAGGTATAGTAGCTGTATAAAAAGTATATATCTAATACATTTTTCTCTCAAAGAGAGGAGCCCTGTGTCCCAGCAGTGGGAACTTGATAGGCTAGTTACACATACCATCGAACTGATTACCTAACTTAACGGGATCAACTTTGAAATCAAATTGTTCTCTCAACTTCTTAACTCAAATTGTATATAATATAATACATTTCCCTCTCAAAGAGAGGAGCCCTGTGTCCCAGCAGTGAGAACATTATAGGCTGATTACACTACATAGCATCGAACTGAAAAACTTAACGGGATCAACTTCAAAATCAAATTGTTCTATCAACTTGTTATCTCAAATTGTATATAATCTAATACATTTCCCTCTCAAAGAGAGGAGCCCTGTGTCCCAGCAGTGGGAACATTCTAGGCTGATTACGCTACATAGCATCGAACTGAAAAACTTAACGGGATCAACTTCGAAATCAAATTGTTCTCTCAACTTCTTAACTCATATTGTTTTTTTTTCAGTACACCTGCAGGGCCAGCGCCAGAGGCAGAGCCAGCGCCAGGGCCTTCTGAGCTCTGTCCCGCAGCACCCAGTCCCGCAACACCCAGCCCCGCAGCACCCATGCTGACCCCGGCTGAAGAGTATGTGTTCATATCTTTATTTGCATTTCATAATGTTTGAAGATCTTACAATGGGCTTAAAGCTAAGGCACAATTATGGACCCTGTAGGGCACAGCAAAAAGTATAAAATTAATGTTTTAAATAGAATTAATACTTAATTAATTATGGATTTTCTGTAGTTTCTGCCTACCCCCATGGGAAGAAGGCGTGAGTTTATTTATGTATGTATGTTTTGAAACATGTCCTTAGTATTAAATAATTAAATTATTACATTTATTATTCTTGTTTAAATTAAAACTTATTTGATAATAAAATGTACTAGAATATTTATGTATGTAGGTATGAATGTGAATGTATAGTTTTGAATGTATGGGGATTTTGTGTCCTGTAAACATTATATAATATTTACATAACATCACATAACGTAACATCACGCCTGTATTCCCCGAAGGGTTAGGCAGAGGTGTACCTATAGAACACCCACATTTCGCCAGTTATGTTTAAGTCCCATGTAATAGGGGGCGAGCCTATTGCCATCAACCAGGCACAAATCCAGACTCCGGGTTGCTACCGAGAAATTCCAGATGGAAAAACCCAATAGCACTTTGCCCGACCTGGGAATCGAACCCAGGACCTCATGCTCAGCAGTAGCGCTTGCGACCACTAGACCAACGAGGCATTTCATAATAATTAATATAAATATTGATGTTTATACTTATTACAGACTTATGAAGCAGAAAAAAAATATAGGTACTCCAGGCAGAAACCCGACGTGTAGCTCCTTCCCAGCTTTCGCCATTTGTACTCTTGTTGCCAGTCTGCCGGCTGTCTGGCTGGGTTTGATTGGAGGCGCACACTTGTATTTGTCCGTGTTTATGTTAACTTGCATGTAATTGTGTAGCCTATGTTGGTGATCCAATGATAAACAAATAAATGACTACTTGTGAAATAAAAGTTATAATTACGTTGTACATTTTTTATTTTTTATCCTTAATTATACCCCAATACACTTAATACTGGCCGATACTCGACAATTAATTGCATACATGCAATATTTAAAGTTACAATATTAAAATTACACACATTTTCAGTAAATTTCAAACAAACAAACTATACACATAACCCTTTCTTGGTAGTCAGGTAAAAATAATAAACATCCGTGAATAGCGCGCTTTATTCTCACGCTCAAAATGGCCGCCATGACTCATTCTCGAGAGTATATTCCCGCGATGTTATTATTCTTTGTATTTCAAAACTTTGGAGAAAATAGTAAATATTATGATGGCATTGTGTAGTTAATGAATGGGACTTCATTTTTTGTAAAAAAAAACATAGGGTCAACGCTTTAGTTAGTGAAATAAAACAGATTTTATTATTTATTTGCGAATAAAAAAAAAACTACGTCATATATAGTTCTAAAACAAAATGTATAATCAAGCCTGGTCTGTCCACTATATGAAACAGTCATTAGTTTACTATCAGTTCATAGAAATATTTCGTGTAGAAGTCGTGTATAAGTGGCTAGGCGCACGGCGCGCGCCGACAAAAAATGTTCGCGGGCATTTCGGCCTACGTCACGCGTAAGTACAAGCGCGTGAGTGGTTATAAACAAAAAATTCAGAAGTAGAGGCTTCGACTAAATCGAGATTGTAAGTAGTGTTTTTACGAAGTGAAAATTTCGAAGATAGTATTTTATTTGGATTTTTTAAGAGGTTGCCAAGCGTGCGAAGTGTAACAAGCCACGCCTTTTTGCGGGCTGACAGACAATAAAGTAATCGGAGGTAACATAAAGTAATGTTCGAGGTGTTAAAAGCCGTGCCTTAATGTGGGCTGACCGACAATAAAGTAATCGGAGGTAAGTGCAGAACAAAATTACGAATTTCAGAAGAAAAAACGGTGATTTTATATAAAGAAAATGTTATTCTTCATACAAAAGTCAATCCCGGTAGCGAAACACTATCCAGACTCATCTGGCTGAAGGCGTGACCAGTAAGTAAAAACATATCTAGAAGCAAAGAAATTCAGAAGCAGAGGCTTCGAGTAAATCGGGATTGTATGTAGTGTTTTTACGAAGTGAAAATTATAAAGATAGTATTTTATTTTGGACTTTTCAGTGCTTGCCACGAGTGCGAGGTATTAAAAGCCGTGCCTGCTTGCGTAATGATCGACAAGGAAGTAATCGGAGGTAAGTGCAGAACAAAATTACGAATTTAAGATGAAAAAACGTGATTTTATATAAAGAAAATGTTGTTCTACATACCGAAGTCAATCCCGGTCGCGAAACACTATACAGACTCAACAGGCTGAAGGCATGGCCAGTAAGTATTAAATCTCCTATAAGCAAAAAAATTCAGAAGCAGAGGCTTCGAGTAAATCGAGATTGTAGGTAGTGTTTTTACGAAGTGACAATTATAAAGATAGTATTTTATTTTTATTTTTTCAGAGCTTGCCAAGCGTGCGAGGTGTTAAAAGCCGTGCCTTAATGTGGGCTGACCGACAATAAAGTAATCGGAGGTAAGTGCAGAACAAAATTACGAATTTCAGATGAAAAAACGTGATTTTATATAAAGAAAATGTTATTCTTCATACCGAAGTCAATCCCGGTTGCGAAACACTATCCAGACTCATCTAGCTGAAGGCGTGACCAGTTAGTAAAAAAATATCAAGAAGCAAAGAAATTCAGAAGCAGACGCTTCAAGTAAATCGAGATTGTAGGTAGTGTTTTCACGAAGTGAAAATTTCGAAGATAGTATTTTACTTTGTTTTTTTCAGTGCTTGCCACGAGTGCGAGGTATTAAAAACCATGGCTGCTTGCGTAATGATCGACAAGGAAGTAATCGGAGGTAAGTGCAGAACAAAATTACGAATTTCAGAAGAAAAAACGGTGATTTTATATAAAGAAAATGTTATTCTTCATACCGAAGTCAATCCCGGTAGCGAAACACTATCCAGACTCATCTGGTTGAAGGCGTGACCAGTTAGTAAAAAAATATCTAGAAGCAAAGAAATTCAGAAGCAGAGGCTTCGAGTAAATCGGGATTGTATGTAGTGTTTTTACGAAGTGAAAATTATAAAGATAGTATTTTATTTTGGACTTTTCAGTGCTTGCCACGAGTGCGAGGTATTAAAAGCCGTGCCTGCTTGCGTAATGATCGACAAGGAAGTAATCGGCGGTAAGTGCAGATTTATAAATTATGAATTTAAGATGAAAAAACGTAATTTTATATAAAGAAAATGTTGTTCTACATACCGAAGTCAATCCTGGTCGCGAAACACTATACAGACTCATCAGGCTGAAGGCATGGCCAGTAAGTATTAAATCTCCTATAAGCAAAAAAATTCAGAAGCAGAGGCTTCGAGTAAATCGAGATTGTAGGTAGTGTTTTTACGAAGTGAAAATTATAAAGATAGTATTTTTTTTTTTTTTTTTCAGAGCTTGCCAAGCGTGCGAGGTATTAAAAGCCGTGCCTTAATGTGGGCTGACCGACAATAAAGTAATCGGAGGTAAGTGCAGAACAAAATTACGAATTTCAGTTGAAAAAACGTGATTTTATATAAAGAAAATGTTATTCTTCATACAAAAGTCAATCCCGGTAGCGAAACACTATCCAGACTCATCTGGCTGAAGGCGTGACCAGTTAGTAAAAAAATATCTAGAAGCAAAGAAATTCAGAAGCAGAGGCTTCGAGTAAATCGGGATTGTATGTAGTGTTTTTACGAAGTGAATATTATAAAGATGGTATTTTATTTTGGAATTTTCAGTGCTTGCCACGAGTGCGAGGTATTAAAAACCATGGCTGCTTGCGTAATGATCGACAAGGAAGTAATCGGAGGTAAGTGCAGAACAAAATTACGAATTTCAGAAGAAAAAACGGTGATTTTATATAAAGAAAATGTTATTCTTCATACCGAAGTCAATCCCGGTAGCGAAACACTATCCAGACTCATCTGGCTGAAGGCGTGACCAGTTAGTAAAAAAATATCTAGAAGCAAAGAAATTCAGAAGCAGAGGCTTCGAGTAAATCGGGATTGTATGTAGTGTTTTTACGAAGTGAAAATTATAAAGATAGTATTTTATTTTGGACTTTTCAGTGCTTGCCACGAGTGCGAGGTATTAAAAGCCGTGCCTGCTTGCGTAATGATCGACAAGGAAGTAATCGGAGGTAAGTGCAGAAATAAATTATGAATTTAAGATGAAAAAACGTAATTTTATATAAAGAAAATGTTGTTCTACATACCGAAGTCAATCCTGGTCGCGAAACACTATACAGACTCAACAGGCTGAAGGCATGGCCAGTAAGTATTAAATCTCCTATAAGCAAAAAAATTCAGAAGCAGAGGCTTCGAGTAAATCGAGATTGTAGGTAGTGTTTTTACGAAGTGACAATTATAAAGATAGTATTTATTTTGATTTTTTCAGAGCTTGCCAAGCGTGCGAGGTGTTAAAAGCCGTGCCTTAATGTGGGCTGACCGACAATAAAGTAATCGGAGGTAAGTGCAGAACAAAATTACGAATTTCAGATGAAAAAACGTGATTTTATATAAAGAAAATGTTATTCTTCATACCGAAGTCAATCCCGGTTGCGAAACACTATCCAGACTCATCTAGCTGAAGGCGTGACCAGTTAGTAAAAAAATATCAAGAAGCAAAGAAATTCAGAAGCAGACGCTTCAAGTAAATCGAGATTGTAGGTAGTGTTTTCACGAAGTGAAAATTTCGAAGATAGTATTTTACTTTGTTTTTTTCAGTGCTTGCCACGAGTGCGAGGTATTAAAAACCATGGCTGCTTGCGTAATGATCGACAAGGAAGTAATCGGAGGTAAGTGCAGAACAAAATTACGAATTTCAGAAGAAAAAACGGTGATTTTATATAAAGAAAATGTTATTCTTCATACCGAAGTCAATCCCGGTAGCGAAACACTATCCAGACTCATCTGGTTGAAGGCGTGACCAGTTAGTAAAAAAATATCTAGAAGCAAAAAAATTCAGAAGCAGAGGCTTCGAGTAAATCGGGATTGTATGTAGTTTTTTTACGAAGTGAAAATTATAAAGATAGTATTTTATTTTGGACTTTTCAGTGCTTGCCACGAGTGCGAGGTATTAAAAGCCGTGCTTGCTTGCGTAATGATCGACAAGGAAGTAATCGGCGGTAAGTGCAGATATAAATTATGAATTTAAGATGAAAAAACGTAATTTTATATAAAGAAAATGTTGTTCTACATACCGAAGTCAATCCTGGTCGCGAAACACTATACAGACTCATCAGGCTGAAGGCATGGCCAGTAAGTATTAAATCTCCTATAAGCAAAAAAATTCAGAAGCAGAGGCTTCGAGTAAATCGAGATTGTAGGTAGTGTTTTTACGAAGTGAAAATTATAAAGATAGTATTTTATTTTTATTTTTTCAGAGCTTGCCAAGCGTGCGAGGTGTTAAAAGCCGTGCCTTAATGTGGGCTGACCGACAATAAAGTAATCGGAGGTAAGTGCTGAACATAATTACGAATTTCAGATGAAAAAACGTGATTTTATATAAAGAAAATGTTATTCTTCATACAAAAGTCAATCCCGGTAGCGAAACACTATCCAGACTCATCTGGCTGAAGGCGTGACCAGTTAGTAAAAAAATATCTAGAAGCAAAGAAATTCAGAAGCAGAGGCTTCGAGTAAATCGGGATTGTATGTAGTGTTTTTACGAAGTGAATATTATAAAGATGGTATTTTATTTTGGAATTTTCAGTGCTTGCCACGAGTGCGAGGTATTAAAAGCCGTGCCTGCTTGCATAATGATCGACAAGGAAGTAATCGGAGGTAAGTGCAGAACAAAATTACGAATTTAAGATGAAAAAACGTGATTTTATATAAAGAAAATGTTGTTCTACATACCGAAGTCAATCCCGGTCGCGAAACACTATACAGACTCAACAGGCTGAAGGCATGGCCAGTAAGTATTAAATCTCCTATAAGCAAAAAAATTCAGAAGCAGAGGCTTCGAGTAAATCGATATTGTAGGTAGTGTTTTTACGAAGTGAAAATTATAAAGAAAGTATTTTATTGTGATTTTTTCAGAGCTTGCCAAGCTCGCGAGGTGTTAAAAGCCGCACCTTAATGCGGGTTGACCGACAATAAAGTAATCAGAGGTAAGTGCAGAACAAAATTAGGAATTTCAGATGAAAAAACGTGATTTTATATAAAGAAAAGGTTTTTCTTCATATTTCAGCCAATCCCGGTTACGAAACAAAATCCAGACTCATCTGGCTGAAGGCGTGGCCAGTGAGTAATAAATTATCTAGAAGCAAAGAAATTCAGAAGCAGAAGCTTCGAGTAAATCGATATTGTAAGTAGTGTTTTTACGAAGTGAAAATTTTGAAGATAGTATTTTATTTTGATTTTTTCAGAGCTTGCCAAGCATTCGAGGTGTTAAAATCCACGCCCTGTTGCGTGCTGACCGAAAAAAAGTAATCGGAAGTAAATGCAGAACAAAATTATTAATTAAAAATTATAAAACGTGATTTTATATAGAAAAAAATGTTTGTTTCCATACCGACATCAATCCCGGTCGCCAAACACTATCCAGACTCATATGGCTGAAGACATGTCCAGTATATAAATAATTATCTAGAAGCAAAAAAAATCAGCAGCAGAGGCTTCGAGTAAATCGGGATTGTATGTAGTGTTTTTACGAAGTGAATATTATAAAGATGGTATTTTATTTTGGAATTTTCAGTGCTTGCCACGAGTGCGAGGTATTAAAAACCATGGCTGCTTGCGTAATGATCGACAAGGAAGTAATCGGAGGTAAGTGCAGAACAAAATTATTAATTAAAAATTATAAAACGTGATTTTATATAGAAAAAAATGTTTGTTTCCATACCGACATCAATCCCGGTCGCCAAACACTATCCAGACTCATATGGCTGAAGACATGTCCAGTATATAAATAATTATCTAGAAGCAAAAAAAATCAGCAGCAGAGGCTTCGAGTAAATCGAGATTGTAGGTAGTGTTTTTACGAAGTGAAAATTTTGAAGATAGTATTTTATTTTGTTTTTTTCTGAGCGTGCCACGTGTGCGAGGTATTAAAAGGCACAGCTTGTTGCGTGTTTTTCGACAATAAAGTAATCGGAGGTAAGAGCAGAACAAAATTATTAAAAAAAAATGAAAAAACGTGATTTTATATAAAGAAAATGTTTGTCTTCATACCGACATCAATCCCGGTCGTCAAACACTATCTAGACTCATGTGGCTGAAGACGTGTCCAGTAAGTAAATAATTATCTAGAAGCAAAGAAATTCAGAAGCAGTCGCTTCAAGTAAATCGAGTTTATAAGTAGTGTTTTTACGAAGTGAAAATTATGAAGATAGTATTTTATTTTGAATTTTTTAGCGCTTTCCACGAGTGCGAGGTGATTAAAGCCGTTTCTGCTTGAGTACTGATCGACAAGGAAGTAATATGAGGTAAGTGCAGAAATAAATTATGAATTTAAGATGAAAAAACGTGATTTTATATAAAGAAAATGTTTGTCTTCATACCGACATCAATCCCGGTCGCGAAACACTATAAAGACTCAACAGGCTGAAGGTATGGCCAGTAAGTAATAAATTACCTATAAGGTAAAAAATCAGCAGCAGAGGCTTCGAGTAAATCGAGATTGTAGCTAGTGTTTTTACGAAGTGAAGATTTTGAAGATAGTATTTTATTTGATTTTTTTCAGAGCTTCTTAAGTGTGCGAGGTGTAAAAAGCCACGCCTTATTGCGGGATGACCGAAAATAAAGAAATCGGAGGTAAGAGCAGAACAAAATTGTGAATTTAAGATGAAAAAACGTGATTTTATATAAAGAAGAGGTTTTTCTTCATATTTAAGCCAACCCCGGTCACGAAACACAATCCAGACTCATCTGGCTGTAGGCGTTGCCAGTAAGTAATAAATTATCTAGAAGCAAAGAAATTCAGAAGCAGAAGCCTCGAGTAATTCGAGATTGTACGTAGTGTTTTTACGAAGTGAAAATTATGAAGATAGTATTTTATTTGGATTTTTTCAGAGCTTGCCAAGCGTTCGAGATGTTAAAATCCGCGTCCTGTTTCGTGCTGGCGGGAAAAAAGAAATCGGAGGTAAATGCAGAACAAAATTATTAATTAAAAATTATAAAACGTGATTTTATATAGATAAAAATGTTTGTTTCCATACCGACATCAATCCCGGTCGCCAAACACTATCCCGACTCAACAGGCTGAAGGCATGACCAATAAGTAATAAATTACCTGTAAGCAAAAAAAATCAGCAGCAGAGGCTTCGAGTAAATCGAGATTGTAGGTAGTGTTTTTACGAAGTGAAAATTTTGAAGATAGTATTTTATTTTGTTTTTTTCTGAGCGTGCCACTTGTGCGAGGTAATAAAAGCCACAGCTTGTTGCGTACTTTTCGAAAATAAATAAATCGGAGGTAAGAGCAGAACAAAATTATTAAATAAAAATGAAAAAACGTGATTTTATATTAAAAAAAATGTTTGTCTCCATACCGACATCAATCCCAGTCGCCAAACACTATACGGACTCAACGGGTTGAAGGCATGGCCAGTAAGTAATAAATTATCTATAAGCAAAATGTACAGAAGCAGAAGGCTTCGAGTAAATCGAGATTGTAGATAGTGTTCTTACGAAGTGAAAATTATGAAGATAGTATTTTATTTTTATTTTTTCAGAGCTTGCCAAGCGTGCGAGGTGTTAAAAGCTTTGCCTTAATGTGGGCTGACCGACAATAAAGTAATCGGAGGTAAGTGCAGAACAAAATTACGAATTTCAGATGAAAAAACGTGATTTTATATAAAGAAAATGTTATTCTTCATACAAAAGTCAATCCCGGTAGCGAAACACTATCCAGACTCATCTGGCTGAAGGCGTGACCAGTTAGTAAAAAAATATCTAGAAGCAAAGAAATTCAGAAGCAGAGGCTTCGAGTAAATCGGGATTGTATGTAGTGTTTTTACGAAGTGAATATTATAAAGATGGTATTTTATTTTGGAATTTTCAGTGCTTGCCACGAGTGCGAGGTATTAAAAGCCGTGCCTGCTTGCATAATGATCGACAAGGAAGTAATCGGAGGTAAGTGCAGAACAAAATTACGAATTTAAGATGAAAAAACGTGATTTTATATAAAGAAAATGTTGTTCTACATACCGAAGTCAATCCCGGTCGCGAAACACTATACAGACTCAACAGGCTGAAGGCATGGCCAGTAAGTATTAAATCTCCTATAAGCAAAAAAATTCAGAAGCAGAGGCTTCGAGTAAATCGATATTGTAGGTAGTGTTTTTACGAAGTGAAAATTATAAAGAAAGTATTTTATTGTGATTTTTTCAGAGCTTGCCAAGCTCGCGAGGTGTTAAAAGCCGCACCTTAATGCGGGTTGACCGACAATAAAGTAATCAGAGGTAAGTGCAGAACAAAATTAGGAATTTCAGATGAAAAAACGTGATTTTATATAAAGAAAAGGTTTTTCTTCATATTTCAGCCAATCCCGGTTACGAAACACAATCCAGACTCATCTGGCTGAAGGCGTGGCCAGTGAGTAATAAATTATCTAGAAGCAAAGAAATTCAGAAGCAGAAGCTTCGAGTAAATCGATATTGTAAGTAGTGTTTTTACGAAGTGAAAATTTTGAAGATAGTATTTTATTTTGATTTTTTCAGAGCTTGCCAAGCATTCGAGGTGTTAAAATCCACGCCCTGTTGCGTGCTGACCGAAAAAAAGTAATCGGAAGTAAATGCAGAACAAAATTATTAATTAAAAATTATAAAACGTGATTTTATATAGAAAAAAATGTTTGTTTCCATACCGACATCAATCCCGGTCGCCAAACACTATCCAGACTCATATGGCTGAAGACATGTCCAGTATATAAATAATTATCTAGAAGCAAAAAAAATCAGCAGCAGAGGCTTCGAGTAAATCGAGATTGTAGGTAGTGTTTTTACGAAGTGAAAATTTTGAAGATAGTATTTTATTTTGTTTTTTTCTGAGCGTGCCACGTGTGCGAGGTATTAAAAGGCACAGCTTGTTGCGTGTTTTTCGACAATAAAGTAATCGGAGGTAAGAGCAGAACAAAATTATTAAAAAAAAATGAAAAAACGTGATTTTATATAAAGAAAATGTTTGTCTTCATACCGACATCAATCCCGGTCGTCAAACACTATCTAGACTCATGTGGCTGAAGACGTGTCCAGTAAGTAAATAATTATCTAGAAGCAAAGAAATTCAGAAGCAGTCGCTTCAAGTAAATCGAGTTTATAAGTAGTGTTTTTACGAAGTGAAAATTATGAAGATAGTATTTTATTTTGAATTTTTTAGCGCTTTCCACGAGTGCGAGGTGATTAAAGCCGTTTCTGCTTGAGTACTGATCGACAAGGAAGTAATATGAGGTAAGTGCAGAAATAAATTATGAATTTAAGATGAAAAAACGTGATTTTATATAAAGAAAATGTTTGTCTTCATACCGACATCAATCCCGGTCGCGAAACACTATAAAGACTCAACAGGCTGAAGGTATGGCCAGTAAGTAATAAATTACCTATAAGGTAAAAAATCAGCAGCAGAGGCTTCGAGTAAATCGAGATTGTAGCTAGTGTTTTTACGAAGTGAAGATTTTGAAGATAGTATTTTATTTGATTTTTTTCAGAGCTTCTTAAGTGTGCGAGGTGTAAAAAGCCACGCCTTATTGCGGGATGACCGAAAATAAAGAAATCGGAGGTAAGAGCAGAACAAAATTGTGAATTTAAGATGAAAAAACGTGATTTTATATAAAGAAGAGGTTTTTCTTCATATTTAAGCCAACCCCGGTCACGAAACACAATCCAGACTCATCTGGCTGTAGGCGTTGCCAGTAAGTAATAAATTATCTAGAAGCAAAGAAATTCAGAAGCAGAAGCCTCGAGTAATTCGAGATTGTACGTAGTGTTTTTACGAAGTGAAAATTATGAAGATAGTATTTTATTTGGATTTTTTCAGAGCTTGCCAAGCGTGCGAGGTGTAAAAAGCCACGCTTTATTGCGGGATGACCGGCAGTAAAGTAATCGGAGGTAAGAGCAGAACAAAATTGTGAATGTAAGATGAAAAAACGTGATTTTATATAAAGAAAAGGTTTTTCTTCATACTTTAGCGAATCCTGGTCACGAAACACAATACAGACTCATCTGGCTGTAGGCGTGGCCAGTAAGTAATAAATTATCTACAAGCAAAGAAATTCAGAAGCAGAAGCTTCGAGTAATTCGAGATTGTACGTAGTGTTTTTACGAAGTGAAAATTATGAAGATAGTATTTTATTTTGAATTTTTTAGAGTATGCCACGAGTGCGAGGTGATAAAAGCCGTTCCGGCTTGAGTACTGATCGACAAGGAAGTAATCGGCGGTAAGTGCAGATATAAATTATGAATTTAAGATGAAAAAACTTGATTTCATATACAGAAAATGTTTTTCTTCATACCGACATCAATCCCGGTCGCGAAACACTATACAGACTTAACAGGCTGAAGGCATGGCCAGTGAGTAATAAATTACTTATAAGCAAAAAATATCAGCAGCAGAGGCTTCGAGTAAATCGAGATTGTAGGTAGTGTTTTTACGAAGTGAAAATTTTGAAGACAGTATTTTATTTGGATTTTTTCAGAGCTTGCCAAGCGTGCGAGTTGTAAAAAGTCACGCCTTGTTGCGTGCTGACCGACAATAATGTAATCGGAGGTAAGAGCAGAACAAAATTGTGAATTTAAGATGAAAAAACGTGATTTTATATAAAGAAAAGGTTTTTCTTCATATTTCAGCCAATCCCGGTTACGAAACACAATCCAGACTCATCTGGCTGAAGGCGTGGCCAGTGAGTAATAAATTATCTAGAAGCAAAGAAATTCAGAAGCAGAAGCTTCGAGTAAATCGATATTGTAAGTAGTGTTTTTACGAAGTGAAAATTTTGAAGATAGTATTTTATTTTGATTTTTTCAGAGCTTGCCAAGCATTCGAGGTGTTAAAATCCACGCCCTGTTGCGTGCTGACCGAAAAAAAGTAATCGGAAGTAAATGCAGAACAAAATTATTAATTAAAAATTATAAAACGTGATTTTATATAGAAAAAAATGTTTGTTTCCATACCGACAACAATCCCGGTCACCAAACACTATCCAGACTCATATGGCTGAAGACATGTCCAGTATATAAATAATTATCTAGAAGCAAAAAAAATCAGCAGCAGAGGCTTCGAGTAAATCGAGATTGTAGGTAGTGTTTTTACGAAGTGAAAATTTTGAAGATTGTATTTTATTTTATTTTTTTCTGAGCGTGCCACGTGTGCGAGGTATTAAAAGGCACAGCTTGTTGCGTGTTTTTCGACAATAAAGTAATCGGAGGTAAGAGCAGAACAAAATTATTAAAAAAAAATGAAAAAACGTGATTTTATATAAAGAAAATATTTGTCTTCATACTGACATCAATCCCGGTCGTAAAACACTATCCAGACTCATGTGGCTGAAGACATGTCCAGTAAGTAAATATTTATCTAGAAGCAAAGAAATTCAGAAGCAGTCGCTTCAAGTAAATCGAGTTTATAAGTAGTGTTTTTACGAAGTGAAAATTATGAAGATAGTATTTTATTTTGAATTTTTTAGCGCTTGCGACGAGTGCGAGGTGATTAAAGCCGTTCCTGCTTGAGAACTGATTGACAAGGAAGTAATATGAGGTAAGTGCAGAAATAAATTATGAATTTAAGATGAAAAAACGTGATTTTATATAAAGAAAATGTTTGTCTTCATACCGACATCAATCCCGGTCGCGAAACACTATAAAGACTCAACAGGCTGAAGGTATGGCCAGTAAGTAATAAATTACCTATAAGGTAAAAAATCAGCAGCAGAGGCTTCGAGTAAATCGAGATTGTAGCTAGTGTTTTTACGAAGTGAAGATTTTGAAGATAGTATTTTATTTGATTTTTTTCAGAGCTTCTTAAGTGTGCGAGGTGTAAAAAGCCACGCCTTATTGCGGGATGACCGAAAATAAAGAAATCGGAGGTAAGAGCAGAACAAAATTGTGAATTTAAGATGAAAAAACGTGATTTTATATAAAGAAGAGGTTTTTCTTCATATTTAAGCCAACCCCGGTCACGAAACACAATCCAGACTCATCTGGCTGTAGGCGTTCCCAGTAAGTAATAAATTATCTAGAAGCAAAGAAATTCAGAAGCAGAAGCCTCGAGTAATTCGAGATTGTACGTAGTGTTTTTACGAAGTGAAAATTATGAAGATAGTATTTTATTTGGATTTTTTCAGAGCTTGCCAAGCGTTCGAGATGTTAAAATCCGCGTCCTGTTTCGTGCTGGCGGGAAAAAAGAAATCGGAGGTAAATGCAGAACAAAATTATTAATTAAAAATTATAAAACGTGATTTTATATAGATAAAAATGTTTGTTTCCATACCGACATCAATCCCGGTCGCCAAACACTATCCCGACTCAACAGGCTGAAGGCATGACCAGTAAGTAATAAATTACCTGTAAGCAAAAAAAATCAGCAGCAGAGGCTTCGAGTAAATCGAGATTGTAGGTAGTGTTTTTACGAAGTGAAAATTTTGAAGATAGTATTTTATTTTGTTTTTTTCTGAGCGTGCCACGTGTGCGAGGTAATAAAAGCCACAGCTTGTTGCGTACTTTTCGAAAATAAATAAATCGGAGGTAAGAGCAGAACAAAATTATTAAATAAAAATGAAAAAACGTGATTATATATTAAAAAAAATGTTTGTCTCCATACCGACATCAATCCCAGTCGCCAAACACTATACGGACTCAACGGGTTGAAGGCATGGCCAGTAAGTAATAAATTATCTATAAGCAAAATGTACAGAAGCAGAAGGCTTCGAGTAAATCGAGATTGTAGATAGTGTTCTTACGAAGTGAAAATTATGAAGAAAGTATTTTATTTTGGATTTTTTGGAGCTTGCCACGAGTGCGAGGTGATTCCTGCTTGAGTACTGATCGACAAGGAAGTAATCGGCGGTAAGTGCAGATATAAATTATGAATTTAAGATGAAAAAACGTAATTTTATATAAAGAAAATGTTTGTCTTCATACCGACATCAATCCCTGTCGCGAAACACTATAAAGACTCAACAGGCTGAAGGTACGGACAGTAAGTAATAAATTACCTATAAGGAAAAAAATCAGCATCAGAGGCTTCGAGTAAATCGAGATTGTAGGTAGTGTTTTTACGAAGTGCAAATTTTAAAGATAGTATTTTATTTTAATTTTTTCAGAGCTTGCCAAGCGTGCGAGGTGTAAAAAGCCACGCTTTATTGCGGGATGACCGGCAGTAAAGTAATCGGAGGTAAGAGCAGAACAAAATTGTGAATGTAAGATGAAAAAACGTGATTTTATATAAAGAAAAGGTTTTTCTTCATACTTTAGCGAATCCTGGTCACGAAACACAATACAGACTCATCTGGCTGTAGGCGTGGCCAGTAAGTAATAAATTATCTACAAGCAAAGAAATTCAGAAGCAGAAGCTTCGAGTAATTCGAGATTGTACGTAGTGTTTTTACGAAGTGAAAATTATGAAGATAGTATTTTATTTTGAATTTTTTAGAGTATGCCACGAGTGCGAGGTGATAAAAGCCGTTCCGGCTTGAGTACTGATCGACAAGGAAGTAATCGGCGGTAAGTGCAGATATAAATTATGAATTTAAGATGAAAAAACTTGATTTCATATACAGAAAATGTTTTTCTTCATACCGACATCAATCCCGGTCGCGAAACACTATACAGACTTAACAGGCTGAAGGCATGGCCAGTGAGTAATAAATTACTTATAAGCAAAAAATATCAGCAGCAGAGGCTTCGAGTAAATCGAGATTGTAGGTAGTGTTTTTACGAAGTGAAAATTTTGAAGACAGTATTTTATTTGGATTTTTTCAGAGCTTGCCAAGCGTGCGAGTTGTAAAAAGTCACGCCTTGTTGCGTGCTGACCGACAATAATGTAATCGGAGGTAAGAGCAGAACAAAATTGTGAATTTAAGATGAAAAAACGTGATTTTATATAAAGAAAAGGTTTTTCTTCATATTTCAGCCAATCCCGGTTACGAAACACAATCCAGACTCATCTGGCTGAAGGCGTGGCCAGTGAGTAATAAATTATCTAGAAGCAAAGAAATTCAGAAGCAGAAGCTTCGAGTAAATCGATATTGTAAGTAGTGTTTTTACGAAGTGAAAATTTTGAAGATAGTATTTTATTTTGATTTTTTCAGAGCTTGCCAAGCATTCGAGGTGTTAAAATCCACGCCCTGTTGCGTGCTGACCGAAAAAAAGTAATCGGAAGTAAATACAGAACAAAATTATTAATTAAAAATTATAAAACGTGATTTTATATAGAAAAAAATGTTTGTTTCCATACCGACATCAATCCCGGTCGCCAAACACTATCCAGACTCATATGGCTGAAGACATGTCCAGTATATAAATAATTATCTAGAAGCAAAAAAAATCAGCAGCAGAGGCTTCGAGTAAATCGAGATTGTAGGTAGTGTTTTTACGAAGTGAAAATTTTGAAGATAGTATTTTATTTTGTTTTTTTCTGAGCGTGCCACGTGTGCGAGGTATTAAAAGGCACAGCTTATTGCGTGTTTTTCGACAATAAAGTAATCGGAGGTAAGAGCAGAACAAAATTATTAAAAAAAAATGAAAAAACGTGATTTTATATAAAGAAAATGTTTGTCTTCATACCGACATCAATCCCGGTCGTCAAACACTATCCAGACTCATGTGGCTGAAGACATGTCCAGTAAGTAAATAATTATCTAGAAGCAAAGAAATTCAGAAGCAGTCGCTTCAAGTAAATCGAGTTTATAAGTAGTGTTTTTACGAAGTGAAAATTATGAAGATAGTATTTTATTTTGAATTTTTTAGCGCTTGCCACGAGTGCGAGGTGATTAAAGCCGTTCCTGCTTGAGTACTGATCGACAAGGAAGTAATATGAGGTAAGTGCAGAAATAAATTATGAATTTAAGATGAAAAAACGTGATTTTATATAAAGAAAACGTTTGTCTTCATACCGACATCAATCCCGGTCGCGAAACACTATAAAGACTCAACAGGCTGAAGGTATGGCCAGTAAGTAATAAATTACCTATAAGGTAAAAAATCAGCAGCAGAGGCTTCGAGTAAATCGAGATTGTAGCTAGTGTTTTTACGAAGTGAAGATTTTGAAGATAGTATTTTATTTGATTTTTTTCAGAGCTTCTTAAGTGTGCGAGGTGTAAAAAGCCACGCCTTATTGCGGGATGACCGAAAATAAAGAAATCGGAGGTAAGAGCAGAACAAAATTGTGAATTTAAGATGAAAAAACGTGATTTTATATAAAGAAGAGGTTTTTCTTCATATTTAAGCCAACCCCGGTCACGAAACACAATCCAGACTCATCTGGCTGTAGGCGTTGCCAGTAAGTAATAAATTATCTAGAAGCAAAGAAATTCAGAAGCAGAAGCCTCGAGTAATTCGAGATTGTACGTAGTGTTTTTACGAAGTGAAAATTATGAAGATAGTATTTTATTTGGATTTTTTCAGAGCTTGCCAAGCGTTCGAGATGTTAAAATCCGCGTCCTGTTTCGTGCTGGCGGGAAAAAAGAAATCGGAGGTAAATGCAGAACAAAATTATTAATTAAAAATTATAAAACGTGATTTTATATAGATAAAAATGTTTGTTTCCATACCGACATCAATCCCGGTCGCCAAACACTATCCCGACTCAACAGGCTGAAGGCATGACCAGTAAGTAATAAATTACCTGTAAGCAAAAAAAATCTGCAGCAGAGGCTTCGAGTAAATCGAGATTGTAGGTAGTGTTTTTACGAAGTGAAAATTTTGAAGATAGTATTTTATTTTGTTTTTTTCTGAGCGTGCCACGTGTGCGAGGTAATAAAAGCCACAGCTTGTTGCGTACTTTTCGAAAATAAATAAATCGGAGGTAAGAGCAGAACAAAATTATTAAATAAAAATGAAAAAACGTGATTTTATATTAAAAAAAATGTTTGTCTCCATACCGACATCAATCCCAGTCGCCAAACACTATACGGACTCAACGGGTTGAAGGCATGGCCAGTAAGTAATAAATTATCTATAAGCAAAATGTACAGAAGCAGAAGGCTTCGAGTAAATCGAGATTGTAGATAGTGTTCTTACGAAGTGAAAATTATGAAGAAAGTATTTTATTTTGGATTTTTTGGAGCTTGCCACGAGTGCGAGGTGATTCCTGCTTGAGTACTGATCGACAAGGAAGTAATCGGCGGTAAGTGCAGATATAAATTATGAATTTAAGATGAAAAAACGTAATTTTATATATAGAAAATGTTTGTCTTCATACCGACATCAATCCCTGTCGCGAAACACTATAAAGACTCAACAGGCTGAAGGTACGGACAGTAAGTAATAAATTACCTATAAGGAAAAAAATCAGCATCAGAGGCTTCGAGTAAATCGAGATTGTAGGTAGTGTTTTTACGAAGTGCAAATTTTAAAGATAGTATTTTATTTTAATTTTTTTAGAGCTTGCCAAGCGTGCGAGGTGTAAAAAGCCACGCTTTATTGCGGGATGACCGGCAGTAAAGTAATCGGAGGTAAGAGCAGAACAAAATTGTGAATGTAAGATGAAAAAACGTGATTTTATATAAAGAAAAGGTTTTTCTTCATACTTTAGCGAATCCTGGTGACGAAACACAATACAGACTCATCTGGCTGTAGGCGTGGCCAGTAAGTAATAAATTATCTACAAGAAAAGAAATTCAGAAGCAGAAGCTTCGAGTAATTCGAGATTGTACGTAGTGTTTTTACGAAGTGAAAATTATGAAGATAGTATTTTATTTTGAATTTTTTAGAGTATGCCACGAGTGCGAGGTGATAAAAGCCGTTCCGGCTTGAGTACTGATCGACAAGGAAGTAATCGGCGGTAAGTGCAGATATAAATTATGAATTTAAGATGAAATAACGTGATTTTATATAAAGAAAATGTTTGTCTTCATACCGACATCAATCCCGGTCACGAAACACAATCCAGACTCATCTGGCTGTAGGCGTGGCTAGTAAGTAATAAATTATCTAGTAGCAAAGAAATTCAGAAGCAGAAGCCTCGAGTAATTCGAGATTGGACGTAGTGTTTTTACGAAGTGAAAATTATGAAGATAGTATTTTATTTGGATTTTTTCAGAGCTTGCCGAGCATTCGAGGTGTAAAAAGCCACGCCTTATTGCGGGATGTCCTACAATAAAGTAATCGGAGGTAAGAGCAGAACAAAATTGTGAATGTAAGATGAAAAAACGTGATTTTATATAAAGAAAAGGTTTTTCTTCATACTTTAGCGAATCCTGGTCACGAAACACAATCCAGACTCATCTGCCTGTAGGCGTGGCCAGTAAGTAATAAATTATCTAGTAGCAAAGAAATTCAGAAGCAGAAGCTTCGAGTAATTCGAGATTGTACGTAGTGTTTTAACGAAGTGAAAATTATGAAGAAAGTATTTTATTTTGGATTTTTTGGAGCTTGCCACGAGTGCGAGGTGATTCCTGCTTGCGTAATGATCGACAAGGAAGTAATCGGCGGTAAGTGCAGATATAAATTATGAATTTAAGATGAAAAAACTTGATTTCATATACAGAAAATGTTTTTCTTCATACCGACATCAATCCCGGTCGCGAAACACTATACAGACTTAACAGGCTGAAGGCATGGCCAGTGAGTAATAAATTACTTATAAGCAAAAAATATCAGCAGCAGAGGCTTCGAGTAAATCGAGATTGTAGGTAGTGTTTTTACGAAGTGAAAATTTTGAAGACAGTATTTTATTTGGATTTTTTCAGAGCTTGCCAAGCGTGCGAGTTGTAAAAAGTCACGCCTTGTTGCGTGCTGACCGACAATAATGTAATCGGAGGTAAGAGCAGAACAAAATTGTGAATTTAAGATGAAAAAACGTGATTTTATATAAAGAAAAGGTTTTTCTTCATATTTCAGCCAATCCCGGTTACGAAACACAATCCAGACTCATCTGGCTGAAGGCGTGGCCAGTGAGTAATAAATTATCTAGAAGCAAAGAAATTCAGAAGCAGAAGCTTCGAGTAAATCGATATTGTAAGTAGTGTTTTTACGAAGTGAAAATTTTGAAGATAGTATTTTATTTTGATTTTTTCAGAGCTTGCCAAGCATTCGAGGTGTTAAAATCCACGCCCTGTTGCGTGCTGACCGAAAAAAAGTAATCGGAAGTAAATGCAGAACAAAATTATTAATTAAAAATTATAAAACGTGATTTTATATAGAAAAAAATGTTTGTTTCCATACCGACATCAATCCCGGTCGCCAAACACTATCCAGACTCATATGGCTGAAGACATGTCCAGTATATAAATAATTATCTAGAAGCAAAAAAAATCAGCAGCAGAGGCTTCGAGTAAATCGAGATTGTAGGTAGTGTTTTTACGAAGTGAAAATTTTGAAGATAGTATTTTATTTTGTTTTTTTCTGAGCGTGCCACGTGTGCGAGGTATTAAAAGGCACAGCTTGTTGCGTGTTTTTCGACAATAAAGTAATCGGAGGTAAGAGCAGAACAAAATTATTAAAAAAAAATGAAAAAACGTGATTTTATATAAAGAAAATGTTTGTCTTCATACCGACATCAATCCCGGTCGTCAAACACTATCCAGACTCATGTGGCTGAAGACATGTCCAGTAAGTAAATAATTATCTAGAAGCAAAGAAATTCAGAAGCAGTCGCTTCAAGTAAATCGAGTTTATAAGTAGTGTTTTTACGAAGTGAAAATTATGAAGATAGTATTTTATTTTGAATTTTTTAGCGCTTGCCACGAGTGCGAGGTGATTAAAGCCGTTCCTGCTTGAGTACTGATCGACAAGGAAGTAATATGAGGTAAGTGCAGAAATAAATTATGAATTTAAGATGAAAAAACGTGATTTTATATAAAGAAAACGTTTGTCTTCATACCGACATCAATCCCGGTCGCGAAACACTATAAAGACTCAACAGGCTGAAGGTATGGCCAGTAAGTAATAAATTACCTATAAGGTAAAAAATCAGCAGCAGAGGCTTCGAGTAAATCGAGATTGTAGCTAGTGTTTTTACGAAGTGAAGATTTTGAAGATAGTATTTTATTTGATTTTTTTCAGAGCTTCTTAAGTGTGCGAGGTGTAAAAAGCCACGCCTTATTGCGGGATGACCGAAAATAAAGAAATCGGAGGTAAGAGCAGAACAAAATTGTGAATTTAAGATGAAAAAACGTGATTTTATATAAAGAAGAGGTTTTTCTTCATATTTAAGCCAACCCCGGTCACGAAACACAATCCAGACTCATCTGGCTGTAGGCGTTGCCAGTAAGTAATAAATTATCTAGAAGCAAAGAAATTCAGAAGCAGAAGCCTCGAGTAATTCGAGATTGTACGTAGTGTTTTTACGAAGTGAAAATTATGAAGATAGTATTTTATTTGGATTTTTTCAGAGCTTGCCAAGCGTTCGAGATGTTAAAATCCGCGTCCTGTTTCGTGCTGGCGGGAAAAAAGAAATCGGAGGTAAATGCAGAACAAAATTATTAATTAAAAATTATAAAACGTGATTTTATATAGATAAAAATGTTTGTTTCCATACCGACATCAATCCCGGTCGCCAAACACTATCCCGACTCAACAGGCTGAAGGCATGACCAGTAAGTAATAAATTACCTGTAAGCAAAAAAAATCAGCAGCAGAGGCTTCGAGTAAATCGAGATTGTAGGTAGTGTTTTTACGAAGTGAAAATTTTGAAGATAGTATTTTATTTTGTTTTTTTCTGAGCGTGCCACGTGTGCGAGGTAATAAAAGCCACAGCTTGTTGCGTACTTTTCGAAAATAAATAAATCGGAGGTAAGAGCAGAACAAAATTATTAAATAAAAATGAAAAAACGTGATTTTATATTAAAAAAAATGTTTGTCTCCATACCGACATCAATCCCAGTCGCCAAACACTATACGGACTCAACGGGTTGAAGGCATGGCCAGTAAGTAATAAATTATCTATAAGCAAAATGTACAGAAGCAGAAGGCTTCGAGTAAATCGAGATTGTAGATAGTGTTCTTACGAAGTGAAAATTATGAAGAAAGTATTTTATTTTGGATTTTTTGGAGCTTGCCACGAGTGCGAGGTGATTCCTGCTTGAGTACTGATCGACAAGGAAGTAATCGGCGGTAAGTGCAGATATAAATTATGAATTTAAGATGAAAAAACGTAATTTTATATATAGAAAATGTTTGTCTTCATACCGACATCAATCCCTGTCGCGAAACACTATAAAGACTCAACAGGCTGAAGGTACGGACAGTAAGTAATAAATTACCTATAAGGAAAAAAATCAGCATCAGAGGCTTCGAGTAAATCGAGATTGTAGGTAGTGTTTTTACGAAGTGCAAATTTTAAAGATAGTATTTTATTTTAATTTTTTTAGAGCTTGCCAAGCGTGCGAGGTGTAAAAAGCCACGCTTTATTGCGGGATGACCGGCAGTAAAGTAATCGGAGGTAAGAGCAGAACAAAATTGTGAATGTAAGATGAAAAAACGTGATTTTATATAAAGAAAAGGTTTTTCTTCATACTTTAGCGAATCCTGGTCACGAAACACAATACAGACTCATCTGGCTGTAGGCGTGGCCAGTAAGTAATAAATTATCTACAAGAAAAGAAATTCAGAAGCAGAAGCTTCGAGTAATTCGAGATTGTACGTAGTGTTTTTACGAAGTGAAAATTATGAAGATAGTATTTTATTTTGAATTTTTTAGAGTATGCCACGAGTGCGAGGTGATAAAAGCCGTTCCGGCTTGAGTACTGATCGACAAGGAAGTAATCGGCGGTAAGTGCAGATATAAATTATGAATTTAAGATGAAATAACGTGATTTTATATAAAGAAAATGTTTGTCTTCATACCGACATCAATCCCGGTCACGAAACACAATCCAGACTCATCTGGCTGTAGGCGTGGCTAGTAAGTAATAAATTATCTAGAAGCAAAGAAATTCAGAAGCAGAAGCCTCGAGTAATTCGAGATTGGACGTAGTGTTTTTACGAAGTGAAAATTATGAAGATAGTATTTTATTTGGATTTTTTCAGAGCTTGCCGAGCATTCGAGGTGTAAAAAGCCACGCCTTATTGCGGGATGTCCTACAATAAAGTAATCGGAGGTAAGAGCAGAACAAAATTGTGAATGTAAGATGAAAAAACGTGATTTTATATAAAGAAAAGGTTTTTCTTCATACTTTAGCGAATCCTGGTCACGAAACACAATCCAGACTCATCTGCCTGTAGGCGTGGCCAGTAAGTAATAAATTATCTAGTAGCAAAGAAATTCAGAAGCAGAAGCTTCGAGTAATTCGAGATTGTACGTAGTGTTTTAACGAAGTGAAAATTATGAAGAAAGTATTTTATTTTGGATTTTTTGGAGCTTGCCACGAGTGCGAGGTGATTCCTGCTTGAGTACTGATCGACAAGGAAGTAATCGGCGGTAAGTGCAGATATAAATTATGAATTTAAGATGAAAAAACTTGATTTCATATACAGAAAATGTTTTTCTTCATACCGACATCAATCCCGGTCGCGAAACACTATACAGACTTAACAGGCTGAAGGCATGGCCAGTGAGTAATAAATTACTTATAAGCAAAAAATATCAGCAGCAGAGGCTTCGAGTAAATCGAGATTGTAGGTAGTGTTTTTACGAAGTGAAAATTTTGAAGACAGTATTTTATTTGGATTTTTTCAGAGCTTGCCAAGCGTGCGAGTTGTAAAAAGTCACGCCTTGTTGCGTGCTGACCGACAATAATGTAATCGGAGGTAAGAGCAGAACAAAATTGTGAATTTAAGATGAAAAAACGTGATTTTATATAAAGAAAAGGTTTTTCTTCATATTTCAGCCAATCCCGGTTACGAAACACAATCCAGACTCATCTGGCTGAAGGCGTGGCCAGTGAGTAATAAATTATCTAGAAGCAAAGAAATTCAGAAGCAGAAGCTTCGAGTAAATCGATATTGTAAGTAGTGTTTTTACGAAGTGAAAATTTTGAAGATAGTATTTTATTTTGATTTTTTCAGAGCTTGCCAAGCATTCGAGGTGTTAAAATCCACGCCCTGTTGCGTGCTGACCGAAAAAAAGTAATCGGAAGTAAATGCAGAACAAAATTATTAATTAAAAATTATAAAACGTGATTTTATATAGAAAAAAATGTTTGTTTCCATACCGACATCAATCCCGGTCGCCAAACACTATCCAGACTCATATGGCTGAAGACATGTCCAGTATATAAATAATTATCTAGAAGCAAAAAAAATCAGCAGCAGAGGCTTCGAGTAAATCGAGATTGTAGGTAGTGTTTTTACGAAGTGAAAATTTTGAAGATAGTATTTTATTTTGTTTTTTTCTGAGCGTGCCACGTGTGCGAGGTATTAAAAGGCACAGCTTGTTGCGTGTTTTTCGACAATAAAGTAATCGGAGGTAAGAGCAGAACAAAATTATTAAAAAAAAATGAAAAAACGTGATTTTATATAAAGAAAATGTTTGTCTTCATACCGACATCAATCCCGGTCGTCAAACACTATCCAGACTCATGTGGCTGAAGACATGTCCAGTAAGTAAATAATTATCTAGAAGCAAAGAAATTCAGAAGCAGTCGCTTCAAGTAAATCGAGTTTATAGCGTAAAAAAATTAAATAGTATCAACCTGGTGCATCAAAACATTCAAGGGTTTTTGAAGAAAGATTTAGAAGTAGAATTATTCCTGAATTATAGCAATATAGATATTCTTTGTGTGACAGAACATTGGCTTAAAAGCCACCAGTTCATGTTCAATTTTAGTAATCACCAGGTTGGTAGTTCGTTCAGCAGAGTAAATGCTATACATGGTGGCTCATTAATTATAGTAAATAACCAACTTAAATTTAAAGACCGCAAGGATATTGTGAGCCTATCTGTTGAGCGGACAATTGAAATAGCCTGTATAGAATTGGAGCAGTTCATTATATTAAGTGTGTACAGACCACCTTCAGGATTGTATGATTGTTTTGAAAAGGTTATGGATGAAGTGTTGCACAAAATTTGTAATTCAAACAAGTCTATCATAACTTGTGGTGATTTTAATGTTAATTTGTTAGAAAATTCTGGGTTAAGTACTAAAATTATAAGTTTGTTTCAGTCATACAATCTTGCTAACCAATTTTTGGAGCCCACTAGAATAACTCCCACTAGTGCCACATGCCTAGATAACATTTACACAGATGTTACACCAACCCATAAAGAAATGATTAATTTAATAGACTCTGATCATTGCGGACAATTGATCATTATTCCTAATATTAACAAAAAAGTTATTAAAAAAGATATCACTGTTACCTCAAAAACTAGTAATCGCTTGGAAACATTTAAAACTAAACTTTTAAGTAAATTACCATTTTTGTCGACTAATGATGACCCTAATGAACAATATAATGATTTTTTTAATATGTATTGCACACAATTTGATAACACATTCATTCCAAAGACTTTCTCGGTGAATAGTAACGCTTCATTCAGTGACTGGGCCACCATTGGTATACATAAAAGTAGAAAACGACTTTATGAATTATATGATGAACGGACTTGTATAAACACTGCTGAATTTAATTTATATGTTAAGAATTATTCAAAATTATTTAAAAGAGTTTGCAGTGTGGCCAAGTCACGTTATTTGAGTTCAAAAATTAAAAATAGTAGTAATGTAATTAAAATGACATGGAGTATCATTAACAGCGAAACGGGAAGGTCATGCAACCGCTGTAGTAACTACACGCTTGATATTGATGACAATATAATTAATTCAGATTCCCAAGTCGCCGCGGCCTTTGAAAATTTCTTTGCTGATGTTCCCGTATCCACTACTAAATCTCTAAACTCATCACCCACTGCTGCAGAGTCTTTACTTAAGGAAAACGTTCCTGTATGTGATTCTGAATTTCATTTTAAATATGTCACCTGCAAAGATATAATTAAAACCTTTCACACATTAAATGTTAAAAAGACCGCAGATCTATGGGGTAATTCTGTGGACGTTGCTAAGTCCATAATAAACATTGTAGCACCTACTTTAGCTGTTATTTTTAATAATTGTATTGATCGTGGTGAGTTTCCTGATCTTATGAAAAACAGTAAAATAATACCGTTATTTAAATCGGGTAGTACATCAGACCCTACTAATTATAGACCTATTTCCGTACTACCTACCTTTAGTAAAATTTTTGAAAAACTTATTTTGAATCAAATGCAAGGATTTTTTAATAATCACAAATTACTGCTTAACAAACAGTTCGGTTTTACGAGGGGTCGTTCGACTACTGATGCCGGAGTTGAACTTTTAGGACATGTTTATGATGCATGGGAGGACAAATGCGATGCTTTGGGAATCTTTTGCGATTTGTCCAAGGCATTCGATTGTGTTCTTCATGAAACATTGATCAGGAAACTGCACCACTACGGAATCCGAAACGCCTCTCTGGATCTTCTTACTTCTTACTTAAGTGATAGGATTCAGAGAGTTGATGTTAATGGAAAAAGATCACCCGGATCGGTAGTAAGAATGGGGGTCCCCCAGGGCTCAATTCTTGGGCCATTTTTATTTCTTATTTATATAAATGACTTGCCTTACCTCATAAAGGATAAACATGATATAGTGTTATTTGCAGACGACACTTCACTTTTATTTAAACTGAAACGTCAGCAGCTGATTACTGACAATGTAAATAGCGCCCTTGCAATAGTAGTTAACTGGTTTAATGTTAATAACCTACTTCTTAACGAGAAAAAAACTAAATGTATTAAGTTTACGATACCTCATGTTAGACAAGTAGAAACTAGTGTTCTCATAAAGGGTGAAGTGCTGAAACCCGAAAATACCACAGTTTTCTTAGGCATAACTTTGGATACCAAGCTTCAATGGGGCCCCCACATAGATAAATTGTCAAAAAAGCTTAGCTCTGCAGCATACGCCGTTAGAAAAATTCGTGGTTTAACTGATTTAGAGACAGCCCGTTTAGTATACTTTAGTTATTTTCATAGTGTGATGTCGTACGGTATTCTGTTGTGGGGAAATGCCGCCGATATCCAGACAATTTTCGTTTTACAAAAAAGGGCAATTCGTTCTATCTATAAATTAAGTCCCAGACACTCCCTCAGAGATAAATTTAAGGAGATTAATATAATTACTGTGCCTTCTCAGTATATTTATGAAAATCTTTTGTATGCACATAAAAATATGAATCTGTTTAAAAAATACAGTGATATCCACAATATAAATACTAGAAACAAACACAAATTTATTGTTCCTACAACCAGGCTCAAGAAAATAGGTGGCTCGTTTAGATGCCAATGTATACGTTTTTATAATAAACTTCCTAGCTACATTCAAGATCTAAGCTTTAATAAATTCAAATCTTTTATAAAACGGAAACTATGCCAGAAAGCCTATTATACTGTGAAAGACTATATTGAGGACAAAAAGGCTTGGGATTGAGCTGCTCCAATAAATTTACACGGTGAATGTTGATTTTAATTTGCTAGCTATTTTAGACATGAATATTTACTGTAAAAAGTATTATATTATTTTCATTATTGAGAATATGAGGACTATGTGGGTCATTGTTTCAGTTATATTCTTGATCTGGCAGTTTAAGTAGTTTATGCGGCCTACCCAAATGTCCTTTCTTTGGTATTGTTCGTCGAATCGTTGAGCTCCTTAAGTTCTGAGTTGAGCTGCACGGTTACTGACAAATGCGTGCACTGACTGGACAGGTCCACTTAATCTGTGTGGTTCTTTCCTCAAAAGACCATTTCAGACACCAATCTACATGGTTCTCAAACATTATGTCCGATTTTTTTATATACACGTTGACATTGTTGAATTTTATATACACAATGACATGAGTATTTACTTGTAAAGTAGTATGTTATTTTAATTATTGTGAATGTGAGGATTATGTGGGTCATTGCTTTTTTTTTCGCAGTTAATTTTGATCATGATCTGGCAGATTGAGTAATTTATGTGGCCTACCCAAATGTCCTTTCTTTGGTATTGTTCGTCGAATCGTTGAGCTCCTTAAATTCTGACTTCCTGAGTTGAGCTGCACGATTACTGACAAATGCGTGCACTGACTGGACAGGTCCACTCAATCTGTGTGGTTCTTTCCTCAAAAAACCATTTCAGATACCAATCTACATGGTCTTCACATGATCTGACCAAGATTATGTCTGGACTTTAAAAGAGACTGTGACCTCTGAGTTTGTTTCGGCCTTTCTTCTCAGAGTAGTCAGATAGGAAACGCCGACCTCATCTAGTTTAAAAATATGATTGACGTGTAAAAGTGTTTGTACAAACCTACTTACAGAAATAAAATCATTTATCATTTATCATTTATCATAAGTACTGTTTTTACGAAGTGAAAATTATGAAGATAGTATTTTATTTTGAATTTTTTAGCGCTTGCTACGAGTGCGAGGTGATTAAAGCCGTTCCTGCTTGAGTACTGATCGACAAGGAAGTAATATGAGGTAAGTGCAGAAATAAATTATGAATTTAAGATGAAAAAACGTGATTTTATATAAAGAAAACGTTTGTCTTCATACCGACATCAATCCCGGTCGCGAAACACTATAAAGACTCAACAGGCTGAAGGTATGGCCAGTAAGTAATAAATTACCTATAAGGTAAAAAATCAGCAGCAGAGGCTTCGAGTAAATCGAGATTGTAGCTAGTGTTTTTACGAAGTGAAGATTTTGAAGATAGTATTTTATTTGATTTTTTTCAGAGCTTCTTAAGTGTGCGAGGTGTAAAAAGCCACGCCTTATTGCGGGATGACCGAAAATAAAGAAATCGGAGGTAAGAGCAGAACAAAATTGTGAATTTAAGATGAAAAAACGTGATTTTATATAAAGAAGAGGTTTTTCTTCATATTTAAGCCAACCCCGGTCACGAAACACAATCCAGACTCATCTGGCTGTAGGCGTTGCCAGTAAGTAATAAATTATCTAGAAGCAAAGAAATTCAGAAGCAGAAGCCTCGAGTAATTCGAGATTGTACGTAGTGTTTTTACGAAGTGAAAATTATGAAGATAGTATTTTATTTGGATTTTTTCAGAGCTTGCCAAGCGTTCGAGATGTTAAAATCCGCGTCCTGTTTCGTGCTGGCGGGAAAAAAGAAATCGGAGGTAAATGCAGAACAAAATTATTAATTAAAAATTATAAAACGTGATTTTATATAGATAAAAATGTTTGTTTCCATACCGACATCAATCCCGGTCGCCAAACACTATCCCGACTCAACAGGCTGAAGGCATGACCAGTAAGTAATAAATTACCTGTAAGCAAAAAAAATCAGCAGCAGAGGCTTCGAGTAAATCGAGATTGTAGGTAGTGTTTTTACGAAGTGAAAATTTTGAAGATAGTATTTTATTTTGGATTTTTTGGAGCTTGCCACGAGTGCGAGGGGATAAAAGCCGTGTCTGCTTGAGTACTGATTGACATGGAAGTAATCGGAGGTAAGTGCAGAAATAAATTATGAATTTAAGATGAAAAAACGTGATTTTATATACAGAAAATGTTTTTCTTCATACCGACATCAATCCCGGTCGCGAAACACTATACAGACTCAATAGGCTGAAGGCATGGCCAGTAAGTAGTAAATTATCTAGAAGCAAAGAAATTCAGAAGCAGAGGCTTCGAGTAAATCGGGATTGTAGGTAGTGTTTTTACGAAGTGAAATTCATGAAGATAGTATTTTATTTTGGATTTTTTGGAGCTTGCCACGAGTGCGAGGTGATAAAAGCCGTTCCTGCTTGAGTACTGATCGACAAGGAAGTAATCGGAGGTAAGTGCAGAAAAAAATTATGAATTTAAGATGAAAAAACGTGATTTTGTATAAAGAAAATGTTTGTCTTCATACCGACATCAATCCCGGTCGCGAAACAATATAAAGACTCAACAGGCTGAAGGTATGGCATGTAAATAATAAATTACCTATAAGGAAAAAAATCAGCAGCAGATGCTTCGAGTCGCACCACGCACCATGCACCACGAAATCGATGACACAAAATCTGTCGTTCGGAAATCGAATCTTTGAAGTTTAAACACCAGCACTTTGGGACTGCGCTCCGCTACACGCATAGTTTGCATATCAGCGATCTGTCGCAATATATTTCAATATATCTTGCTATTAAAATATAGTCAGGCGTAAAAAGTAATCGAAGCTACAAAGGATTGCTATAACTATTTTTGATCAATCGTATTTAAACTATGAATTCACTCTCGGAAAATGTTACATTCCGACGCACCCGTACACGCTCGGAACCAGATGATGACAATGGAAACAAATCAAAAAATTTGGACAGTACAACAAACAGCATGCCTGAGTTATCTGAGGACGAAGAGGACATTCAACTAATCGCCTATAAAGATGAAATCAAAAAACTTCAATCCCAATTACAAAGTGCACATAATGAAATTGAGTTGCTATCGTTGCAAAACAGCGACCTAAAACAGATTAACAATGAATTAATGAAGAAAAATGATATATTCAAGAACATTGCAAGTAGCCCCATCAAGAAAAAAGTAAAAACACCGCTGAAGAAAACTATTAACAGCAGCATGAAAACAAAACAAACACAAACTACAGAATACCCTACATTTAAACTATGTACACAAGAAGACAAGACAAAAATCACTCCTCAAGATATCAAACAGCCGAAGATCCAACTACTTCCTATGAGACATAAAATCTGCATTGTGAGCAGTGAAACATCTGACAGGATTTATAAAATGAGTGAAAGAACTCAGCTCGCTAACTATAGTAGGTGTCATTATCGCACTCCACGATGTGGTTTAAAACATGTCTTATATAATATTCATGAAAAAGTTCGTAATTTCACTTTCTTTGACTACTGTATTATAGGTATTGGCGAAGAAGATTTCAGACAAACTAATAACTATATGGAACTTGTTTCATATATCCGGGAAACACTACTCCCATTAAACCATACTAATTTTATTATAAGTCTTCCAACATTTAAATATATGGAGAACAATGCTAATATAATGTTTAATAGTAGAATAGATATTTTTAATAATTTGATTTACATGGACGCCGAGACACATAAATATGCGTATATTCTAGACTCAAACCTCAATCTGCCGTATTCATACGACTCATATAACCAACTGTCCGGCAGTATAAATAACAAAGCTCTAAATATTATTGTAACGGACTTAGAGAGCTTTATTTTAAACCTAAACGCACTGAATACTACCTACCAAGATATTAATTGTATACAAAATCTTAGCATGGGTAAAATCATAACACAAAATGATATTTCTGTTATAAATGACACTAAACACTGTGATGAGGATAGTTTTTTTCGTGTATAAAAATCTCAATATTATGCATCAAAATATAAATGGCCTCTTAAATAAATCCAATGTATTTACTGTACTGCTAGAGGAACTACATAATTCAGGGAAAATAGTGGATGTATTGTGCTTTTCCGAGCACAATATGATATTGTCGGATGTAAACCTATTGCATATACCTAATTTCACTTTAGCCACACATTTCACTAGAGAATCCAGACATGGAGGCACATGTATAATGATAAGAAACGGTATTAAATATAGAACTTTGGAGTCAGTTGCGAAATATGGTGTATCCAATATTTTTGAATGCTGTGCAGTGGAACTCACCGACCACAATATTACTATAATATGTTTATATAGAAGTCCACATAGTACCGAAGTAAAAAGCAAACATGAAATATTTTTTAATAAATTAGACAGTCTTTTAAATTCTTTATCCATTTACTCAAATAAAAAAGTGCTTCTGTGCGGTGACTACAATATTGATTTGCTAAAAGATACCACAAGTTCGCAGCAATTCAAGCACTTAATAATGGGTTATAATCTTAAATTTGCCGTAAACGTTCCAACTAGGTTAAGCAGTGGGACCTGCATTGATAATATAATCCACAATGTGCGAGGAGCTAAAGGAGAAGTTTTGGAACTAGCTGTATCCGATCACACAGCACAATTTTTACGATGTCCAGTTAAACAAACGTGCCTTTTAGACTACTGGCACTGTACAAAACGGGACTACTCAAAAGAAAATTTAGAAAAAATCGCAATCTATTTAAAACAACTGTCATTTTCTGATGTTTATGAGGAAACAGACCCTGAAAAATCATTCAAATTGTTCTATGACTGGTTTAAATTGCTATATGACTTATGTTTTCCTAACATTAAAATAAAAATATCGACGAAAGTAAAACCAAACTGGATTAGTCGCGGTATTAGATTATGTAGCAAAAAAAAAAGAGATTTGTTATGGAAATACAGGTTATCACCGACTGAACATAATAAAACAAACTTCAAAGCGTTGGCTAACCGGCTTAAAAGAATTGTCAATCTCACGCAGAGAGCCCACAATAACCGTTACATTCACTCGGCTAAGAATCGATGTAAGGCAACGTGGAAAGTCATAAATAAAAACAAACATAATTTACCAAATCAATCCACAATGAGAATTAAATCACATGATAAAATACTTACCAACCCTCTTGATATAGCAGAGGCTTTTAACAATTATTTTGCGGATCAAGTCAAATCAATTAATAGTTCAAATAATAATAATAAATTACCAATAAATACAATAAATTCGTCCATGTTTATGAAACCTACAATACCACAAGATATTCATAAAATTATTATGTCTTTAAAGAATACCCCCAGCACTGGATATGATGGTATTAGCACAAAAATAATTAAAACAGTATCTACAATAATTGCACCAGTCCTTAGTCACCTGATCAATATGTGCATCTTGCATGGTGTTTTTCCAAAAGAATTAAAAATTAGTATCATAAAACCGCTTTTCAAAAAAGATAATAAAGGCAACATGTCTTCCTATAGAACTATAGCACTGATACCTATTTTGTCAAAAATATTTGAAAGAGTAATATACAATCAAATCAATTCATATTTTGAGAAAAATAAATTATTTGTCGATAGCCAAAAGGGCTTCCGGAAAAATAAGTCCATTGACATGGCAATTTATGATTTTTTTAAACTCGTTAGCAACAGAGTAGATAAAAGAAAACCGGCTCTGGCTCTATATATGGACATGTCGAAAGCCTTTGACCGCGTAGACCATAGAATATTAATTAATAAACTTGACGCATACGGGATTAGAGGTAACATATCAAATTTAATTAAATCATACCTACAAGATAGACAGCAAATAACAGTTATTAATAGAATATGTAAAAAACATGAAACATCATTTAAATCTAGCCCGAGAACAGTGATGTATGGAGTTCCACAAGGTAGCATACTTGGACCTCTCCTATTTATTATATATATAAATGACTTCCCAAAAGCATCAACCTATCCCATGACAATGTTTGCAGATGACAGCACTCTACTTTTCAACAGTGACCAATTAGATACATTAGAATCAGACATTAACTCTAACATAAAATCAGTTATAAATTGGCTAGAGAATAATAATTTGGTAATAAATTTAGATAAGACAGTAATAATGAAATTTCAACAAACAGTAAATCAAAATTTAAATTTAGATATAAGATATAATGGTAAAAGGATTGATGAGACGAATGTGACAAAATTTCTGGGATTAAATATTGAAAGCACATTAAAATGGAATACCCAGATTGACAAAGTATGTAGTAAAGTAAACCAATTTTCTCATGCGCTGCGTATGCTAAGTAAAACGGCCAATCAAAACACCGTACTAACTGCATATCATGGTCTAGTAGCCTCAACATTAAGATATGGCATTATATTTTGGGGAAACGCCTCGGGTAAAGATATGGTGTTTAAGTGTCAGAAAAGGTGTATTAGAGCGATCTGTAACCTGCAAACCACTGACAGCTCAAAGGTCCAGGCTTTTCGCGTGCGGGCGTGTCCAACGTCCAAGCAACAAAAAATGCTTAAAATCGCGCGTGCGCACCGGTCATTTCTAACATAAAGTGTAATAACTTGAAAACTACCAAACTTATACCTAAATAAAAAATCGTGTGTGTAGCTGAAACCATACAGAATCAACAAGTGTTAAAACTACATTACAACTTCATAGTCGAAAGAACTGTAAAAAAATGTTAAAATAAGAATATGTGTTGAATTTCCGTAAAATATTTGTTCTTACTGAATTTTTGTACATTAATTTGTAGTTTGCGTCAATAAAACCTATTTATTATTAAACTAGACTATCTAAGCTTTTTTTTGATACCCATATGTCCATAATTGGTTTGCTCAGAGTAGCACAATACACCAAAACAAACACCCCATTCCCGCAACAATTTTGATGCCCCCTGCGAGGTCCAGAGGGCCGACATAAGGGTCCTCTCACCTGTGATTTACGAATAAGATTTAATTTATTTTAGATGATTATTGTGTGATTATATTTGGAATGATAGGTATTCATTTGTATGTAATAATTATATATATTTAACAACAATTCAATACCAGCATACCAAAAGATTTGGAAATAAAACGAAGCGTGTGTGCATTTAACATTTGGCCGATGCCTATTCGCCGTCTATGAAAACTGCCCACGGCTACTATGGTTGCCTATCAAAATGTCTTGCGGAACGAAATTAGATTACTGGTGATCTTGAACTATCTTCATAGTATTAAAACTTTCTTAGCGTTTTTAAATACTAATAATTAACTTATGTCCATATTACAAGCATTACATAATAGATTATTTAGTAAAAAATACGTAATTTAATACGAAAATGCCGGCGCGTAGCGTGTCGCTACGGCCTCAATTTTTCATAACGAGTTTAACACAATAAAACTGATTCAAAACCTATGACACATATAAATATTCTAAAACCTTGATTAATGAGGATTTTTACGGTATATAACACTAATACATTGGGTTATTAATTAAGTCACCAACACATAATATCTAGGGAGCGCGCATCGTTCGTAAAAAATTTTGAAGAAATTGACGGAGCGCTGACATTCAACTTTTTTTTTGCAAAAAATATTTATGGTCGACACAGATTATATCATACTATTGTACGCGGAAACTAATAAGGAGCCACCTGGTGTAATTTTTTGGCATCTGTACAGTGTGCCCACGGTATTCTACCGACCCAAAACGCAACAATCGACTGAAGCCAACAAAGTAGCTGGGACGTTTTCTCTCACTGCAACTAAAGTCACAAATGTAACTGCAGACGGTTAAGCGGTATGAAAATTTTAACAGTGCCCTCATTGTACATATACCAGACATCTATGTTCGTCAAAAATAATATGTATAAATTTGACCGAGTAGGTAGTCAGCGTCGAGCTGACCGGCTACAAACTGTTGGATCTAAAACTGCTTTATACAAGAACAGTATTTTCGTAATGGCTCCAAAATTATACAATAAATTGCCAAAATGTATCAGAAGTGAGGAAAATGTCAGCTATTTAAAAAAAATGTTGTTCCTGTTTTTAGTTGAAAAGACGTATTACTCGATTGAAGACTATTTAAATGACAAATTATGACTAAATTTAATTTTCTTGACATTCTTAATAATTAATAATATAATTCAATTACTTTATTTTATGCGGCTCATGACATTTTTCAATTGCTTCATTTCTTTTATCCTAGACTTTATTCATTATGATAGTAAAAATAACCTGCTTACTAATATTATATTTGTATGCCGATTATTGGCCGAACATACAGATCAGCTAAAATGTATAAATAACATCTTTTTGTACTTATGTTCACAAATAAAGATTTGATTTGATTTGATTTGATTTGAGTAAATCGATATTGTAAGTAGTGTTTTTACGAAGTGAAAATTTTGAAGATAGTATTTTATATTGAATTTTTCAGTGCTTGCCAAGCGTTCGAGGTGATAAATTCCGCGCCTTGTTGCGTGTTGACCGACAATAAAGCTATCGGAAGTAAATGCAGATAAAAAATATTAATTAAAAATGAAAAAACGTGATTTTATATAAAGAAAATATTTTTCTTTATACCGAAGTCAATCCCCGTAGCGAAACACTATCCAGACTCATCTGGTTGAAAGCATGTCCAGTGTGTAAAAAATTATCTAGAAGCAAAGAAATTCAGAAGCAGAGGCTTCGAGTAAATCGAGATTGTAGGTAGTGTTTTTACGAAATGAAAATTTTGAAGATAGTATTGTATTTGGATTTTTTCAGAGCTTGCAAAGCGTGCGAGGTGTTAAATTCCACGCCTTATTGCGTGTTGACCGACAATAAAGCTATCGGAAGTAAATGCAGATAAAAGATATTAATTAAAAATGAAAAAACGTGATTTTATATAAAGAAAAAATTTTTCTTTATACCGAAGTCAATCCCCGTAGCGAAACACTATCCAGACTCATCTGGCTGTCGGCATGGCATGGAAGTAATAAATTATCTATAAGCAAAAAGTACAGAAGCAGAAGGCTTCGAGTAAATCGAGATTATAGATAGTGTTTTTACAAAGTGAAAATTATGAAGATAGTATTTTATTTTGGATTTTTTGGAGCTTGCCACGAATGCGAGGTGATAAAAGCCGTGTCTGCTTGAGTACTGATTGACATGGAAGTAATCGGAGGTAAGTGCAGAAATAAATTATGAATTTAAGATGAAAAAACGTGATTTTATATACAGAAAATGTTTTTCTTCATACCGACATCAATCCCGGTCGTGAAACACTATACAGACTCAATAGGCTGAAGGCATGGCCAGTAAACAATAAATTATCTAGAAGCAAAGAAATTCAGAAGCAGAGGCTTCGAGTAAATCGAGATTGTACGTAGTGTTTTTACGAAGTGAAAATTTTGAAGTTAGTATTTTATTTTGATTTTTTCAGTGCTTGCCAAGCGTTCGAGGTGTTAAATTCAACGCTTTGTTAAGTGCTGCCCGACAATAAAGTAATCGGAGGTAAATGCAGATAAAAAATATTAATTAAAAATGAAAACACGTGATTTTATATAAAGAAAATATCTTTCTTTATACCGAAGTCAATCCCCGTAGCGAAACACTATCCAGACTCATCTGGTTGAAAGGATGTCCAGTGTGTAAAAAAATATCTAGAAGCAAAGAAATTCAGAAGCAGAGGCTTCGAGTAAATCGAGATTGTAGGTAGTGTTTTTACGAAGTGAAAATTTCAAAGATAGTATTTTATTTTGTTTTTTTCTGAGCGTGCAACGTGTGCAAGTTATTAAAAGCCACGGCTTGTTGCGTGCTGACCGACAATTTAGTAATCGGAGGTAAGAGCAGAACAAAATTGTGAATTTAAGATGAAAAAACCTGATTTTATATAAAGAAAAGGTTTTTCTTCATACTTAAGCCAATCCCGGTCACGAAACATAATCCAGACTCATCTGGCTGTAGGCATGGCATGTAAGTAATAAATTATCTATAAGCAAAAAGTACAGAAGCAGAAGGCTTCGAGTAAATCGAGATTGTAGGTAGTGTTTTTACGAAATGAAAATTTTGAAGATAGTATTTTATTTGGATTTTTTCAGAGCTTGCAAAGCGTGCGAGGTGGTAAATTCCGCGCCTTGTTGCGTGTTGACCGACAATAAAGCTATCGGAAGTAAATGCAGATAAAAAATATTAATTAAAAATGAAAACACGTGATTTTATATAAAGAAAATATTTTTCTTTATACCGAAGTCAATCCCCGTAGCGAAACACTATCCAGACTCATCTGGTTGAAAGCATGTCCAGTGTGTAAAAAATTATCTAGAAGCAAAGAAATTCAGAAGCAGAGGCTTCGAGTAAATCGAGATTGTAGTTAGTGTTTTAACGAAGTGAAAATTATGAAGATAGTATTTTATTTTGGATTTTTTGGAGCTTGCCACGACTGCTAGGTGATAAAAGCCGTGTCTGCTTGAGTACTGATTGACATGGAAGTAATCGGAGGTAAGTGCAGAAATAAATTATGAATTTAAGATGAAAAAACGTGATTTTATATACAGAAAATGTTTTTCTTCATACCGACATCAATCCCGGTCGTGAAACACTATACAGACTCAATAGGCTGAAGGCATGGCATGTAAGTAATAAATTATCTATAAGCAAAAAGTACAGAAGCAGAAGGCTTCGAGTAAATCGAGATTGTAGGTAGTGTTTTTACGAAATGAAAATTTTGAAGATAGTATTTTATTTGGATTTTTTCAGAGCTTGCAAAGCGTGCGAGGTCGTAAATTCCGCGCCTTGTTGCGTGTTGACCGACAATAAAGCTATCGGAAGTAAATGCAGCTAAAAAATATTAATTAAAAATGAAAAAACGTGATTTTATATAAAGAAAATATTTTTCTTTATACCGAAGTCAATCCCCGTAGCGAAACACTATCCAGACTCATCTGGTTGAAAGCATGTCCAGTGTGTAAAAAATTATCTAGAAGCAAAGAAATTCAGAAGCAGAGGCTTCGAGTAAATCGAGATTGTTGGTAGTGTTTTTACGAAATGAAAATTATGAAGATAGTATTTTATTTGGATTTTTTTAGAGCTTGAAAAGCGTGAGAGGTGTAAAAAGTCACGCCTTATCGCGAAATAACCGACAATAAAGTAATCAGAGGTAAGAGCAGAACAAAATTGTGAATTAAAGATGAAAAAACGTGATTATATATACAGAAAATGTTTTTCTTCATACCGACATCAATCCCGGTGGCAAAACACTATACCGACTCAACAGGCTGAAGGCATTGTCAGTAAGTAATAAATTACCTATAAGCAAAAAAAATCAGCAAAAGAGGCTTCGAGTAAATCGAGATTGTAGTTAGTGTTTTAACGAAGTGAAAATTATGAAGATAGTATTTTATTTTGGATTTTTTGGAGCTTGCCACGACTGCGAGGTGACAAAAGCCGTGTCTGCTTGAGTACTGATTGACATGGAAGTAATCGGAGGAAAGTGCAGAAATAAATTATGAATTTAAGATGAAAAAACGTGATTTTATATACAGAAAAGGTTTTTCTTCATACTTAAGCCAATCCCGGTCACGAAACACAATCGAGACTCATCTGGCTGTGGGCGTGGCCAGTAAATAATAAATTATCTAGAAGCAAAGAAATTCAGAAGCAGAAGCTTCGAGTAAATCGATATTGTAAGTAGTGTTTTTACGAAGTGAAAATTTTGAAGATAGTATTTTATATTGAATTTTTCAGTGCTTGCCAAGCGTTCGAGGTGTTAAATTCCGCGCCTTGTTGCGTGCTGACTGACAATAAAGTTATCGGAAGTAAATGCAGCTAAAAAATATTAATTAAAAATGAAAAAACGTGATTTTATATAAAGAAAATATTTTTCTTTATACCGAAGTCAATCCCCATAGCGAAACACTATCCAGTTCCATCTGGTTGAAAGCATGTCCAGTGTGTAAAAAATTATCTACAAGCAAAGAAATTCAGAAGCAGAGGCTTCGAGTAAATCGAGATTGTAGGTAGTGTTTTTACGAAGTGAAAATTTCAAAGATAGTATTTTATTTTGTTTTTTTCTGAGCGTGTAACGTGTGCGAGGTATAAAAAGCCACGGCTTGTTGCGTGCTGACCGACAATTTAGTAATCGGAGGTAAGAGCAGAACAAAATTGTGAATTTAAGATGAAAAAACGTGATTTTATATAAAGAAAAGGTTTTTCTTCATACTTAAGCCAATCCCGGTCACGAAACACAATCCCGACTCATCTGGCTGTAGGCATGGCATGGAAGTAATAAATTATCTATAAGCAAAAAGTACAGAAGCAGAAGGCTTCGAGTAAATCGAGATTGTAGATAGTGTTTTTACGAAGTGAAAATTATGAAGATAGTATTTTATTTTGGATTTTTTGGAGCTTGCCACGAGTGCGAGGTGATAAAAGCCGTGTCTGCTTGAGTACTGATTGACATGGAAGTAATCGGAGGTAAGTGCAGAAATAAATTATGAATTTAAGATGAAAAAACGTGATTTTATATACAGAAAATATTTTTCTTCATACCGACATCAATCCCGGTCGCGAAACACTATACAGACTCAATAGGCTGAAGGCATGGCCAGTAAGTAGTAAGTTATCTAGAAGCAAAGAAATTCAGAAGCAGAGGCTTTGAGTAAATCGGGATAGTAGGTAGTGTTTTTACGAAGTGAAATTCATGAAGATAGTATTTTATTTTGGATTTTTTGGAGCTTGCCACGAGTGCGAGGTGATAAAAGCCATTCCTGCATGAGTACTGATTGACAAGGAAGTAATCGGAGGTAAGTGCAGAAATAAATTATGAATTTAAGATGAAAAAACGTGATTTTTTATAAAGAAAATGTTTGTCTTCATACCGACATCAATCCCGGTCGCGAAACACTATACAGACTCAATAGGCTGAAGGCATGGCATGTAAGTAATAAATTATCTATAAGCAAAAAGTACAGAAGCAGAAGGCTTCGAGTAAATCGAGATTGTAGGTAGTGTTTTTACGAAATGAAAATTTTGAAGATAGTATTTTATTTGGATTTTTTCAGTGCTTGCAAAGCGTGCGAGGTCGTAAATTCCGCGCCTTGTTGCGTGTTGACCGACAATAAAGCTATCGGAAGTAAATGCAGCTAAAAAATATTAATTAAAAATGAAAAAACGTGATTTTATATAAAGAAAATATTTTTCTTTATACCGAAGTCAATCCCCGTAGCGAAACACTATCCAGACTCATCTGGTTGAAAGCATGTCCAGTGTGTAAAAAATTATCTAGAAGCAAAGAAATTCAGAAGCAGAGGCTTCGAGTAAATCGAGATTGTTGGTAGTGTTTTTACGAAATGAAAATTATGAAGATAGTATTTTATTTGGATTTTTTTAGAGCTTGAAAAGCGTGAGAGGTGTAAAAAGTCACGCCTTATCGCGGGATAACCGACAATAAAGTAATCAGAGGTAAGAGCAGAACAAAATTGTGAATTAAAGATGAAAAAACGTGATTATATATACAGAAAATGTTTTTCTTCATACCGACATCAATCCCGGTGGCAAAACACTATACCGACTCAACAGGCTGAAGGCATTGTCAGTAAGTAATAAATTACCTATAAGCAAAAAAAATCAGCAAAAGAGGCTTCGAATAAATCGAGATTGTAGTTAGTGTTTTAACGAAGTGAAAATTATGAAGATAGTATTTTATTTTGGATTTTTTGGAGCTTGCCACGACTGCGAGGTGATAAAAGCCGTGTCTGCTTGAGTACTGATTGACATGGAAGTAATCGGAGGAAAGTGCAGAAATAAATTATGAATTTAAGATGAAAAAACGTGATTTTATATACAGAAAAGGTTTTTCTTCATACTTAAGCCAATCCCGGTCACGAAACACAATCGAGACTCATCTGGCTGTGGGCGTGGCCAGTAAATAATAAATTATCTAGAAGCAAAGAAATTCAGAAGCAGAAGCTTCGAGTAAATCGATATTGTAAGTAGTGTTTTTACGAAGTGAAAATTTTGAAGATAGTATTTTATATTGAATTTTTCAGTGCTTGCCAAGCGTTCGAGGTGTTAAATTCCGCGCCTTGTTGCGTGCTGACTGACAATAAAGTTATCGGAAGTAAATGCAGCTAAAAAATATTAATTAAAAATGAAAAAACGTGATTTTATATAAAGAAAATATTTTTCTTTATACCGAAGTCAATCCCCATAGCGAAACACTATCCAGTTCCATCTGGTTGAAAGCATGTCCAGTGTGTAAAAAATTATCTACAAGCAAAGAAATTCAGAAGCAGAGGCTTCGAGTAAATCGAGATTGTAGGTAGTGTTTTTACGAAGTGAAAATTTCAAAGATAGTATTTTATTTTGTTTTTTTCTGAGCGTGTAACGTGTGCGAGGTATAAAAAGCCACGGCTTGTTGCGTGCTGACCGACAATTTAGTAATCGGAGGTAAGAGCAGAACAAAATTGTGAATTTAAGATGAAAAAACGTGATTTTATATAAAGAAAAGGTTTTTCTTCATACTTAAGCCAATCCCGGTCACGAAACACAATCCCGACTCATCTGGCTGTAGGCATGGCATGGAAGTAATAAATTATCTATAAGCAAAAAGTACAGAAGCAGAAGGCTTCGAGTAAATCGAGATTGTAGATAGTGTTTTTACGAAGTGAAAATTATGAAGATAGTATTTTATTTTGGATTTTTTGGAGCTTGCCACGAGTGCGAGGTGATAAAAGCCGTGTCTGCTTGAGTACTGATTGACATGGAAGTAATCGGAGGTAAGTGCAGAAATAAATTATGAATTTAAGATGAAAAAACGTGATTTTATATACAGAAAATATTTTTCTTCATACCGACATCAATCCCGGTCGCGAAACACTATACAGACTCAATAGGCTGAAGGCATGGCCAGTAAGTAGTAAGTTATCTAGAAGCAAAGAAATTCAGAAGCAGAGGCTTTGAGTAAATCGGGATAGTAGGTAGTGTTTTTACGAAGTGAAATTCATGAAGATAATATTTTATTTTGGATTTTTTGGAGCTTGCCACGAGTGCGAGGTGATAAAAGCCGTTCCTGCATGAGTACTGATTGACAAGGAAGTAATCGGAGGTAAGTGCAGAAATAAATTATGAATTTAAGATGAAAAAACGTGATTTTTTATAAAGAAAATGTTTGTCTTCATACCGACATCAATCCCGGTCGCGAAACACTATAAAGCCTCAACAGGCTGAAGGTATGGCAAGTAAATAATAAATTACCTATAAGGAAAAAAATCAGCAGCAGAGGCTTCGAGTAAATCGATATTGTAAGTAGTGTTTTTACGAAGTGAAAATTTTGAAGATAGTATTTTATATTGAATTTTTCAGTGCTTGCCAAGCGTTCGAGGTGTTAAATTCCGCGCCTTGTTGCGTGCTGACCGACAATAAAGCTATCGGAAGTAAATGCAGATAAAAGATATTAATTAAAAATGAAAAAACGTGATTTTATATAAAGAAAATATTTTTCTTTATACCGAAGTAAATCCCCGTAGCGAACTACTATCCAGACTCATCTGGCTGTCGGCATGGCATGGAAGTAATAAATTATCTATAAGCAAAAAGTACAGAAGCAGAAGGCTTCGAGTAAATCGAGATTATAGATAGTGTTTTTACAAAGTGAAAATTATGAAGATAGTATTTTATTTTGGATTTTTTGGAGCTTGCCACGAATGCGAGGTGATAAAAGCCGTGTCTGCTTGAGTACTGATTGACATGGAAGTAATCGGAGGTAAGTGCAGAAATAAATTATGAATTTAAGATGAAAAAACGTGATTTTATATACAGAAAATGTTTTTCTTCATACCGACATCAATCCCGGTCGCGAAACACTATACAGACTCAATAGGCTGAAGGCATGGCCAGTAAGTAATAAATTATCTATAAGCAAAAAGTACAGAAGCAGAAGGCTTCGAGTAAATCGAGATTATAGATAGTGTTTTTACAAAGTGAAAATTATGAAGATAGTATTTTATTTTGGATTTTTTGGAGTTTGCCACGAATGCGAGGTGATAAAAGCCGTGTCTGCTTGAGTACTGATTGACATGGAAGTAATCGGAGGTAAGTGCAGAAATAAATTATGAATTTAAGATGAAAAAACGTGATTTTATATACAGAAAATGTTTTTCTTCATACCGACATCAATCCCGGTCGTGAAACACTATACAGACTCAATAGGCTGAAGGCATGGCCAGTAAGCAATAAATTATCTAGAAGCAAAGAAATTCAGAAGCAGAGGCTTCGAGTAAATCGAGATTGTACGTAGTGTTTTTACGAAGTGAAAATTTTGAAGTTAGTATTTTATTTTGATTTTTTCAGTGCTTGCCAAGCGTTCGAGGTGTTAAATTCAACGCTTTGTTAAGTGCTGCCCGACAATAAAGTAATCGGAGGTAAATGCAGATAAAAAATATTAATTAAAAATGAAAAAACGTGAATTTATATAAAGAAAACATTTTTCTTTATACCGAAGTCAATCCCCGTAGCGAAACACTATCCAGACTCATCTGGTTGAAAGCATGTCCAGTGTGTAAAAAATTAACTAGAATCTAAGAAATTCAGAAGCAGAGGCTTCGAGTAAATCGAGATTGTACGTAGTGTTTTTACGAAATGAAAATTTTGAAGATAGTATTGTATTTGGATTTTTTCAGAGCTTGCAAAGCGTGCGAGGTGTTAAATTCCACGCCTTATTGCGTGTTGACCGACAATAAAGCTATCGGAAGTAAATGCAGATAAAAGATATTAATTAAAAATGAAAAAACGTGATTTTATATAAAGAAAATATTTTTCTTTATACCGAAGTCAATCCCCGTAGCGAAACACTATCCAGACTCATCTGGCTGTCGGCATGGCATGGAAGTAATAAATTATCTATAAGCAAAAAGTACAGAAGCAGAAGGCTTCGAGTAAATCGAGATTATAGATAGTGTTTTTACAAAGTGAAAATTATGAAGATAGTATTTTATTTTGGATTTTTTGGAGCTTGCCACGAATGCGAGGTGATAAAAGCCGTGTCTGCTTGAGTACTGATTGACATGGAAGTAATCGGAGGTAAGTGCAGAAATAAATTATGAATTTAAGATGAAAAAACGTGATTTTATATACAGAAAATGTTTTTCTTCATACCGACATCAATCCCGGTCGTGAAACACTATACAGACTCAATAGGCTGAAGGCATGGCCAGTAAGCAATAAATTATCTAGAAGCAAAGAAATTCAGAAGCAGAGGCTTCGAGTAAATCGAGATTGTACGTAGTGTTTTTACGAAGTGAAAATTTTGAAGTTAGTTTTTTATTTTGATTTTTTCAGTGCTTGCCAAGCGTTCGAGGTGTTAAATTCAACGCTTTGTTAAGTGCTGCCCGACAATAAAGTAATCGGAGGTAAATGCCGATAAAAAATATTAATTAAAAATGAAAACACGTGATTTTATATAAAGAAAATATCTTTCTTTATACCGAAGTCAATCCCCGTAGCGAAACACTATCCCGACTCATCTGGTTGAAAGGATGTCCAGTGTGTAAAAAAATATCTAGAAGCAAAGAAATTCAGAAGCAGAGGCTTCGAGTAAATCGAGATTGTAGGTAGTGTTTTTACGAAGTGAAAATTTCAAAGATAGTATTTTATTTTGTTTTTTTCTGAGCGTGCAACGTGTGCGAGTTATTAAAAGCCACGGCTAGTTGCGTGCTGACCGACAATTTAGTAATCGGAGGTAAGAGCAGAACAAAATTGTGAATTTAAGATGAAAAAACCTGATTTTATATAAAAAAAAGGTTTTTCTTCATACTTAAGCCAATCCCGGTCACGAAACATAATCCAGACTCATCTGGCTGTAGGCATGGCATGTAAGTAATAAATTATCTATAAGCAAAAAGTACAGAAGCAGAAGGCTTCGAGTAAATCGAGATTGTAGGTAGTGTTTTTACGAAATGAAAATTTTGAAGATAGTATTTTATTTGGATTTTTTCAGGGCTTGCAAAGCGTGCGAGGTGGTAAATTCCGCGCCTTGTTGCGTGTTGACCGACAATAAAGCTATCGGAAGTAAATGCAGATAAAAAATATTAATTAGAAATGAAAAAACGTGATTTTATATAAAGAAAATATTTTTCTTTATACCGAAGTCAATCCCCGTAGCGAAACACTATCCAGACTCATCTGGTTGAAAGCATGTCCAGTGTGTAAAAAATTATCTAGAAGCAAAGAAATTCAGAAGCAGAGGCTTCGAGTAAATCGAGATTGTAGTTAGTGTTTTAACGAAGTGAAAATTATGAAGATAGTATTTTATTTTGGATTTTTTGGAGCTTGCCACGACTGCTCGGTGATAAAAGCCGTTCCTGCATGAGTACTGATTGACAAGGAAGTAATCGGAGGTAAGTGCAGAAATAAATTATGAATTTAAGATGAAAAAACGTGATTTTTTATAAAGAAAATGTTTGTCTTCATACCGACATCAATCCCGGTCGCGAAACACTATACAGACTCAATAGGCTGAAGGCATGGCCAGTAAGTAGTAAGTTATCTAGAAGCAAAGAAATTCAGAAGCAGAGGCTTTGAGTAAATCGGGATAGTAGGTAGTGTTTTTACGAAGTGAAATTCATGAAGATAGTATTTTATTTTGGATTTTTTGGAGCTTGCCACGAGTGCGAGGTGATAAAAGCCGTTCCTGCATGAGTACTGATTGACATGGAAGTAATCCGAGGTAAGTGCAGAAATAAATTATGAATTTAAGATGAAAAAACGTGATTTTTTATAAAGAAAATGTTTGTCTTCATACCGACATCAATCCCGGTCGCGAAACACTATACAGACTCAATAGGCTGAAGGCATGGCCAGTAAGTAGTAAGTTATCTTGAAGCAAAGAAATTCAGAAGCAGAGGCTTTGAGTAAATCGGGATAGTAGGTAGTGTTTTTACGAAGTGAAATTCATGAAGATAGTATTTTATTTTGGATTTTTTGGAGCTTGCCACGACTGCTAGGTGATAAAAGCCGTTCCTGCATGAGTACTGATTGACAAGGAAGTAATCGGAGGTAAGTGCAGAAATAAATTATGAATTTAAGATGAAAAAACGTGATTTTTTATAAAGAAAATGTTTGTCTTCATACCGACATCAATCCCGGTCGCGAAACACTATAAAGCCTCAACAGGCTGAAGGTATAGCAAGTAAATAATAAATTACCTATAAGGAAAAAAATCAGCAGCAGAGGCTTCGAGTAAATCGATATTGTAAGTAGTGTTTTTACGAAGTGAAAATTTTGAAGATAGTATTTTATATTGAATTTTTCAGTGCTTGCCAAGCGTTCGAGGTGTTAAATTCCGCGCCTTGTTGCGTGCTGACCGACAATAAAGCTATCGGAAGTAAATGCAGATAAAAGATATTAATTAAAAATGAAAAAACGTGATTTTATATAAAGAAAATATTTTTCTTTATACCGAAGTCAATCCCCGTAGCGAAACACTATCCAGACTCATCTGGTTGAAAGCATGTCCAGTGTGTAAAAAATTAACTAGAATCAAAGAAATTCAGAAGCAGAGGCTTCGAGTAAATCGAGATTGTACGTAGTGTTTTTACGAAATGAAAATTTTGAAGATAGTATTGTATTTGGATTTTTTCAGAGCTTGCAAAGCGTGCGAGGTGTTAAATTCCACGCCTTATTGCGTGTTGACCGACAGTAAAGCTATCGGAAGTAAATGCAGATAAAAGATATTAATTAAAAATAAAAAAACGTGATTTTATATAAAGAAAATGTTTGTCTTCATACCGAAGTCAATCCCCGTAGCGAAACACTATCCAGACTCATCTGGCTGTCGGCATGGCATGGAAGTAATAAATTATCTACAAGCAAAAGCTACAGAAGCAGAAGGCTTCGAGTAAATCGAAATTATAGATAGTGTTTTTACAAAGTGAAAATTATGAAGATAGTATTTTATTTTGGATTTTTTGGAGCTTGCCACGAATGCGAGGTGATAAAAGCCGTGTCTGCTTGAGTACTGATTGACATGGAAGTAATCGGAGGTAAGTGCAGAAATAAATTATGAATTTAAGATGAAAAAACGTGATTTTATATACAGAAAATGTTTTTCTTCATACCGACATCAATCCCGGTCGTGAAACACTATACAGACTCAATAGGCTGAAGGCATGGCCAGTAAGCAATAAATTATCTAGAAGCAAAGAAATTCAGAAGCAGAGGCTTCGCGTAAATCGAGATTGTACGTAGTGTTTTTACGAAGTGAAAATTTTGAAGTTAGTATTTTATTTTGATTTTTTCAGTGCTTGCCAAGCGTTCGAGGTGTTAAATTCAACGCTTTGTTAAGTGCTGCCCGACAATAAAGTAATCGGAGGTAAATGCAGATAAAAAATATTAATTAAAAATGAAAACACGTGATTTTATATAAAGAAAATATCTTTCTTTATACCGAAGTCAATCCCCGTAGCGAAACACTATCCAGACTCATCTGGTTGAAAGGATGTCCAGTGTGTAAAAAAATATCTAGAAGCAAAGAAATTCAGAAGCAGAGGCTTCGAGTAAATCGAGATTGTAGGTAGTGTTTTTACGAAGTGAAAATTTCAAAGATAGTATTTTATTTTGTTTTTTTCTGAGCGTGCAACGTGTGCGAGTTATTAAAAGCCACGGCTAGTTGCGTGCTGACCGACAATTTAGTAATCGGAGGTAAGAGCAGAACAAAATTGTGAATTTAAGATGAAAAAACCTGATTTTATATAAAGAAAAGGTTTTTCTTCATACTTAAGCCAATCCCGGTCACGAAACATAATCCAGACTCATCTGGCTGTAGGCATGGCATGTAAGTAATAAATTATCTATAAGCAAAAAGTACAGAAGCAGAAGGCTTCGAGTAAATCGAGATTGTAGGTAGTGTTTTTACGATATGAAAATTTTGAAGATAGTATTTTATTTGGATTTTTTCAGGGCTTGCAAAGCGTGCGAGGTGGTAAATTCCGCGCCTTGTTGCGTGTTGACCGACAATAAAGCTATCGGAAGTAAATGCAGATAAAAAATATTAATTAAAAATGAAAAAACGTGATTTTATATAAAGAAAATATTTTTCTTTATACCGAAGTCAATCCCCGTAGCGAAACACTATCCAGACTCATCTGGTTGAAAGCATGTCCAGTGTGTAAAAAATTATCTAGAAGCAAAGAAATTCAGAAGCAGAGGCTTCGAGTAAATCGAGATTGTAGTTAGTGTTTTAACGAAGTGAAAATTATGAAGATAGTATTTTATTTTGGATTTTTTGGAGCTTGCCATGACTGCTAGGTGATAAAAGCCGTTCCTGCATGAGTACTGATTGACAAGGAAGTAATCGGAGGTAAGTGCAGAAATAAATTATGAATTTAAGATGAAAAAACTTGATTTTTTATAAAGAAAATGTTTGTCTTCATACCGACATCAATCCCGGTCGCGAAACACTATACAGACTCAATAGGCTGAAGGCATGGCCAGTAAGTAGTAAGTTATCTAGAAGCAAAGAAATTCAGAAGCAGAGGCTTTGAGTAAATCGGGATAGTAGATAGTGTTTTTACGAAGTGAAATTCATGAAGATAGTATTTTATTTTGGATTTTTTGGAGCTTGCCACGAGTGCGAGGTGATAAAAGCCGTTCCTGCATGAGTACTGATTGACAAGGAAGTAATCGGAGGTAAGTGCAGAAATAAATTATGAATTTAAGATGAAAAAACGTGATTTTTTATAAAGAAAATGTTTGTCTTCATACCGACATCAATCCCGGTCGCGAAACACTATAAAGCCTCAACAGGCTGAAGGTATGGCAAGTAAATAATAAATTACCTATAAGGAAAAAAATCAGCAGCAGAGGCTTCGAGTAAATCGATATTGTAAGTAGTGTTTTTACGAAGTGAAAATTTTGAAGATAGTATTTTATATTGAATTTTTCAGTGCTTGCCAAGCGTTCGAGGTGTTAAATTCCGCGCCTTGTTGCGTGCTGACCGACAATAAAGCTATCGGAAGTAAATGCAGATAAAAAATATTAATTAAAAATGAAAAAACGTGAATTTATATAAAGAAAACATTTTTCTTTATACCGAAGTCAATCCCCGTAGCGAAACACTATCCAGACTCATCTGGTTGAAAGCATGTCCAGTGTGTAAAAAATTAACTAGAATCAAAGAAATTCAGAAGCAGAGGCTTCGAGTAAATCGAGATTGTACGTAGTGTTTTTACGAAATGAAAATTTTGAAGATAGTATTTTATTTGGATTTTTTCAGAGCTTGCAAAGCGTGCGAGGTGTTAAATTCCGCGCCTTGTTGCGTGTTGACCGACATTAAAGCTATCAGAAGTAAATGCAGATAAAAAATATTAATTAAAAATGAAAAAACGTGATTTTATATAAAGAAAATATTTTTCTTTATACCGAAGTCAATCCCCGTAGCGAAACACTATCCAGACTCATCTGGTTGAAAGCACGTCCAGTGTGTAAAAAATTATCTAGAAGCAAAGAAATTCAGAAGCAGAGGCTTCGAGTAAATCGAGATTGTTGGTAGTGTTTTTACGAAATGAAAATTTTGAAGATAGTATTTTATTTGGATTTTTTTAGAGCTTGAAAAGCGTGAGAGGTGTAAAAAGTCACGCCTTATTGCGGGATAACCGACAATAAAGTAATCGGAGGTAAGAGCAGAACAAAATTGTGAATTAAAGATGAAAAAACGTGATTATATATACAGAAAATGTTTTTCTTCATACCGACATCAATCCCGGTGGCAAAACACTATACCGACTCAACAGGCTGAAGGCATTGTCAGTAAGTAATAAATTACCTATAAGCAAAAAAAATCAGCAAAAGAGGCTTCGAGTAAATCGAGATTGTAGTTAGTGTTTTAACGAAGTGAAAATTATGAAGATAGTATTTTATTTTGGATTTTTTGGAGCTTGCCACGACTGCGAGGTGATAAAAGCCGTGTCTGCTTGAGTACTGATTGACATGGAAGTAATCGGAGGTAAGTGCAGAACAAAATTGTGAATTTAAGATGAAAAAACGTGATTTTATATAAAGAAAAGGTTTTTCTTCATACTTAAGCCAATCCCGGTCACGAAACACAATCGAGACTCGTCTGGCTGTAGGCGTGGCCAGTAAATAATAAATTATCTAGAAGCAAAGAAATTCAGAAGCAGAAGCTTCGAGTAAATCGATATTGTAAGTAGTGTTTTTACGAAGTGAAAATTTTGAAGATAGTATTTTATATTGAATTTTTCAGTGCTTGCCAAGCGTTCGAGGTGTTAAATTCCGCGCCTTGTTGCGTGTTGACCGACAATAAAGCTATCGGAAGTAAATGCAGATAAAAAATATTAATTAAAAATGAAAAAACGTGAATTTATATAAAGAAATCATTTTTCTTTATACCGAAGTCAATCCTCGTAGCGAAACACTATCCAGACTCATCTGGTTGAAAGCATGTCCAGTGTGTAAAATTTTTTCTAGCAGCAAAGAAATTCAGAAGCAGAGGCATCGGTAAAACATGCAAAAACAACCCAGAACTCTGACATAGGTATCAGCAGAGCATGGTTAATTGTTAGATTAGAAGAAATCAAGATTAAACTCAGTACTTCATTTAGTATAATGAATAAAATCTTGAGTACGACTTAGAAGCCGAAACTCCTCGATTCCTGATGCATGTATAACAACAGTATACGAAAACATGCAAAAGAAACCGAGAACTCTGACTTAGGTATCAGCAGAGCATGGTTCAATAGTTAGATTAGAAGAAATCAAGATTAAACTCAGTACTTCATTTAGTATAATTAATAAAATCTTGAGTAGGACTTAGAAGCCGAACCTCCTCGATTCCTGATGCAAACTTAACAACACTATACGAAAACATGCAAAAGAAACCGAGGACTCTGACTTAGATATCAGCAGAGCATGGTTAATTGTTAGATTAGAAGAAATCAAGATTAAACTCAGTACTTCATTTAGTATAATGAATAAAATCTTGAGTAGGACTTAGAAGCCGAAACTCCTTGATTCCTGATGCAAACTTAAAAACACTATACGAAAACATGCAAAAGCAACCCAACTCTGACTCAGCTATCAGCAGAGCATGGTTCAATAGTTAGATTTGAAGAAATCGAGATTAAACTCAGTGATTCATTTAGTATGTTCAAAAAAATCTTGAGTGGCACTGGGGAGCCAGAACTCCATGTTTTCTGATGTAAGTATAATAAAACTATACCAAAACATGCAAAAGCAACCCAGAACTCTGACTTAGGTATCAGCAGAGCATGGTTAATTGTGAGATTAGAAGAAATCAAGATTAAACTCAGTACTTCATTTAGTATGATGAATAAAATCTTGCGTAGCATTTAGAAGCCGTAACTCCTCGATTCCTGATGCATCTATAACAACAGTATACGAAAACATGCAAAAGAAACCCAGTACTTTGACTCAGGTATCAACAGAGCATGGTTCAATGGTTAGATTAGAAGAAATCGAGATTAAACTCAGTGATTCATTTAGTATGATCGAAAAAATCTTGAGTGGCACTGGGGAGCCAGAACTCCATATTTTCTGATGTGAGTATAATAAATCTATACCAAAACATGCAAAAACAACCCAGAACTCTGACATAGGTATCAGCAGAGCATGGTTAATTGTTAGATTAGAAGAAATCAAGATTAAACTCAGTACTTCATTTAGTATAATGAATAAAATCTTGAGTACGACTTAGAAGCCGAAACTTCTCGATTCCTGATGCATGTATAACAACAGTATACGAAAACATGCAAAAGAAACCGAGAACTCTGACTTAGGTATCAGCAGAGCATGGTTCAATAGTTAGATTAGAAGAAATCGAGATTAAACTCAGTGATTCATTTAGTATTATGAAAAAAATCTCAAAAAGCACTGAGCAGATGGACCTCCTCGTTTCCTGATGCAAACTTAACAACACTATACGAAAACATGCAAAAAATACCCAGAACTTTGACTCCGGTATCAGCAGAGCATGGTTAGCCAGTTAGATTAGAAGAATCAATATTGAACTCAGTGCTTCATTTCGTATGATCAAAAAAATGTTGAGTGCCACTACGGAGCCAAAACTCCATGTTTTCTGATGTAAGTATAATAAAACTATACCAAAACATGCAAAAGAAACCCAGAACTATGACTATGGTATAAACAGAGCATGGTTAATTGTAAGATTAAACGAAATCAATATTAAACTCAGTACTTAATTTAGTATGATGAATAAAATCTTGAGTAGCATTTAGAAGGCGAAACTCCTCAATTCCTGATGCAACTATAGAAAAAATATACGAAAACATGCAAAAAAAAAAGCCAGAACTTTTACTCAGGTATCAACAGCGCATGGTTCAATGATTAGATTAGAAGAAATCGAGATTAAACTCAGTGATTCATTTAGTATTATGAAAAAAATCTCAAAAAGCACTGAGCAGATGGACCTCCTCGTTTCCTGATGCAAACTTAACAACACTATACGAAAACATGCAAAAGCAACCCAGAACTCTGACTCAGGTATAAACAGAGCATGGTTAATTGTTAGATTAGAAGAAATCGAGATTAAACTCAGTGATACATTTAGTATGATCGAAAAAATCTTGAGTGGCACTGGGGAGCCAGAACTCCATATTTTCTGATGTGAGTATAATAAATCTATACCAAAACATGCAAGAACAACCCAGAACTCTGACATAGGTATCAGCAGAGCATGGTTAATTGTTTGATTAGAAGAAATCAAGATTAAACTCAGTACTTCATTTAGTATAATGAATAAAATCTTGAGTAGGACTTAGAAGCCGAAACTCCTCGAATACTGATGCATCTATAAAAACAATATACGAAAACATGCAAAAAATACCCAGAACTTTGACTCCGGTATCAGCAGAGCATGGTTAGCCAGTTAGATTAGAAGAATCAATATTGAACTCAGTGCTTCATTTCGTATGATGAATAAAATCTTGAGTAGCATTTAGAAGGCGAAACTCCTCGCTTTCTGATGCATCTATAACAACAGTATACGAAAACATGCAAAAGAAACCGAGAACTCTGACTTAGGTATCAGCAGAGCATGGTTAATTGTTAGATTAGAAGAAATCAAGATTAAACTCAGTACTTTATTTAGTATAATGAATAAAATCTTGAGTACGACTTAGAAGCCGAAACTCCTCGATTCCTGATGCAGTTATGACAACAGTATATGAAAACATGCAAAAGAAACCCAGAAATCTGACTATGGTATCAACAGAGCATGGTTCAATGGTTAGATTAGAAGAAACCGAGATTAAACTCAGTGATTCATTTAGTATGTTCAAAAAATCTTGAGTGGCACTGGGGAGCCAGAACTCCATGTTTTCAGATGTAAGTATAAAAAAACTATACTAAAACATACAAAAGCAACCGAGAACTCTGACTTAGGTATCAGCAGAGCATGGTTAATTGTTAGATTAGAAGAAATCAAGATTAAACTCAGTACTTCATTTAGTATAATGAATAAAATGTTGAGTAGGTTTTAAAAGCCGAAACTCCTCGATTACTGATGCATCTATAAAAACAATATACGAAAACATGCAAAAAATACCAAGAACTTTGACTCCGGTATCAGCAGAGCATGGTTAGCCAGTTAGATTAGAAGAATCAATATTGAACTCAGTGCTTCATTTCGTATGATGAATAAAATCTTGAGTAGCATTTAGAAGGCGAAACTCCTCGCTTTCTGATGCATCTATAACAACAGTGTACGAAAACATGCAAAAGAAACCGAGAACTCTGACTTAGGTATCAGCAGAGCATGGTTAATTGTTAGATTAGAAGAAATCAAGATTAAACTCAGTACTTCATTTAGTATAATGAATAAAATCTTGAGTAGGACTTAGAAGCCGAAACTCCTCGATTACTGATGCATCTGTAAAAACAATATACGAAAACATGCAAAAAATACCAAGAACTTTGACTCCGGTATCAGCAGGGCATGGTTAGCCAGTTAGATTAGAAGAATCAATATTGAACTCAGTGCTTCATTTCGTATGATGAATAAAATCTTGAGTAGCATTTAGAAGGCGAAACTCCTCGATTCCTGATGCAAACTTAACAACACTATACGAAAACATGCAAAAGCAACCCAGAACTCTGACTCAGGTATCAACAGAGCATGGTTCAATGGTTAGATTAGAAGAAATCGAGATTAAACTCAGTGATTCATTTAGTATGTTCAAAAAAATCTTGAGTGGCACTGGGGAGCCAGAACTCCATATTTTCTGATGTGAGTATAATAAATCTATACCAAAACATGCAAAAACAACCCAGATCTCTGACTCAGCTATCAGCAGAGCATGGTTCAATAGTTAGATTAGAAGAAATCAAGATTAAACTCAGTACTTCATTTAGTATAATGAATAAAATCTTGAGTAGGACTTAGAAGCCGAAACTCCTCGATTACTGATGCATCTATAAAAACAATATACGAAAACATGCAAAAAATACCTAGAACTTTGACTCCAGTATCAGCAGAGCATGGTTAGCCAGTTAGATTAGAAGAATCAATATTGAACTCAGTGCTTCATTTCGTATGATCAAAAAAATGTTGAGTGCCACTATGGAGCCAAAACTCCATGTTTTCTGATGTAAATATAATAAAAGTATACCAAAACATGCAAAAGAAACCCAGAACTATGACTATGGTATAAACAGAGCATGGTTAATTGTAAGATTAAACGAAATCAAGATTAAACTCAGTACTTAATTTAGTATGATGAATAAAATCTTAATAAGCATTTAGAAGGCGAAACTCCTCAATTCCTGATGCAACTATAGAAAAAATATACGAAAACATGCAAAAAAAAAGCCAAAACTTTTACTCAGGTATCAACAGCGCATGGTTCAATGATTAGATTAGAAGAAATCGAGATTAAACTCAGTGATTCATTTAGTATGATGAAAAAAAACTCAAAAAGCACTGAGCAGATGGACCTCCTCGTTTCCTGATGCAAACTTAACAACACTATACAAAAACATGCAAAAGCAACCCAGAACTCTGACTCAGCTATCAGCAGAGCATGGTTCAATAGTTAGATTAGAAGAAATCAAGATTAAACTCAGTACTTCATTTAGTATAATGAATAAAATCTTGAGTAGGACTTAGAAGCCGAAACTCCTCGATTCCTGATGCATCTATAAAAACAATATACGAAAACATGCAAAAAATACCCAGAACTTTGACTCCGGTATCAGCAGAGCATGGTTAGCCAGTTAGATTAGAAGAATCAATATTGAACTCAGTGCTTCATTTCGTATGATCAAAAAAATGTTGAGTGCCACTACGGAGCCCAAACTCCATGTTTTCTGATGTAAGTATAATAAAACTATACCAAAACATGCAAAAGAAACCCAGAACTATGACTATGGTATAAACAGAGCATGTAGTCCGGTCATTTTAGACAATTGAAATAAAGAAAATTCCGACAGAGCCAAATCTTCGTAGAGACCTTAGGTTTACCACAAGGAATAAAGTGTCAAAAGTCCCCATCAGTCCCATGTGAGCTTAGGGACTTATTCGGGGCCCAAAGTCAAAATTTTAGGTTTTTTGGATTTTTCTCGAAAACGGTAAGTTTTATCGAAAAAGTACCTCAGAGCAAAGTTGTAGATCTTAAAATTCTCTATAAAAATGGTCCCTATGATTTTTTCTCTAAGACCCACTATTTCCCAGATATTGCGCTTGTTAGAATCATGTTCTACATAGTACGAGTATGCACACATATGCCACGTATATACATATTTAGGTACTCAAGCAAGCAAAAATGCCTACTCGTGTCTCTTTTATGTATACATTATACTATTCTAAGAAAATTTACTCTAAAATGACCGCCGGTCCCTTACCGAATCCCCTCTACTTGAATAACATCTGGCCTTGAAAAACATCTGCCTATTCTTTTGTCCATGTGGTGGCGTTCACGTATACCTGCTTCTTTTAGTGTTGAACGAGCAGTTCGAGTGACTATACGTATTTATTACAAGCGTCTACAATTGAAGTTAGTGCTGATTAATATTTTATCCAAAATGCCAAAACTTTATTTTATTTTTACATGCGATAACCGGATGCGATACTACGTCAGCAATGTTTAGAAGGGGCAAAAATTCAGTATTAAAATTATTTGAAAAAAATGATTTGATTGACTGCGCAAAAGTATTTACAGAAATTAATTCTTCACCTCAAATACTAATTACTAAAGGAATTCGGTTTCTTCTTGCGGTTTATGGAGCTCCAAAAAAAATTGATTGCATAGATACGTACAGATATTTAACATTTGTAAAAAATACACGAAACAAAAAGCAAGTACAGCTAACTTGTCTTCCTCCAACATCGGCATCTGCTAGTCAACATTTGTTTCGAGTATACTATCAAGTTCAGACATGGCAAGGCAATGAACTGAACCCTGAAGACTGGGGTTGGAAATTGATAAATAATACTTTGGAACCGATTCGAACTTTACTGCCCCCTGCTCCAGAAAAACTTCTTAACACTATTTTTTGCAATTGCAAGAAAGGTTGTAGTGCCAAATGTGGCTGTAAAAAAGTAGGGTTGCAGTGTTATCCAGCGTGTACCAATTGCCAAGGTGTCTCTTGCTCAAATGTTCAATTAAATACAAGAGAGGAAGATTCATGTGATTTTGATGAAGAGACAACTGATTCATCTTCATTTGAACAATTTCTAAGCGTTCATCAACAGGAAGGAGAAGAAGAAATTGAAGAAAACATGATTGTTGAAGTTGAATATGAAGAGTATGAGTCAGATTAAAGTAATAAAAAAAAGTTAGAACGACAGTTAAACTCAGTAACCCGTAACAATAATCTTCATACTATTAAATAATTATTGTTCCTGAAAATAACGTCATAAAGGTTCGTGGAATAGGCCTACCGGGGATACCACGTTAAAGAAAACGCGCCGAGTACACTACCTCACAGGTGGTGTGGAAATGTGTGCATATTATGTAGAACGTGATTCTTACAAGCGCAATATCTGGGAAATAGTGGGTCTTAGAGAAAAAATCATAGGGACCATTTTTATAGAGAATTTTATGATCTACAACTTTGCTCTGAGGTACTTTTTCGATAAAACTTACCGTTTTCGAGAAAAATCCAAAAAACCTAAAACTTTGACCTTGGGCCCCGAATAAGTCCCTAAGCTCACATGGGACTGATGGGGACTTTTGACACTTTATTCCTTGTGGTAAGCCTAAGGTCTCTACGAAGATTTGGCTCTGTCGGATTTTTTTTTATTTGATCACTATTTTTATGTCTAAAATGACCGGACTAATGGTTAATTGTAAGATTAAACGAAATCAATATTAAACTCAGTACTTAATTTAGTATGATGAATAAAATCTTGAGTAGCATTTAGAAGGCGAAACTCCTCAATTCCTGATGCAACTATAGAAAAAATATACGAAAACATGCAAATAAAAAGCCAGAACTTTTACTCAGGTATCAACAGCGCATGGTTCAATGATTAGATTAGAAGAAATCGAGATTAAACTCAGTGATTCATTTAGTATTATGAAAAAAATCTCAAAAAGCACTGAGCAGATGGAACTCCTCGTTTCCTGATGCAAACTTAACAACACTATACGAAAACATGCAAAAGCAACCCAGAACTCTGACTCAGTTATCAGCAGAGCATGGTTCAATGTTTAGATTAGAAGAAAACGAGATTAAAGTCAGTGATTCATTTAGTATGATCGAATCTATACCAAAACATGCAAAAGCAACCCAGAACTCTGACTTAGGTATCAGCAGAGCATGGTTAATTGTTAGATTAGAAAAAATCAAGATTAAACACAGTACTTCATTTAGTATGATGAATAAAATCTTGCGTAGCATTTAGAAGCCGAAACTCCTCGATTCCTGATGCATGTATAACAACAGTATACGAAAACATGCAAAAGAAACCGAGAACTCTGACTTAGGTATCAGCAGAGCATGGTTCAATAGTTAGATTAGAAGAAATCGAGATTAAACTCAGTGATTCATTTAGTATTATGAAAAAAATCTCAAAAAGCACTGAGCAGATGGACCTCCTCGTTTCCTGATGCAAACTTAACAACACTATACGAAATCATGCAAAAGCAACCCAGAACTCTGACTCAGCTATCAGCAGAGCATGGTTCAATAGTTAGTTTAGAAGAAATCAAGATTAAACTTAGTACTTCATTAAGTATAATGAATAAAATCTTGAGTAGGACTTAGAAGCCGAAACTCCTCGATTACTGATGCATTTATAAAAACAATATACGAAAACATGCAAAAAATACCCAGAACTTTGACTCCGGTATCAGCAGAGCATGGTTAGCCAGTTAGATTAGAAGAAAAATATTGAACTCAGTGCTTCATTTCGTATGATGAATAAAATCTTGAGTAGCATTTAGAAGGCGAAACTCCCGCTTTCTGATGCATCTATAACAACAGTATACGAAAACATGCAAAAGAAACCGAGAACTCTGACTTAGGTATCAGCAGAGCATGGTTAATTGTTAGATTAGAAGAAATCATGATTAAACTCAGTACTTTATTTAGTATAATGAATAAAATCTTGAGTACGACTTAGAAGCCGAAACTCCTCGATTCCTGATGCAGTTATGACAACAGTATATGAAAACATGCAAAAAAAACCCAGAAATCTGACTATGGTATCAACAGAGCATGGTTCAATGGTTAGATTAGAAGAAACCGAGATTAAACTCAGTGATTCATTTAGTATGTTCAAAAAAATCTTAAGTGGCACTGTGGAGCCAGAACTCCATGTTTTCAGATGTAAGTATAAAAAAACTATACCAAAACATGCAAAAACAACGGAGAACTCTGACTTAGGTATCAGCAGAGCATGGTTAATTGTTAGATTAGAAGAAATCAAGATTAAACTCAGTACTTCATTTAGTATAATGAATAAAATCTTGAGTACGACTTAGAAGCTAAAACTCCTCGATTCCTGATGCATCTATAAATACAATATACGAAAACATGCAAAAAATACCCAGAACTTTGACTCCGGTATCAGCAGAGCATGGTTAGCCAGTTAGATTAGAAGAATCAATATTGAACTCAGTGCTTCATTTAGTATAATGAATAAAATCTTGACTAGGACTTAGAAGCCGAAACTCCTCGATTCCTGATACAAACTTAACAACACTATACGAAAACATGCAAAAGCAACTCAACTCTGACTCAGCTATCAGCAGAGCATGGTTCAATAGTTAGATTTGAAGAAATCGAGATTAAACTCAGTGATTCATTTAGTATGTTCAAAAAAATCTTGAGTGGCACTGGGGAGCCAGAACTCCATGTTTTCTGATGTAAATATAATAAAACTATACCAAAACATGCAAAAGCAACCCAGAACTCTGACTTAGGTATCAGCAGAGCATGGTTAATTGTTAGATTAGAAGAAATCAAGATTAAACTCAGTACTTCATTTAGTATGATGAATAAAATCTTGCGTAGCATGTAGAAGCCGAAACTCCGCGCTTTCTGATGCATCTATAACAACAGTATACGAAAACATGCAAAAGAAACCCAGTACTTTGACTCAGGTATCAACAGAGCATGGTTCAATGGTTAGATTAGAAGAAATCGAGATTAAACTCAGTGATTCATTTAGTATTATGAAAAAAATCTCAAAAAGCACTGAGCAGATGGACCTTCTCGTTTCCTGATGCAAACTTAACAACACTATACGAAAACATGCAAAAGCAACCCAGAACTCTGACTCAGGTATCAACAGAGCATGGTTCAATGGTTAGATTAGAAGAAATCGAGATTAAACTCAGTGATTCATTTAGTATGATCGAAAAAATCTTGAGTGGCACTGGGGAGCCAGAACTCCATATTTTCTGATGTGAGTATAATAAATCTATACCAAAACATGCAAAAACAACCCAGAACTCTGACTCAGCTATCAGCAGAGCATGGTTCAATAGTTAGATTAGAAGAAATCAAGATTAAACTTAGTACTTCATTTAGTATAATGAATAAAATCTTGAGTAGGACTTAGAAGCCGAAACTCCTCGATTACTGATGCATCTATAAAAACAATATACGAAAACATGCAAAAAATACCCAGAACTTTGACTCCGGTATCAGCAGAGCATGGTTAGCCAGTTAGATTAGAAGAATCAATATTGAACTCAGTGCTTCATTTCGTATGATCAAAAAAATGTTGAGTGCCACTACGGAGCCAAAACTCCATGTTTTCTGATGTAAGTATAATAAAACTATACCAAAAAATACAAAAGAAACCCAGAACAATGACTATGGTATAAACAGAGCATGGTTAATTGTAAGATTAAACGAAATCAAGATTAAACTCAGTACTTAATTTAGTATGATGAATAAAATCTTGAGCAGGACTTAGAAGCCGAAACTCCTCAATTCCTGATGCAACTATAGAAAAAATATACGAAAACATGCAAAAAAAAAGCCAGAACTTTTACTCAGATATCAACAGCGCATGGTTCAATGATTAGATTAGAAGAAATCGAGATTAAACTCAGTGATTCATTTAGTATTATGAAAAAAATCTCAAAAAGCACTGAGCAGATGGACCTCCTCGTTTCCTGATGCAAACTTAACAAAACTAAACGAAAACATGCAAAGGCAACCCAGAACTCTGACTCAGCTATCAGCGGAGCATGGTTCAATAGTTAGATTAGAAGAAATCAAGATTAAACACAGTACTTCACTTAGTATGATGAATAAAATCTTGCGTAGCATTTAGAAGCCGAAACTCCTCGCTCTCTGATGCATCGATAACAACAGTATACGAAAACATGCAAAAGAAACCGATTACTCTGACTTAGGTATCAGCAGAGCATGGTTAATTGTTAGATTAGAAGAAATCAAGATTAAATACAGTACTTTATTTAGTATAATGAATAAAATCTTGAGTAGGACTTAGAAGCCGAAACTCCTCGATTCCTGATGCAAACTCAACAACACTATACGAAAACATGCAAAAGCAACCCAGAACTCTGACTTAGCTATCAGCAGAGCATGGTTCAATAGTTACATTAGAAGAAATCGAGATTAAACTCAGTGATTGATTTAGTATGTTCAAAAAATCTTGAGTGGCACTGGGGAGCCAGAACTCCATGTTTTCTGATGTAAGTAATATAAAACTATACCAAAACATGCAAAAGCAACCCAGAACTCTGACGTAGGTATCAGCAGAGCATGGTTAATTGTTAGATTAGAAGAAATCAAGATTAAACTCAGTACTTCATTTAGTATAATGAATAAAATCTTGAGTAGCATTTAGAAGGCGAAACTCCTCAATTCCTGATGCATCTATAGAAAAAATATACGAAAACATGCAAAAAAAAAACCAGAACTTTTACTCAGGTATCAACAGAGCATGGTTCAATGGTTAGATTAGAAGAAATCAAGATTAAACTCAGTGATTTATTTAGTATGATGAAAAAAATCTCAAAAAGCACTGAGCAGATGGACCTCCTCGTTTCCTGATGCAAACTTAACAACACTATACGAAAACATGCAAAAGCAACCCAGAACTCTGACTCAGCTATCAGCAGAGCATGGTTCAATGTTTAGAGTAGAAGAAAACGAGATTAAAGTCAGTGATTCATTTAGTATGATCGAATCTATACCAAAACATGCAAAAGCAACCCAGAACTCTCACTTAGGTATCAGCAGAGCATGGTTAATTGTTAGATTAGAAGAAATCAAGATTGAACTCAGTACTTCATTTAGTATAATGAATAAAATCTTGAGTACGACTTAGAAGCCGAAACTCCTCGATTCCTGATGCATCTATAAATACAATATACGAAAACATGCAAAAGAAACCGAGTACTCTGACTTAGATATCAAAAGAGCATGGTTCAATAGTTAGATTAGAAGAAATCGAGATTAAACTCAGTGATTCATTTAGTATGATGAAAAAAATCTTAAAAAGCACTGAGCAGATGGACCTCCTCATTTCCTGATGCAAACTTAACAACACTATACGAAAACATGCAAAAGCAACCCAGAACTCTGACTCAGCTATCAGCAGAGCATGGTTCAATAGTTAGATTAGAAGAAATCAAGATTAAACTCAGTACTTCATTTAGTATAATGAATAAAATCTTGAGTATGACTTAGAAGCCGAAACTCCTCGATTACTGATGCATCTATAAAAACAATATACGAAAACATGCAAAAAATACCCAGAACTTTGACTCCGGTATCAGCAGAGCATGGTTAGCCAGTTAGATTAGAAGAATCAATATTGAACTCAGTGCTTCATTTCGTATAATGAATAAAATCTTGAGTACGACTTAGAAGCCGAAACTACTCGATTCCTGATGCATCTATAAATACAATATACGAAAACATGCAAAAAATACCCAGAACTTTGACTCCGGTATCAGCAGAGCATGGTTAGCCAGTTAGATTAGAAGAATCAATATTGAACTCAGTGCTTCATTTCGTATGATCAAAAAAATCTTGAGTGCCACTACGGAGCCAGAATTCCATGTTTTCTGATGTAAGTATATTAAAACTATACCAAAACATGCAAAAGAAACCCAGAACTATGACTATGGTATAAACAGAGCATGGTTAATTGTAAGATTAAACGAAATCAAGATTAAACTCAGTACTTAATTTAGTATGATGAATAAAATCTTGAGTAGCATTTAGAAGGCGAAACTCCTCAATTCCTGATGCATCTATAGAAAACATAAACGAAAACATGCAAAAGAAACCCAGTACTTTGACTCAGGTATCAACAGAGCATGGTTCAATGGTTAGATTAGAAAAAATCGAGATTTAACTCAGTGATTCATTTAGTATGATCGAAAAAATCTTGAGTGGCACTGGGGAGCCAGAACTCCATATTTTCTGATGTGAGTATAATAAATCTATACCAAAACATGCAAGAACAACCCAGAACTCTGACATAGGTATCAGCAGAGCATGGTTAATTGTTAGATTAGAAGAAATCAAGATTAAACTCAGTACTTCATTTAGTATAATGAATAAAATCTTGAGTACGACTTAGAAGCCGAAACTCCTCGATTCCTGATGCATCTATGACAACAGTATACGAAAACATGCAAAAGAAACCGAGAACTCTGACTTAGGTATCAGCAGAGCATGGTTCAATAGTTAGATTAGTAGAAATCGAGATTAAACTCAGGGATTCATTTAGTATGATGAAAAAAATCTCAAAAAGCACTGAGCAGATGGACCTCCTCGTTTCCTGATGCAAACTTAACAACACTATACGAAAACATGCAAAAGCAACCCAGAACTCTGACTCAGCTATCAGCAGAGCATGGTTCAATAGTTAGATTAGAAGAAATCAAGATTAAACTCAGTACTTCATTTAGTATAATGAATAAAATCTTGAGTATAACTTAGAAGCCGAAACTCCTCGATTACTGATGCATCTATAAAAACAATATACGAAAACATGCAAAAAATACCCAGAACTTTGACTCCGGTATCAGCAGAGCATGGCTAGCCAGTTAGATTAGAAGAATCAATATTGAACTCAGTGCTTCATTTCGTATGATGAATAAAATCTTGAGTAGCATTTAGAAGGCGAAACTCCTCGCTTTCTGATGCACCTATAACAACAGTTAACGAAAACATGCAAAAGAAACCGAGAACTCCGACTTACGTATCAGCAGAGCATGGTTAATTGTTAGATTAGAAGAAATCAAGATTAAACTCAGTACTTCATTTAGTTTAATGAATAAAATCTTGAGTAGGACTTAGAAGCCGAAACTCCTCGATTCCTGATGCAAACTTAACAACACTACACTAAAACATGCAAAAGCAACCCAGAACTCTGACTCAGATATCAGCAGAGCATGGTTCGATAGTAAGATTAGAAGAAATCGAGATTAAACTCAGTGATTGATTTAGTATGTTCAAAAAAATCTTGAGTGGCACTGGGGAGCCAGAACTCCATGTTTTCTGATGTAAGTATAATAAAACTATACCAAAACATGCAAAAGCAACATAGAACACTGACGTAGGTATCAGCAGAGCATGGTTAATTGTTAGATTAGAAGAAATCAAGATTAAACTCAGTACTTATTTAGTATAATGAATAAAATCTTGAGTAGGACTTAGAAGCCGAAACTCCTTGATTCCTGATGCAAACTTAACAACACTACACGAAAACATGCAAAAGCAACCCAGAACTCTGACTCAGATATCAGCAGAGCATGGTTCAATAGTTAGATTAGAAGAAATCGAGATTAAACTCAGTGATTGATTTAGTATGTTCAAAAAAATCTTGAGTGGCACTGGGGAGCCAGAACTCCATGTTTTCTGATGTAAGTATAATAAAACTATACTAAAACATGCAAAAGCAACATAGAACTCTGACGTAGGTATCAGCAGAGCATGGTTCAATAGTTAGATTAGAAGAAATCGAGATTAAACTCAGTGATTCATTTAGTATTATGAAAAAAATCTCAAAAAGCACTGAGCAGATGGACCTCCTCGTTTCCTGATGCAAACTTAACAACACTATACGAAAACATGCAAAAGCAACCCAGAACTCTGACTCAGCTATCAGCAGAGCATGGTTCAATGTTTAGAGTAGAAGAAAACGAGATTAAAGTCAGTGATTCATTTAGTATGATCGAATCTATACCAAAACATGCAAAAGCAACCCAGAACTCTGACTTAGGTATCAGCAGAGCATGGTTAATTGTTAGATTAGAAGAAATCAAGATTAAACTCAGTACTTCATTTAGTATAATGAATAAAATCTTGAGTAGGACTTAGAAGCCGAAACTCCTCGAATACTGATGCATCTATAAAAACAATATACGAAAACATGCAAAAAATACCCAGAACTTTGACTCCGGTATCAGCAGAGCATGGTTAGCCAGTTAGATTAGAAGAATCAATATTGAACTCAGTGCTTCATTTCGTATGATGAATAAAATCTTGAGTAGCATTTAGAAGGCGAAACTCCTCGCTTTCTGATGCATCTATAACAACAGTATACGAAAACATGCAAAAGAAACCGAGAACTCTGACTTAGGTATCAGCAGAGCATGGTTAATTGTTAGATTAGAAGAAATCAAGATTAAACTCAGTACTTTATTTAGTATAATGAATAAAATCTTGAGTACGACTTAGAAGCCGAAACTCCTCGATTCCTGATGCAGTTATGACAACAGTATATGAAAACATGCAAAAGAAACCCAGAAATCTGACTATGGTATCAACAGAGCATGGTTCAATGGTTAGATTAGAAGAAACCGAGATTAAACTCAGTGATTCATTTAGTATGTTCAAAAAAATCTTGAGTGGCACTGGGGAGCCAGAACTCCATGTTTTCAGATGTAAGTATAAAAAAACTATACTAAAACATACAAAAGCAACCGAGAACTCTGACTTAGGTATCAGCAGAGCATGGTTAATTGTTAGATTAGAAGAAATCAAGATTAAACTCAGTACTTCATTTAGTATAATGAATAAAATGTTGAGTAGGTTTTAAAAGCCGAAACTCCTCGATTACTGATGCATCTATAAAAACAATATACGAAAACATGCAAAAAATACCAAGAACTTTGACTCCGGTATCAGCAGAGCATGGTTAGCCAGTTAGATTAGAAGAATCAATATTGAACTCAGTGCTTCATTTCGTATGATGAATAAAATCTTGAGTAGCATTTAGAAGGCGAAACTCCTCGCTTTCTGATGCATCTATAACAACAGTGTACGAAAACATGCAAAAGAAACCGAGAACTCTGACTTAGGTATCAGCAGAGCATGGTTAATTGTTAGATTAGAAGAAATCAAGATTAAACTCAGTACTTCATTTAGTATAATGAATAAAATCTTGAGTAGGACTTAGAAGCCGAAACTCCTCGATTACTGATGCATCTGTAAAAACAATATACGAAAACATGCAAAAAATACCAAGAACTTTGACTCCGGTATCAGCAGGGCATGGTTAGCCAGTTAGATTAGAAGAATCAATATTGAACTCAGTGCTTCATTTCGTATGATGAATAAAATCTTGAGTAGCATTTAGAAGGCGAAACTCCTCGATTCCTGATGCAAACTTAACAACACTATACGAAAACATGCAAAAGCAACCCAGAACTCTGACTCAGGTATCAACAGAGCATGGTTCAATGGTTAGATTAGAAGAAATCGAGATTAAACTCAGTGATTCATTTAGTATGTTCAAAAAAATCTTGAGTGGCACTGGGGAGCCAGAACTCCATATTTTCTGATGTGAGTATAATAAATCTATACCAAAACATGCAAAAACAACCCAGATCTCTGACTCAGCTATCAGCAGAGCATGGTTCAATAGTTAGATTAGAAGAAATCAAGATTAAACTCAGTACTTCATTTAGTATAATGAATAAAATCTTGAGTAGGACTTAGAAGCCGAAACTCCTCGATTACTGATGCATCTATAAAAACAATATACGAAAACATGCAAAAAATACCTAGAACTTTGACTCCAGTATCAGCAGAGCATGGTTAGCCAGTTAGATTAGAAGAATCAATATTGAACTCAGTGCTTCATTTCGTATGATCAAAAAAATGTTGAGTGCCACTATGGAGCCAAAACTCCATGTTTTCTGATGTAAATATAATAAAAGTATACCAAAACATGCAAAAGAAACCCAGAACTATGACTATGGTATAAACAGAGCATGGTTAATTGTAAGATTAAACGAAATCAAGATTAAACTCAGTACTTAATTTAGTATGATGAATAAAATCTTAATAAGCATTTAGAAGGCGAAACTCCTCAATTCCTGATGCAACTATAGAAAAAATATACGAAAACATGCAAAAAAAAAGCCAAAACTTTTACTCAGGTATCAACAGCGCATGGTTCAATGATTAGATTAGAAGAAATCGAGATTAAACTCAGTGATTCATTTAGTATGATGAAAAAAAACTCAAAAAGCACTGAGCAGATGGACCTCCTCGTTTCCTGATGCAAACTTAACAACACTATACAAAAACATGCAAAAGCAACCCAGAACTCTGACTCAGCTATCAGCAGAGCATGGTTCAATAGTTAGATTAGAAGAAATCAAGATTAAACTCAGTACTTCATTTAGTATAATGAATAAAATCTTGAGTAGGACTTAGAAGCCGAAACTCCTCGATTCCTGATGCATCTATAAAAACAATATACGAAAACATGCAAAAAATACCCAGAACTTTGACTCCGGTATCAGCAGAGCATGGTTAGCCAGTTAGATTAGAAGAATCAATATTGAACTCAGTGCTTCATTTCGTATGATCAAAAAAATGTTGAGTGCCACTACGGAGCCCAAACTCCATGTTTTCTGATGTAAGTATAATAAAACTATACCAAAACATGCAAAAGAAACCCAGAACTATGACTATGGTATAAACAGAGCATGTAGTCCGGTCATTTTAGACAATTGAAATAAAGAAAATTCCGACAGAGCCAAATCTTCGTAGAGACCTTAGGTTTACCACAAGGAATAAAGTGTCAAAAGTCCCCATCAGTCCCATGTGAGCTTAGGGACTTATTCGGGGCCCAAAGTCAAAATTTTAGGTTTTTTGGATTTTTCTCGAAAACGGTAAGTTTTATCGAAAAAGTACCTCAGAGCAAAGTTGTAGATCTTAAAATTCTCTATAAAAATGGTCCCTATGATTTTTTCTCTAAGACCCACTATTTCCCAGATATTGCGCTTGTAAGAATCATGTTCTACATAGTACGAGTATGCACACATATGCCACGTATATACATATTTAGGTACTCAAGCAAGCAAAAATGCCTACTCGTGTCTCTTTTATGTATACATTATACTATTCTAAGAAAATTTACTCTAAAATGACCGCCGGTCCCTTACCGAATCCCCTCTACTTGAATAACATCTGGCCTTGAAAAACATCTGCCTATTCTTTTGTCCATGTGGTGGCGTTCACGTATACCTGCTTCTTTTAGTGTTGAACGAGCAGTTCGAGTGACTATACGTATTTATTACAAGCGTCTACAATTGAAGTTAGTGCTGATTAATATTTTATCCAAAATGCCAAAACTTTATTTTATTTTTACATGCGATAACCGGATGCGATACTACGTCAGCAATGTTTAGAAGGGGCAAAAATTCAGTATTAAAATTATTTGAAAAAAATGATTTGATTGACTGCGCAAAAGTATTTACAGAAATTAATTCTTCACCTCAAATACTAATTACTAAAGGAATTCGGTTTCTTCTTGCGGTTTATGGAGCTCCAAAAAAAATTGATTGCATAGATACGTACAGATATTTAACATTTGTAAAAAATACACGAAACAAAAAGCAAGTACAGCTAACTTGTCTTCCTCCAACATCGGCATCTGCTAGTCAACATTTGTTTCGAGTATACTATCAAGTTCAGACATGGCAAGGCAATGAACTGAACCCTGAAGACTGGGGTTGGAAATTGATAAATAATACTTTGGAACCGATTCGAACTTTACTGCCCCCTGCTCCAGAAAAACTTCTTAACACTATTTTTTGCAATTGCAAGAAAGGTTGTAGTGCCAAATGTGGCTGTAAAAAAGTAGGGTTGCAGTGTTATCCAGCGTGTACCAATTGCCAAGGTGTCTCTTGCTCAAATGTTCAATTAAATACAAGAGAGGAAGATTCATGTGATTTTGATGAAGAGACAACTGATTCATCTTCATTTGAACAATTTCTAAGCGTTCATCAACAGGAAGGAGAAGAAGAAATTGAAGAAAACATGATTGTTGAAGTTGAATATGAAGAGTATGAGTCAGATTAAAGTAATAAAAAAAAGTTAGAACGACAGTTAAACTCAGTAACCCGTAACAATAATCTTCATACTATTAAATAATTATTGTTCCTGAAAATAACGTCATAAAGGTTCGTGGAATAGGCCTACCGGGGATACCACGTTAAAGAAAACGCGCCGAGTACACTACCTCACAGGTGGTGTGGAAATGTGTGCATATTATGTAGAACGTGATTCTTACAAGCGCAATATCTGGGAAATAGTGGGTCTTAGAGAAAAAATCATAGGGACCATTTTTATAGAGAATTTTATGATCTACAACTTTGCTCTGAGGTACTTTTTCGATAAAACTTACCGTTTTCGAGAAAAATCCAAAAAACCTAAAACTTTGACCTTGGGCCCCGAATAAGTCCCTAAGCTCACATGGGACTGATGGGGACTTTTGACACTTTATTCCTTGTGGTAAGCCTAAGGTCTCTACGAAGATTTGGCTCTGTCGGATTTTTTTTTATTTGATCACTATTTTTATGTCTAAAATGACCGGACTAATGGTTAATTGTAAGATTAAACGAAATCAATATTAAACTCAGTACTTAATTTAGTATGATGAATAAAATCTTGAGTAGCATTTAGAAGGCGAAACTCCTCAATTCCTGATGCAACTATAGAAAAAATATACGAAAACATGCAAATAAAAAGCCAGAACTTTTACTCAGGTATCAACAGCGCATGGTTCAATGATTAGATTAGAAGAAATCGAGATTAAACTCAGTGATTCATTTAGTATTATGAAAAAAATCTCAAAAAGCACTGAGCAGATGGAACTCCTCGTTTCCTGATGCAAACTTAACAACACTATACGAAAACATGCAAAAGCAACCCAGAACTCTGACTCAGTTATCAGCAGAGCATGGTTCAATGTTTAGATTAGAAGAAAACGAGATTAAAGTCAGTGATTCATTTAGTATGATCGAATCTATACCAAAACATGCAAAAGCAACCCAGAACTCTGACTTAGGTATCAGCAGAGCATGGTTAATTGTTAGATTAGAAAAAATCAAGATTAAACACAGTACTTCATTTAGTATGATGAATAAATCTTGCGTAGCATTTAGAAGCCGAAACTCCTCGATTCCTGATGCATCTATAACAACAGTATACGAAACATGCAAAAGAAACCGAGAACTCTGACTTAGGTATCAGCAGAGCATGGTTCAATAGTTAGATTAGAAGAAATCGAGATTAAACTCAGTGATTCATTTAGTATTATGAAAAAAATCTCAAAAAGCACTGAGCAGATGGACCTCCTCGTTTCCTGATGCAAACTTAACAACACTATACGAAATCATGCAAAAGCAACCCAGAACTCTGACTCAGCTATCAGCAGAGCATGGTTCAATAGTTAGTTTAGAAGAAATCAAGATTAAACTTAGTACTTCATTAAGTATAATGAATAAAATCTTGAGTAGGACTTAGAAGCCGACACTCCTCGATTACTGATGCATTTATAAAAACAATATACGAAAACATGCAAAAAATACCCAGAACTTTGACTCCGGTATCAGCAGAGCATGGTTAGCCAGTTAGATTAGAAGAAAAATATTGAACTCAGTGCTTCATTTCGTATGATGAATAAAATCTTGAGTAGCATTTAGAAGGCGAAACTCCCGCTTTCTGATGCATCTATAACAACAGTATACGAAAAACATGCAAAAAGAAACCGAGAACTCTGACTTAGGTATCAGCAGAGCATGGTTAATTGTTAGATTAGAAGAAATCATGATTAAACTCAGTACTTTATTTAGTATAATGAATAAAATCTTGAGTACGACTTAGAAGCCGAAACTCCTCGATTCCTGATGCAGTTATGACAACAGTATATGAAAACATGCAAAAAAAACCCAGAAATCTGACTATGGTATCAACAGAGCATGGTTCAATGGTTAGATTAGAAGAAACCGAGATAAACTCAGTGATTCATTTAGTATGTTCAAAACACATCTTAAGTGGCACTGTGGAGCCAGAACTCCATGTTTTCAGATGTAAGTATAAAAAAACTATACCAAAACATGCAAAAACAACGGAGAACTCTGACTTAGGTATCAGCAGAGCATGGTTAATTGTTAGATTAGAAGAAATCAAGATTAAACTCAGTACTTCATTTAGTATAATGAATAAAATCTTGAGTACGACTTAGAAGCTAAAACTCCTCGATTCCTGATGCATCTATAAATACAATATACGAAAACATGCAAAAAATACCCAGAACTTTGACTCCGGTATCAGCAGAGCATGGTTAGCCAGTTAGATTAGAAGAATCAATATTGAACTCAGTGCTTCATTTAGTATAATGAATAAAATCTTGACTAGGACTTAGAAGCCGAAACTCCTCGATTCCTGATACAAACTTAACAACACTATACGAAAACATGCAAAAGCAACTCAACTCTGACTCAGCTATCAGCAGAGCATGGTTCAATAGTTAGATTTGAAGAAATCGAGATTAAACTCAGTGATTCATTTAGTATGTTCAAAAAAATCTTGAGTGGCACTGGGGAGCCAGAACTCCATGTTTTCTGATGTAAATATAATAAAACTATACCAAAACATGCAAAAGCAACCCAGAACTCTGACTTAGGTATCAGCAGAGCATGGTTAATTGTTAGATTAGAAGAAATCAAGATTAACTCAGTACTTCATTTAGTATGATGAATAAAATCTTGCGTAGCATGTAGAAGCCGAAACTCCTCGCTTCCTGATGCATCTATAACAACAGTATACGAAAACATGCAAAAAAAACCCCAGTACTTTGACTCAGGTATCAACAGAGCATGGTTCAATGGTTAGATTAGAAGAAATCGAGATTAAACTCAGTGATTCATTTAGTATTATGAAAAAAATCTCAAAAAGCACTGAGCAGATGGACCTCCTCGTTTCCTGATGCAAACTTACAACACTATACGAAAACATGCAAAAGCAACCCAGAACTCTGACTCAGGTATCAACAGAGCATGGTTCAATGGTTAGATTAGAAGAAATCGAGATTAAACTCAGTGATTCATTTAGTATGATCGAAAAAAATCTTGAGTGGCACTGGGGAGCCAGAACTCCATATTTTCTGATGTGAGTATAATAAATCTATACCAAAACATGCAAAAACAACCCAGAACTCTGACTCAGCTATCAGCAGAGCATGGTTCAATAGTTAGATTAGAAGAAATCAAGATTAAACTCAGTGCTTCATTTAGTATAATGAATAAAATCTTGAGTAGGACTTAGAAGCCGAAACTCCTCGATTACTGATGCATCTATAAAAACAATATACGAAAACATGCAAAAATACCCAGAACTTTGACTCCGGTATCAGCAGAGCATGGTTAGCCAGTTAGATTAGAAGAATCAATATTGAACTCAGTGCTTCATTTCGTATGATCAAAAAAATGTTGAGTGCCACTACGGAGCCAAAACTCCATGTTTTCTGATGTAAGTATAATAAAACTATACCAAAAAATACAAAAGAAACCCAGAACAATGACTATGGTATAAACAGAGCATGGTTAATTGTAAGATTAAACGCAATCAAGATTAAACTCAGTACTTAATTTAGTATGATGAATAAAATCTTGAG